>VYXD01011413.1:362127-733143 GCA_013397195.1 Hylia prasina | reverse complement strand
AAAAAAAAAATTAAAAATATTTGCAACCAAAGATTTTTTTTTTTGGTCTGCTAAGAGTGATTTTCCATGCCTGTCCCATGCTTTCTGTGATCTCTATTTGGACTGAACTGCGGGGCGAGGGGAAGAAAACCATGATTAAAAAAATAAATAAATAACATAAATAATAAAAAAATCCCAACAAAAGCAAACACCACCGCTGCCTGTCAGAGCAAGGAAAGCTGTCCCAGAGGGAACCTGTGCCGGGAGAGGGCGCATGGTCCAGCGGAGCGGAGCCCCCGGCCCCGGGAGCGGCGCCTCCACCTGCCGCGCTCGGCTCCTGCGCTGCCCATCGATCCCTTCATCCCTGTTTATCCCGCACAGCTGGTCATTCATCATCTCCGATCCCACAAGGGGTTTTATTTGCTCCGCTCGCCTGGCTCCATGTTAGCGCTCGGCTGCCTTACGTGACACCATGACCTACTTTATTTCCTTTTTTTTTTTCCTCATGGAGAATAGCAAAGCGCTGCTTCAGTGTGGCTTGCAAGGAGGAAAGGCAAAATTAAGGAGTGCTGGCAGAGCAAACCAAGGCCCTTTTCAAAAATTCGTGGCTGTTTGCGAGAGGTTAGGCAAGGAGAGGCGAGGCAAGGAGAGGCGAGGCCAGTCCAGGCGCTCCAGACTGCGCAGCTGAAAACAGGGCGATAACAGGAAGAGAAAGAGAAGGGTCTTGTGTTTTGAGTCTGAAAGATGATCCCTGCAGTACCTTTACCAAAAATCAGGGCCCACCTGGCTCCCACAGAGCTCAGATCAGCTGGTTCAGAGGCAAGGGTAAGAAATACCATCACAGGCAGCAGCAGTGACTCAGGGAAGCAACTGAGGGAGACTGGCTCAGGAAACACAGGGTTATTTCTGTCCTCCCCTACAGACACTATCCAAGGAAAATGCTTAGACCCAGAGCCTCCAAGATAATCAATTACATGCCTATATACCAGAAAAGTCAATCAGCTTAACCATAACCCTGAGGAAATCCTGCTATCTCCACCACTTTCCAGTGCAAATTACAAATCTACATTCCTTTGAGGATGTGGATTTTAGTCTCCATATGTCTCACTTCTCTGGTGTTTGAGAAGAGATAAAATTTCCCTAATTCTTCAAGGTATTCTATGCAGCAGACTGTCAGGCATGCCTAATAATTCAGTGAAGGGGTACCTAAAAGAATAATCTGGAAATATCTACTCTTAAAATAGCTAGAATTTTGTCTGTTCTGTGAGGGCAGATAATCCTTCAAGAATTTCTGATTCTCTCATCCATCCAGACTTCCTTAATTCTTGAGCTTTCAAAAGCTTGTCTAGCATGATTTCAAGGGTACATTGCTCTGGTTTACCATGGCTTCTTTGAAACACAAAGATGGTTGTCCTTGGCAGGCAAGCTCAGAGCACAACTGCAGCAGGGCAAGAAGCATTAGTCTGCACTCTAACAACACTGGAGAGTCAAGACAAGCAGATGGGTCTGATTTCCAGACTGGTATTTACTTTCTTCATTACTGGAGAGCTTGCAGGACCAACAGAAAGCATTGCCATGCTTGTCAGGCCCAAAAGGGTCCCCATGATTTTTGCTCTCTTCCTTTCAGGACCTGGTTTGTAATGGGGCCAATGTAGACACGGTTTGGCAAGAACAGCACAAACCCTGGCAGCCCTCAGGTGCCTTGGGATAACACTCAGTGGGAATCACTGGCAGAATTGTAACCTGGAACCAGGCAGTGAGTATCTGACCTAAGGAATGGCTCCAGCAGCTGCAGGCATTTATATATTCAGTCTCAGAGCTTTAATCATTGCAGTGCCTGCTGCTAGGGAGGAAGTAAAGAGCTACAGAGTGAAGCACTAAGCTTTGAGAGCTTCTTACTCTCAAGTTTAGGACCTGACCCAACTGGACATCCACTGGAAGTTACTGGACTGTACTCACCAGCCACTGATGCATAAGGCTATGTTGCTGCTGTTCAGGAGCATCTTGTTTCACTCCCCTCTGAATAACCCCTTGGGGTTTATTCTTGCTGAGCATGTCAGTAGCTGGGGCAGGAGTTGCTGAATGTCCAACATGTCATACTTCACTAAAATACGGACCCCATCTACCTCAGCTGTGTCCCAGATACACCACTTACCCTGTGCTGTGTCCAGCTGCACTGGCCCACAGGGCTGGAGCAGGAGATGCTGCACTTGGGAATGTTCCAAGTACCAAGCCCTGCTGGAGAGTCAGCTGCAGGCTGCAGCCTCTCTGTCACATACCATCCATGTCTCCTTCATACGACCCAGAGTGGGTCATATGTTAGGAGTGGGGGGAAAAGAAAAATCAAAAAGAGTGCTGACAAACTGATCTTCACTACAGAATGCATTTGTGAATAGAAAACAAGCTCCAGGGCTCGCAACCTAAATGCAGATACCAGCAGCTCCTAAAAATATAACTTCAAAAAAAACCCCCACACCTGAAAATTGCCCCTCAGTGCAGGAGACACTGTTCCCTTCTGAGCATCTTTTTTCCTCCGGAGCCCTTGTGGAACCCAGCTGCTCTGCATAATCCCTACTTAGGGACAACACACAGCCGCCCAATACAAGCTGTTCTCAGTTTTCCACTGCAATTAGCATAGGTGGTGTTTATCTTATTTTAGAGTGACCTGGCTCCTCTGGGGAAAGCCCTTGTCTCCAGTTCACTCAAAGACACAGCAGCTGCTTCTCTGCTTTCAGCATGAAGTGTCCTTGCAAATGCCTGGGGTGGATGAGTAGAGGGTAAATGAGAGTCACTACCACCCAGGCACTGAGTGTGCTAAACACCTGCAATACTTCCCCAGAGGCCACAGATGAGTTTCAGTGGCCTTGTCAAAGGTTCAGGGAGCTGCTTTCCAAAAGGCACGGATTCCTTGGGTTGCCCAAAACTTGCAGACAGAAGAATAAAACAATTCCCTCTCAGCTGACCCGCATGCAAAGAATAAACACAAGAGGCAATTGGCAGCATCAAGGCACCCTGCACTCTCTCTTGGCTCAGACACATGCTTTTGGACTTTGCAGATGTGCAGCCTGCATGCCCCAGGAGCTACTTTCATCCTCAGACATATGTCAGCAAGCCTAGAGCATACCAACACAAGCATCTGCATTCAGACAAGCAGGGGCTTTTGGAGCACATCTCCAGCTCAATCCCCCCTTACTGCACTTTGGTTCACTTCACAAGGGGATCTTGGAGGGGGCAAGGGGGACTCCTTTCAGATGAAGCCAGACAGAGATATGTGCCAGAGCACACCAAACACACTCCAGGCACCCACATCCAATCCTAAGAACTGGAGAATAGAGCTAATCCAGGGGAAAACACCCCCAGAAATGCCAACAGCACTGACCTGATGTTCTAAGGCCATGTGATTTACCCTGCAGAGCCACTCACAGTGCTCAGTGACACAGAATCCCAGAATACTGAGCTGGAAGGAGCCCACCCTCAGAGCCACTCCAGCTACACTTTGCTCCCACCCATTTGACTGCTTTCACCTGCTTCTCTTGCCTGGTGCTTCAATGATGAGTCCTCAGAGACAATCCCTCAGCCTTTATTGCTTGCAATTGCAACAGCTATCCAAACAGGGCCTTCATTCTCCCTGTCCAAGATGTCTGAATAAAACAAAATTAATTCATTGCAGTTTTTACTGCTTCCAAATTTGCTTTCTACAGATGTTTCCCCCATTTCACCAGGAACCATTATACTTCAGTTTCAGCTGCAGAAACCATTAACCCATTATGAATGGGCAATATTGACCTATTTTGAAAAGCTGGTTCTAGTTCCTCTACCACAATAAACAATAGCAGCAAAGCTGCTTGGCACTAGCCACCTTCCGAAAGGCTATTCATATTCTGGTGTTTGTGCATGGTTTACGGCGGGGATTCTGCATTGTTTATTTTCTGTTTCTCTGCAGACAGTGGCATTGTTAAACAGCATGTGTCCAAGAGAATCCACCCTCTCCATGGGATCTCCTCCCAGCTATTACAGCACTTCCCAGAAACCTACTGAGCTCTGGAATAAACAAGTCTCAATGGGGGGGACTGAGCCCACACCCAAGAACAAGAGTGCCATGAAGCCTCCATAGCAATGAAAGTAACTTGGCTTTGCATGAAACCTTCCCTTTGCCTAATTAAAACCCTGTGCTGTCACCCTTCCTAATGATGCTCTTGTCCCTTACAGGCAGAAGACACAATAATGGACTTTTCTCTGACTTGCTCCAGCTATGATATGGGCCACAAGAGATGTTTTCCTTCTGACCCGTGAGCTTGGGCACCCAAAGCACTTCACCTTGGATAGAAAGAGCAGAGATCAATTTTTGGTAGAGATGAGCTGGGTAGGGGAATGAGGAAGCAGGGACTTCCTCCCAGCACTGAGAACCCTTCCACATATTCAGTTTGTTTTTCCTCACCCATGCAAAGCTAGACCAAATGCCAGATTTGGGGTCAGAAAGGAAACTCCTCCAAGTCCAACTGCAGTGACCACTATGTAAATAACTCTTGTCTTTCCCCCACCCCCACACCCTGGAGATTGGGGCTTGATACATCCCCAGTATCATCCAGCTATTCTACCCTGGCAAACACCCTCCCAGCAGCACCGGAAAGCCTCTGCTGGCATTTTGCCTTGCATGCATTCACTCATCTCTTGTCATGCAATACAGAGAGATGCTCTGCAATATGTTATATTAGCAAAGGCCAGGAAGGCCCTGCTGGTCTAAACGTCTCATATGCAGTAAATTAGGATTGTGGCAACTTTGATTCATTGATTCAGACAGTGCATTTCATACTCACATTCCTAGGGTTTGGGGTTTTTTCTGGCTGGCAACAGATGTCCAGCACTTCTGCTACACAAGGGAATCACTGAGCAGTGAAGACATGGGCTCATTGTAGGATCTGTAGCTGGCAGCCCATCTCTTTTCTGGGCCAGAGCAGGCCTAGACTGACAAGCAGTATCAGTGATTGTTCTCCATATGGCATGGGAGGGAAATGCTCTCGAACAGGAAGAGAAACACTCAATCCTGCATTTCAAAGATTTTGCCATCTGACCCCAGATTTGCCCTTTTTTTTTTGTGTTGGCTTTGAAAAGCATTTACCCATCTATCTGGGTCTTTCAACATGACCATGTTTACAAGACATGCACATTTCACTGCTCTTCATAATTCATTCCCACTACAGTCAAGCTCACACACAGTCAAAGCAGAAGCCCTTCAGAAGCACTAAACCCAGTACTAGGTTGCATAAAAATGATAGTTCCCATATGTCCTTATAAACACCATGCCAAAATCTATTGTGCTGTATTTACATTGTGTTAACATCTACCAAATTACCAAACCAGCAGGAGAACATACACCCATTCACATTTCTAAACAAGGCTTACAGTCTGGGTGAGCATTAAGGTTTTGGTTTGTTGGTTTTCTTACAAAGCAATGCCTATTAAAAAAAAAAAAAAAAAAAAAAAAAAGAGAGAGAGAATTTTAGTATAAACTTGGCCTGAAGTTTCATGCTACTTGCCAGAACTAAAACATCTGCATCCTGTGGTATCAGTCCACTTAGGGACTCTGTTAATTCAGAGGCAGCTAGAGTTTTGGATGGTATTACCCCTGGGAGAACTTCCTGTCTTCCTGACATTTCACATGGTACAAAAGAAAAGAATTTAAGCTACCATGACTAAACTCACTCTCTCTTTTACATTTCAATTTATTTTCAAGTGTACAGTTTGACAAAATTGGGAATCGGGTCCATTAATACAAACTGAGGATCTGAAATTACACTCTGGAAATTTCCTTCCTATCCAAGGATATTTCCTGGCTTGTAGCCTTCTGATTTTCCTGGGCCTGGGCTTGCTTTATAGCTACTAGCTGATCAATCTCAATGCTTGTAATAAGAGACCCTCACTGTAGTTTTTCAGATGAGGACCAAGATCACTCCCTAGGGAGACACAAAGTCAGAAGTGCCAAAAGGATCTGAGCAATGGTCTGTTAAGCCTGGCCCTCCCTAACAGCAGCAGAAGAGACAAATTAAGCTCTAGACCTCCTGCTCAGGCTCATGAAATCTTTTTCTGACCTGGCTAACAAGGCAGTAGGTTGTATTTGTAGGCAAAAGACTGTGACCTTTCCTTTTAATCTATATGGTTACAGGCAATAGCTCTCATTACTGACAGTTGTACACAGTAAGCAGTAAGATTAATTCTAAGACCTCCATGAGAAATACCAAACCACCTGGCCCAGATTTGAAGCAGAGGCTGAATTCAGGGTACAGTAAAAGTTACCTGTACTTTAGAGGCAGGTTCTGGGTTCTGACTGTGCTGCAGCTTCAGGGGAATTATGGTTGCCTGTTCTGGTATAAAGAGATGTTCAGCAGGATTTAAGTCACAAAGTGCATCAGTGCCCAGACCAGTCAGAGCTGAACACTAGAGACCACAATGAGGAACAAACCTGAACCAGACCAGGGCTGGGGACTCGCAGAGTGGGTCATACTAGACTCTGTTGTACAGACAAGCTGCATGACCTCAGAGCAGTGGTGTAACAAGAGGGCTCCCCACTGAACTTTCACCATAGACTGCTTTTCTTGCTGTTTCCTCATAAGTCACACTCTTCAGCTTGCCTTACACAGGTCAAAGGAGAGCAGCAGCTTTCAGTCTGCTCATTTAGGGTTGATCTAAATGGACATGGAGGAAAGATAAAACATCTCCTAATGAGTTGCTTAGCTGTCCATTAAACCTGAAACACCAGTGTGGAGGAGTGGTAACAGGCCTCAATTCTTCATGCACTCACTCTATGTATCATTGCAGATGCATCAAACTACAGATTCAAAATAATTTGTCATAGTCAAAATACCAGTTTATAGCCATTATATTAATGGCAGAAGACAAAGCACAGGAATGTTTGGAATTCATCATACATCCCTTATTGTAACTTTGTTTATTCTCCACGTTTGAGACATTTGTCAGATCTAGAACAAAAGGAACACAGATCACAACTTCCAGCCAACAAAACTAATGGAGATGATTTTCGGATACTTCTGTTCGAAACTACACATGCATTTGGTAGACAATGCAAGTGAAAAGCTTTGTAGTCAGCAGCTTGGGCATAAAACCCAAGGGAGTTCCTGGGTGGTCACATCCAATTCTCCAGGCTGCCATATTTTAGACAGCGTTTTGGATCTTCTCAGCAAGCAAGTTCATGCTCAGGTCTTGGATTTCAACCAGGATTTTGTCCTACTTTTCTATCTGTGATCGTGATGCTGCTGCTCTCTTACTTTGGTATTTTAGCAGCATGCACTGACTATTCAGGGTGAGCAGAGGCAAGGTATGATTGAAGAAAGGATCTCATGCGTGAAGGAGGATTTAAGCCTGTCCGTCAATGTTTTTTAAAAAGGTCACTCATTTTGTCAGGAAACCTAGTAGTCTGCATCAAAACTTGTGGTTTTTTTGTGCTACCTACCTCTGGCTTGAACTGAAAAAAGCATATGGTAAAATGCTCTTCATTTAATCCACACCTTTCCTCCCCCTTGTTTCTTTGAGGGACACAGAATCTGATAAAAAAGGACTGCCACAGGCATGGGTAGGTCACATAGATCCTGGCAGCCCCTCCCATGCAGGATGGACCAGCTGTGTTTCTAAGAACAAATTCAGCCACTCTGGAAAGGAGGAAGCAAGCACAAGAATCTGCCTGTGGTCCACAACTTATTTATAACCACAACTGCAGTTAAAGTTCAGGTCTTGCTGGCCACTAGGAAAGCACAGTCTGAGCTTCAGCCATGTGTTTGAAGGTTAGGCAGTCTCCATCTCTGCCAACTCCTTTAATGAAAATAGGGTTGTTCTTTTTTTTCTTCCATTAAAGCTCCTCCCAAGCTTAGATTTAAGAGCCTAACAGTAACATTTCAAAAATACCTCCGTGATTTGGGACCACAAGTCACAGTAATTTCATGCAGACACTGTGGTGAAGACTGACCACTGACCAACTCCGACTGTGGAAAAATTTTGGCCACCATCATTCCAAAATATGGCAAGGAAAGGGCTCATCTCCAGAGAGACAGTGCAGCCTTTGAAAAACATTTTAGTAATACTTTGTCATACACAGCACCAGTGCTGGAGTTGCTAGAACTCATTCCTCTGGGACATAAATTCTTTTCCTCAAAATGATATTTAAACTATATAGTCATTGTTTTTGAGCACAGTTCAAGACATTCCTTTTCCCTTAGCATATATGCCTGTTTGACCTAAACCTAGGAGTTGTGAGAACTCTGAAGGACTTTTGGTAAGTCAGCCACATACTGTATGTGAAGAAATGTAATAAATTACTCTTGGAGTCCGGGAATGTCCGCTTCCTACATTTCACATTTCAGTTTGGGTAACAAAATATCTTAGAAAGTCCAAATTTAGCTTGGAATGTACCTGGATCTTTTGGATGAACTTATTTCTTAACATCTGAGTGGTTCAGTTCTCTTAACATCTGCCCTGAATTGGCCCTTCCTATATAATCTTAAAATAAAANAAAAAAAAAAGGAAAAAAGCAAACACTGTCTTCCCAGAGCATTGGTGGGATCTTTCAGCTGAAAGGGCCAACTGATTGTAAAATTTTGATGTTTAATTTCAGTGCAGTAGAGAAACCCCACACCTCCACCTTCCACAAAAGCTTCAGGAAAATGCTTCAAGACCAGTATTTGCTGCTAGCAAAAGGCTCATTGCACATAACCTCCCAGGGCAAGCCTCACAAGAGGAGCAGCTCTCCAAGACAAAGCTCTCTCCCAACCAGCTGGAAAACAACATGCTTTCATTAATTTACTCAGGATACTGGGACTTTTGCAGAGCTATGCTACAGATTTCTGCAATACCCCATATTGCAGACCTCGGGGTTCTAAGGAAAATATGAAAGAAGGGGTGAGTGGGAGAAGAAGCCTACAATGGAGAATTCTGATTTCTGCTCTTGCACCTTGCACCCTTATTAGGGCAGCTCAGGGGAGGTCAGGGCTCCCCAGCATTGTACACCTGCTGTATCCAGGGGCAGCACGCAGCTGTCTCACCCACTCTCACACACAAATCCCCCTTTCTGAGAGCTGCTCTTGTTACTCCCTCACTGTCCAGCACTGGCAGCATTTGTCAGCCTCCAGCACACAGAGGGTGTCCCTGCCCAAATCAGCTCCTGGTCCTGATGACAGAGAACACAAGGTGCTCAGTGTTCACACACCTGTTCCCAGCCAAGAACAGAACCCAGGAGCCCTGGCTGGTGATCAAAGCCCTTACCTCCCTCACAGGCTTGCTACCAACAACTGACAGCATGTGATCAGATTCAGGGCTGAAAACAGACTTGCACCTGAACACATTCGCCTGTCACAACAGAGTTGACTTTTCCTCCTTAGCACAAGTCTAACCTACACCACTATGGAACAAACCCAATGATCTCCAAGAACCACAGGAAAAATAAATGCTGCTAACAAACTGTTTGATCAGTAAAGAAAAGGACTTAGTACCTTTGGGATGATAGGGAAAAAATATGTGGAATATAAAAACGGTCACAGAAGAGAGGATTGGCAAGGAGTCCATGCCAGCTGAGCAGCCCTAACATCTGGGAGCCATGAGTGCCTCAGCTCAGAGACTCCCAGACACTCTCAACACCACAAAGTGTTTCAAAGCAAAGGGTAAGGTGGGGGCAAGGCTGCATTTACTTACTGGCAGCATCCAGACCTATGCTGACAGAGGGGGCCAGGAAACCAAGACAGTGGGAGAGGCCACCAGTCACGGCTCAGCAGGCAGGTAGGGAGCTCTCACAGCACGTCATCCAGCTCCATCAGGGCCTCAGCACAGCCAGGTTTGCTGCCAGGAGCCAGCAGTGACCATCAGTAAAGTACCACAAAGCTGCTCTCCTCAACCAACACCAAACCACCGTCCTTGCCCAGAGCCAAGAACACTGCAGCTTAACCACCACCTTGAAAAATAACTAGGAAAACATGTTATCATCAGTTTTTCCTTTGTTGCCGCACTGGACTTTGCTATTGCCTGTTTCTTGCTCCTCACCATCATCCTAGAAACAGCAGATACTGAACAGACAGAGCCAGGACCAGGATAGGAGAGAGCCTAACACAGCCATAGGCCCTCTTAAAAGACAAAGGGCAACCACCAGGAGGATAAACTACAAGTATTTTAACTTCCACATGCACAAAAATCACATTACAAAATACTCTGAAAGGAAGAAAAAAAAATTCCCCAAATTTTGTGCTCCTTAAAAACTGCAAACAATTCCAAGACAGGGAAAGGTGAGTGGAGGGTCAGTCAAACACCAAAAACCCTGAGTAACTTTAACAACACATATACCTTTTGGCACACAAATTACCTCTCCAGACAGCTTCTGCAAGGCCTAAGCAGCTTAGCAAGCTTGTGAAGACCGAGAAAATTTGAAGTGGCTCTGGATGCTATGAATCAGGTCAACCTTTTCTAGCGGGGCTACTGCTGTAATCCCAGATTTTGGCTTTGCCTGCAGCCCATCACTGAAACCTTCCATCAGGCTGCTTGTTTACCTGCAAGGAAAGATGGCTTTGGGTTCAGATATTGGTTTAGAAGTCACACAGGCTCCCATCCCAAATCCACCGCTAGTTTCCTGTTGTCATCCCACACCTTCACTTGCACAGGCAGGCTGTAAATACATTAGCAACCTACACCATTCTTGCTCAGTTACGACAAGGGCCATAAAAAAAAAATAGAATATATGAATACATAAGAGTCTGCAAATCTCTCCCTTCCTCCCCATTCTGCCCTAGGCTTGAGGTTTTGGGGCTTTTTTCCCCCCCACCAATTTCCTGGGAAATGTGATGAAGGAGGGTGGAGTGGCTCAGGCTATGTACAAATATTCAGTCTCTTAGCAATAAATGGATCTCAGTCAGTTCTATTATCTGTCTGGCTGTGGCTCTTATTATCTGCTGTGAATTGTAGCAGCGATCTCTGGAACAGCATTCAGGCACCATCATTACTTCCACACCCTCCAAAGACTGCACTGTAACAAGGCATGCTGGATAATACTTGCCATTAGAAGAGGGAACATAAAGGCTTCAAGCTATGACTAACACAGTAAAAGGCTCTGCATGGGGTTTTTACATTCATTGACCGGGGTTTGTTATTAAAGAAAATTCTAGGTTCAAAACCTGGACCTGCATTTTATACAGCACATCAGCTGACTTACACAAAAAGTTGATTTCATCCTGCTCTTGCTCACTTTCCCACTCCCCTCAGCTAAATCTTTACAGAAGGCTGCAGCTGGAGAGTTGGGAAGGCACAGCACAGGTCTGCCTGGAGCTCACAGTCCCCAGACAGGGACCATAAGCCCCAAGCAGTGAATTTGTCCAGCCCAAAGTGCCTGGGAGCCTGAGAGGCACCACAAACACAAGCACCACAGGGAGCATCCAGCAATTCAGAGCTGAAAGCCTCCAAAGCAGCACTCACATGGCTCCTTGTTAGGAACAGGAGTTTTGGGATCCAAACCCACATCTTACTTCCTCGTGTTTTTCACAAGCCCTCCCATTTGTTTGAGGCCCATCTGAAAAGCCTGAATTGAAATCCAATACCCTCCCCCAGGGCAGGATGAGGGTTTTAAGAGAAAAAAAACCTCTTAGGTCTCCCTCCCATAGCCAGCAAGGCAAGGCCACAAACAGGAGCTCCACCAAAACTCATTTTCTTATGGGTTTCTACCTGGCAATGGATTGGTATCAGCTTCCCGGGCACAGAATCTCTGGACGGAAGCTTTCCTGAAACTGGGATATTTCAGAAACCTCCCTCTCCTACACAGCTTCCCTCATGCTTTTCTCACTTGGACACCTATTTCACAGCAGGGCTTAATATCTTACTATCCATCATTCAGCATGGCTGAAAAATTAGTCATCAACCTAAAAAGTTATTAAGAAACATTTGATACTGTGATTGCTTTCCTGTGGAATGAATCAAAGGGAAGAGGTAGGGGAAGGAAGGTGGATGAAACCTTGCACTTACAGTCAGGAAGGCTTTCCCAGCACAGGAACAGATCTCCTGGGGGCCTCAGCCCACAGGAGAGCACCCAAGACCCCAGCTTGGCACAGCCCCTCCACCACTGATAGCCCGGAGGGAGCTGGCAGAGGCTGCCTTAAGTAGAGCTGCTGCTCCCCAGCAGCACCACCCATGGCTAATGCACTCCAGATGAAAGTCATTCCTCGCCCAAAATTGCTCCCAGGCCTCAGCTGGGAAACGTGGCCCTTCTCCCTGCTCTGCCCTTGGGTATTTGGGTCCAGGAGCAGGGCTGGCCACTCTCATCCATGCACAGAGCAGCTCGGGGACAGCACCTGGCTCTGGAGCATCATGCCATGGGCTGTGAAGCCCAGGGAAAGATATGGGAGAAGAGGGAAGGAGCACAAGATGAGCTCCACAGAGCCACTCAGGTCAGGGACTTTGCAGCTGCTGCCATCAGCAACATCTCATTGTACCTGTGTGTACCCCAAGGCACTGCTTAGGCAGAGTGGCCCAGTGCTGTTTTCCTGCATCCTCAGATGGTTTCTGGCCACCCCAAACTGCTGTCACAGGCCACCCTCTGCTCTTTCCACCGCTCCTACCCAGTGTCCTGGGAGCTCCTCCAGCTCTGCAGATGGTGTGATGTGCAAGCCCGAGCTGGAGACAGCAAATGGCACTAGAAAAAGGGAAAAGTTATAATAGGGAGATAAGGGGGACAACTGGGAGCAGTGAAAAAGGGCTTGGGATTGATCACAACCACAAAAAGCAGAGAAGAACAGAGTATCACACCTCTTCATAGCCATTTTCACAACATGCACAGCTGAACTCAAGGCATCTCAGGGTGGAAGGAGAAATAACCTGTTGAGGAAAAACAAGAACCAACAGCCTGTAAAAACATGGCATCTCCTTAAGCAAGATTTTTTTGTGAGGTGGAACTGAGCTATTGTGTCTACCCACTCAACCCCACCACCCTGAGAAAGCATTTGCTGGGAAGGGGCTGCCACTGGCTAAGAGTCCTCGTGCCCACAGCAGGGCTGCCTGGAATGGGCAGTCTGAAAAGCTGCATTTTAAGTCGCTTTCTGTCAGGCAGTGCCAAATATTTGTGAGGATGTTTTGAGAAGGAAAAAAAGAAAAAAAAAAAAAAGAAATAATTACTCCCCCATTTTTATGTTAATAAAAACATATTTGATTTGTATACAGTTTATATGCTTCTCCCAAACAGAGGAGAAACAGAACAATTTTTTTTGCATCCCACCCTTCCTCCTGCCTTACCCTTTTTACTTTTATGACGCAGCATTTATTTAAGTCGGAATTGTGCCCAGATTATTCCGCCTTTCGCATGGCGCATCCTCACCTCTCTTCCCACTCATAACAACAATAATAATAACTTGCAAATCCAGGTCAGTGGAAATTTGGAAAAACATTCTGAAGGGGGAAAAAAAAGTCTCCAAACATACTCCAAGACTGCCCTCCCACCCTTTTCCACAACTGTTTCCTTTGGTGCATACATTTTTCCAAGGTCACCTCGGAGGCTTTTCCTAGTTGGCTATTAAAACAAAAAAAAGCTCCGCCTGCCCCAAGAAGCACATGAAGCCATCACTGTGGCTTGGACTGTTTCCTTGTGTATGGATGCCATGGGAGAAGCAGCAGGGCGGGGGGGGGGGAGCTGATATTTTTCCAAGACTTTTTCTCTCACCAGAGGAGGATGAAGATGGAGTGATGAGTGAGATTCCGTTTGTCTGGCAGCATGAGTCACTCAGCAGCAGTTTCCAATATACACTTTTTTCTTTTTTTCTTTCCATTACAGAAATTGGTGTCATTTATTCCTTCCTCCTTCTCAAGTAAAAAAAAAAAAAATAAATCCTGCTACCGTTACGTCTAATTTATTCTGGGAACTTGTCTGAGGACCCACCAAACCTGGGGGGGAAGGGTGATTTGAAACACAATCCAAAATATAGTCGGCTCTGGAAGCTTTTAAAGAGACTCCTTTAAGGCTGTGCCAAACCTTAAAGAAGGAAAATACTTCCACTAAATCCCTCCCACCATGAATGGGATCCTCTATGTCTGAGGCTTTTTATTGGCTGGGTGGTTTTGGGTCGTTGGTTGGTTGTTTTTTTTTATATCAAAGATGTTACTCTTTCAAATAGGGTCTGAGCCCTGTGGCTTTTCAGCAGGCAGTGAATTCTTGCTCGTTGGGCATGCAGCGATCTGACACAGCCCTCCCCCACGCTGGGTCGGGTTCTCATCCTAAGATCTGGCTCCTGGAGCTTGAGCTGTTGTTTTTTTCTGGAAGCTGTTTTTTCCCCCTCTTCACCCTTTAAAAGCAAAACTAAACAGAACTAAGCCGTTAAAAATAAAAAAACAGAGAAAAAGCCTCGCAGGGCTCAGAAACCCAGGCTGACCTCCTTACTCCTGAAATATCAAAATATTCTCACTGTCTGCAGGCAAGGGCTGATGCTGCCTGTGCTACTTCCACCAGCATCTCTGCATCCAGCCAGAAGCAGGGGTGAGGCAGGAGAAGGCTCTGTCAGCAGGCAGAGAACATGGACAAGACATCACCTTGTTGTAGTCAAGACCACCCAATCGATGGTGTTAGGAGTAAAGTGTGAGCATACCCAGGCTTCCTGTTATTTTCCCACAAAAGTAACCCCTTTTAGGTCTTGCTTCAGGTCCCAAACTGACCAAACCCAAGCTGTCCCTCTGCTGTGACTCCCCTGTGTGGCAGAGCTGAGGCAGGCTTTTAATGGGGACAATCCTAAACCAGTCCCCTGCATTACCGGAGAGCAAAGATGACTGCAGAGCATAAGTTTAATTATTTTGATGGAAGAGTATCTCAGGGAGTAATGGAAATACTGTTATATTTTATCAAGAGCTAGAGGCCCTTATGCCCTATAGCTCTTTCCTTCCAGCTACATGACCATCCAGGTCTGGAAATGCATACCACTGTGATTTC
The DNA here is from genome assembly GCA_013397195.1 of Hylia prasina. Taxonomy (NCBI): domain Eukaryota; kingdom Metazoa; phylum Chordata; class Aves; order Passeriformes; family Sylviidae; genus Hylia; species Hylia prasina. Next base: position 718,217 of record VYXD01011413.1, on the reverse strand, counting down.
TGTTTTACAAGGAGCAGCATTAATAAGCCCCACAGCCTTTACTCTCTCAGATGTCACATTTAACCACTGCTCCTCTGCCCAAGTCTCAGCTCTACCAATCCACCCTGTGCTGAGAGGGTAGAAGAAAAACTCAGCAGCAGGGGAAAGCAGTGCTCTAGGAGCAGAAATCTCCTTCCTGAGTTCAAAAGGCACAGGGGAAAGGGTGCGGGGAGAATGTCTGGATGTTTGGTTGGAGTGAACCACATTTTCTCTGGATGCAGGCATACAGAAAAGAAGGATCCTTTCTCCCTTGACTAGGAGGTCAGGGACTTCCAGGCATCCTGCCCACAACAGCCTCGTTCTTCACATGCCGTGAGCAACTTCTCTTCTGCATTTCAAGTTCTTCTCTGGTGCAATGTCACCCAAGACTGGTAAAGCCCATCCTTGTACCAACAGCTCTTCTAGTACAGACTGGAGGGCCACAGAGGAGCTCTGGCATCCTGGGAGCATCTCCTGTTTAAGTAAACATGCTTCTGATAGGGGACAGCTGCAGTTCCAACATTTCGTTGCTCCTCCTTCTCCTTCCCCTGGAGGAGCTCTTGGGCTGCCCCAGCACAACCTACACACGGCTGCAGCAGGAGGAAGTGGCTGTATCCAGATCTCTCCTTTCTGAGCACGGGGTCACTCGGGAGGGCTGGGTCTGCTGCCTGCCCGGCTCCCAGCGTGGCCCGGGGGGCTGGGTGTCCTCAGCCAGGCCTCGGGCCAGGCTGACCACCAGCTCCCTGTTTGCTGCTTGGCCACTCTTAAAACAGTCAGCTGTTTGGGCTCTCAGGGCGTCTTGGAGACCCCACAAGAAATACTCCCCCTCAGCTCTGATTTCCTGTTTACAATGACATCTTGGGATGTGCTTCCAAGGCAATGTTTAATCGTTTTACTCTGTCACATTGATTTTGAATCATTCTAGTGTAAGTGTTATGAGTACCAAGACAAATATTTTTTGTGAGTCTCAAACCACAAGTATCTTTTTTGACCTTGTTTTTAATTTAATCACAAATAATCCCAAATTTAGCTTGACAGGATCCATCTTCCACAAGGTACCAGAGCCTGCCTGATTAAGACTCAGCCTCATGAAAGCAGCTATTTAATGGAATTTCAAGGCAACCCTGAAAGGAATAGGTTCAGATTTCCGACCCCACAGTAAAAAAGGTGCATAACCCGCTCTGGGAATGCAACACAAACTGTTCTGTAAGAAGACAGTGCCCATGCACCTTTACTTTCCTTATGCTTTAGTTTTTAGTAGCTGCCAAACATGACTGGCATTTCCCAAACACAGGCAAACTATTTATTAAAGGAAATTGAAGTCCCCTCCCTGAACAGCCAGAGGGTCCTCAGTCTAGGACACAACCTGAGAGAAATCCGGAGCATGGAGGCACTGTGGACTCCGAGCACTACCTCATCCATCTATGGATCTGTAGTTCCTTGCTGCTCAAGACAAGTCCAGTGGAAACTGTATGGTCAAGTCTCTATGCACAGGGATACCGTGGCATTTTCTGTAAAGGCAGCTTGCAGCAGAAAGCTCAGTGTGTTATTCTTCCCTTTTTTGACCAGCATGACCCAGCAGAATGTGTTTGCTGAATGTGAGGGAACCCAACTTAAACATTGTAAGTTAAAGGGAAGAAAAATAAGTCAACCTCACATCAGGTTTTTTGTGCCAAACCTCACCATATAGAGATGTGCAATTATGGAATTTCCTGAAATACATTTTTACTAGAAAGAGAAGTGGATAAAGGTTACATGGGACTCTGAAGAGCTTCATGAAAGGATACAGGATCATAACCAAATGACCCACTGAGTGGGGAAAGAAAACCACAGTATCCAGTTTCAGGTAGCAATCAAAGTCTGAGCTCTCAAATACATACAATAAAGGAGGTATCCACAAGCAACATGTGCCAGCATGGGGTTTTCAAGCACTGATTATACCTGGAGGCAGTCCCTGTGTGCCTTGCCATAGATTGGTGTTGCTGGCATGAGCCTGCTTATTCATTCTCAGGGAAAAAATATGTTCTTTTAGAGCAGTGTGTTCTAATATAAATGTCTCTGGCCTTCCCCTAAAATGTCAGCACTCCTGGTCAACTGCTCAATATCGTCAAGAGAGAGCTGGAACCTCTCCCAGCTCAGGAGCCCACATCTCATCCCCCACAAGGCCCTGGGACACAGTCTTCAGCCTTCATTGCATTCCAACATGCTCACTCACACAGGTTTGTGACCTTTTTACGGGTCATGTTCTTCTTTTTCTTTTTGTCCTGGTCCTTGCAAACCCTCATTATGAATCCAAGGTCGTTATCAGTGATGTCAATTATGCAATGGCTGAGCAGCTGCTCCCCCTGTTGCTGGCCTAATAGTGCCATGTTGAAGGAGACAGCAGGATTTCTTGTGCCATTTAAAATTTGCTATATCATGAGTTTCCTTTCAATTGCAAAAGCAGAAAAACAGCTTGAGTACTTTTCCTCCTACATCTTTACTTCAAGCTGCTTTTACAGTCCTCAGTACATCTTTCAGCATCTCATGCCTTAAATACATATCCCAAGGGTAATAAAGAGGAATTAAAAAAGACCAATTTTTCCCAGATGGTACCCAAAGTCATCCATGAACACAATGATAGGAACTGCTTTAAAATAAACTCCACTGGAGGATTCTGGCTATGGGAGTACAGGGTGAGGGGCCATTCACATGTTTCAAAGTGTTGTACTGGGTACTAAAATACAACTGCTTCAGGGTGAGAACATGGAGGCAGCTCAGTAGAGAAGAGCAGATTTAGCACGCCACTGAAATGAAAGGAGGCTGCCTTTCTTCACCTTCATAGATTTTATAACAGTTTAGATAACTAGAAGGAGGTAGCCCCAACAGCAAACTATCAGTTATCAGTGATTTCCTGCTCTGTGTGCAGGGTGAGGAGTGTGGTGTGCCACATCCCACCGTGTAGGAAGTGTTAACAAGCACTTGCTGTTTCATGGTAGCAAGTATCGACAGACCCAACTCTTCCCCTTTCACATATATTGCATATTTTTTTCCTTCTTCATCATCTTGGAAGATAAAAGAAGGTGTCTGGATTCACACGGGGTGGCCTCCTCTGTGACTTGTCTCACAGTGTCACAAACATCAGCACCAGTGGGAAACACTCATTTGCCAAATCTGAAGTTCGGCTTTAGAAGAAATCCATTTCAGTGTCTCTTTTATACACAGCAATGCTAACAGGATGTTATACAGAGGAACACAGCTGTCTTTTAGTCTGCACATCAACTGTTCATAAATGAGTATCTCTAACTGAGGAGCTACTGGGCTCCTCTCACCTCCTTACTTCCCATTACCAATTTCTATCTTGCAAAAGTCCTACTGGAGCCAGACTAAAGCTGAGCTCTTCCTTGCCGGAGTACTGATCCCAACAAGGAAAACCAATGGTCCAATTTATCATCTTGTTGATGCTTACACAATCCTATCTCTGTCCCAGTGTTTGCTCTGCCCCTTCTTATTGCATTAACGAGGCTGGAAAGCAAATTAAAAAACGTTGCCATTGTCAGTGCAGCCAGAAGCTATGACTCAGAAAACACAGAGCCTGCAGATCTGAGTAAGATGGAGCTTTTTCTCTCCACACCCCACACTTTTTTTTTAAAATAATCTCATTAGAAAAATAGAAAGACTTCAAAGAATTTGACTCTTTCTCAAAATTACTGTATGATTAAGGATTTCTGGTGGAGCCACCTTTTCAGATAATTCCAGTGGCAGATGAGGCTCTCCAGACTGCCAACTTCGCATGGTCTAAGCAGCTCCAGAAGCTGGAATACCTCCTGATGATGCCCTTAGGGTTTGTGCATCTGGGCTTTAACCATGCAAGATCCAGAACTCTCAATGCCTTCAGACTTTGAGAACTTCCTGCTTAGGCCAAGAGGATGCTGTCAAAACAGACTTCTTTACTGAGTGACTCAGTGCTGCTTTCAGTCCTTGCCAGAAGCCAAGTACAGAGGCATGAGGAAAACAAACAGAAGTTACTGAAGCATTTCAGAGTTTTCAGAAAAGTTTGGTTCAGCTTTAATTCCTGTAAAGCTCAGAGAAGGATGAAGCAGAAAAATATTTCCTAACCAAATTCCTCATGCAAAGGCTCTTAGTACACAACACGTGTAAATTTTACAACAGTTTTGCATTCCTGGTCAGGACTCACAAGGCTCCATGTCTGGAATAGGCACATACAGAACTCACAGAAAAATGCCCTAAAGAAACCAGCTTAAGTTTTGCTCTCAGCTCTACTCCCACAGCCAAGCAACTTCCCAGGAGCTGCATGGGTTTCAGAGCAGAATTCAGGCTGGTGTTTTTTGGTTTTTTTTTCCCCTGTTGTTTTTGAAGCAGTATAATCACTTTATGGAAGAGCCTGGCAGACACCAAAGGCTGCACGCACACAAGCATGCTTGCTGGGAACTCTCCCCCAGGAATGCTCTTCTTGGATCGGGCCAGCTTTTCATCTAATTCAAAGAGTAGAATACCAGTTTTTGAAAACAAAATAGTCCAAATATATTTAAGTGTGAAAACCAAAGCTATATTTGCCTAAAATTGGAGAAAAAATAAAAGAAACCCCAGATATGCTCCAAAAAGCACTTCCATGCCAAAGCCTATCTTGGATCTGTATTCACACACTCTTTTGTGGACTGTTTGTGAATAACATCAGTTTGGCACTGGGGAAAAGGAATCATTGGATGCTTCATCAGCTTCTTCCCTTCTGCCTCCCTCCAGAAGAGCTACCATAGCTCAAAGTAGGACACCAAAGCAGTAACAGCCACCACCATCACCCCAAGCTTGTGATAATGCCACAATGGCAAAATAGTACAACAAAAACATTGACTTTCCATGTAAAAAACTTAATTTAACCTAACCCGGGTCAAAAATCACTGAAATATCTTATTCATGACAACATAGTTAATTCCTATCATCAATGAACAGCAAAGAGAAGCTCAAGTCCCTGAGAGTACTGCTACAATTATATTAACTTTAACCTTTTAAAATTTCTTTTATATGTGACTGTCTACCTCATGGGGCTTATGACACTGTGACTTGGAACAATTTAGCCAGCCTACTCTTTATTTTTAAACATGCATTTCCTATACATGTATACACACAAGCTCAAATCCATCCTAATGAGATTTCCCTAGTCTTCAAAATTACCAGGAAAGCCACATAAGCATACATGGAGCTCCAGCCTACAAAGCCATCAGGAACACAGGCTCTGCAGCTGGCCACAGCTGAGCCCAGGGTCCAGACAGGGGCTCAGCCCTCCTCCCATCAAGCCTCCAGCTCCAGAACATCCCTTGGCACACACAGCTGCAAGGGACAGTGGCTATTGCTCCTCCACTGCTTTATCTGGATCAGTAGCCTATCTGCAGGCTGCCTAATCCCAGCAGACTGTAACCACTGATAATGAACCTTAATAACAAACTGGTGTGTTAAAGCAGTGCAACAAATCTCAGATGTTGTTTTCTTCCATCTCTACAGTTAGAGTGAAAAAAGCATTCATTTTCCCCTCATAATTAAAAAAAATAGTGTCTTATTAATCAAACTAGTTAATGAAGCAACTTGCAAGTTGTCTGAAAAATTCACGTGGCATACAAAGTCCAAGGCTTACAAATTTAGGGAATTCATCAGACTCTCTTCTCTATGTAGGACAAGAGGAGTTAACTCTGGTTTTTTAGACAAAATAGAGCCTCTGATTCATCACTGCACCAACTGACTAGCACAGTAAGACCAATTTAGGCAGTTTCTAACAGACTACAGAACCCAAACCAAACAGTCAACAAAATTAGACCAAAAACCTGTGTTTTGGGAGGGGGAGGGGGAAATTCTGACCCAGCCATAAATCATCAACTGCAGGTTCTTCAGCTGTTGTTTGTAAGGTCACACTCCCCTCTTCAAACTCACTGGAGATCCAGAAGACAACTTCAGTGCATTCTCCCAATTAAATAGCTCGTTTGGATCTAATACAATGTTTATTGACTCCTGGGCCTGTATTGATTCTGAATAGGCTACAGCTAAGGTTTAATAAATGCCTTGGAGATAAATCAGCATGCAGGTAATAAACTGCAGATCACATAAGCAAACATTACTTAATTATATTCCTATTAATATATTGAGTCTGTAATGAATTTTTGAGGCATTTAATTATCAATTTGACAAGATAATCTAGGGGTAGTTAATGATGGACCAGGAAATTGTTAAAAAAACACAGACACTTAATAAGTCTCCTAACTGACACTGAATTAACTTGCTTTAGCTGTCTGGTTAAATAGACAGCAGTTAATTACAGAGTGCTTAGGCAGTCTCGCAATTTTAATATATGACCCTCTTTGCTGTGCAGTAACCATACAGCAGGGGACATGGGGTTTTCTCCATGTATTTCCTTCTGATGGCTGAATTATTGGCTGCTGTAACCACTTTTGCCTTCAGTAAGATTCAGCAGCTAGGCCTTTATTATTTACAAATACAATGGACTGTTCCCTCTCTTTAATGATCAGAAATCATTGTGTGTTTTAATCCCTCCAGGGTTAACAACAAAGAGGGAATTTCTCACTCCTAGGAGGGGTAACAGTTTGGAAATGGAGGCAGCCACCTTGAGGCTCCAAGTGGTCCCTGGACAGGCAGAGGCACCAGACAGATACTGAGTCTGAGTTTTGCTGTCTGCATATTCATGTATATCCAAGAAATGCTGTACCCAGTGCAGAAGTGCAGCTCCTTATTTGGATAAAATCCGACACTCCACTGCAACAACGGATCAGCCCTGACTCATAAGAGGATGATCACTTGCCATAGTGTTTTGGGTGCATAAAAAAAAATTAAGGGAACTGAGCCAGCCAAGGCAGCACCAGAGACAAGCATTAACAGCTCATCCCAGAGGTTAACAAATAAGGGTAACAAGTAGTAATAGCTGTGACACCTTCTCTAGGAGTAGCCTCAAGCTACACGGAGGAAATGCAGCTTCCTCGAGCTGGGGAAGTGGTGGCACTAGCTGGTTTGAAATGTAAAACAGTGCTGATAATCCCGGGCTGTGCATGAATAAAACATTGTAGATCCTTAATCGACTGGAGAAAACACCCTTCTCTAAGAACAAGACATTTCAGGAAGTAGAAGCAGTGTTGTTTGGCTCCAGGAGTTCAGCGGCCCAGAGTCATCAGTCTCTCCTATCATTAGCTTCAAGAGAAATTTTCAAGTGCTGGTTCTTTTAATTTATTTACTTTGGGGAGCCTTTAAGAATGAAGCCTTTTTCTGCAGTAATTCTGCAGCCTAAAAGATTTTTCTCCAAAAATAAATAAAAACATTCATGCAATAGCACAAATCCAGGAAGAAGGGCTTAAAAAAGCTACCAAATGTTTTTGCTACTGGAAAACTTGAGCAGAAGCCCCAGGGACCCTTCCTCAGGCAGACATTTGCATGGCAGTGCAATGACACCAGCAACATCATTCTGCTCCAAAAGCACTTAGCAGCTGTGCTAGTGTTAAGTAGCAGAGTTAGTGGGCAGAGTCCTTCCATCACAGCCTCCTGAAGGTACAAATTCAGTGGATACAGCCCTCAGTCTGGGAACTAAGAAGTACTTGTGAAATCTGTGCCTCTAGCTGCTTTATTTAAGTCATGTCATGTTGTGCACAGTTAGGCCAAGTAAGACTGAACAGCGTTGTTTCAGTTCCCAAGGCATCATTCACCAGCTTCACCTAAGTGAGAAAAAGAAAAGTTTCTCTCATGTCTGGTTAGGGCAGCTTGGACACCCGAGGAGGCTCTGATGGCTGCTGAGAACACCCCAGTCTTCATCTTGAGTAGAGATGCTTAAGTGATCCTGCAGATTCGTTCTGCCCAAAGAAGGGCATCAGGAATCCTTGTCACGTCCAAAGCATTGCTTCCTATGGGTTTATCACTGACACAGAGAGAGGGAAAGGATCATGTCTTGGCCTTTTGCCCAGCCCCCCCAGAATCAGCCCTGATTTGTGATCTACTGAGCAGTGACCTCCCTTCAAGAGGTACTGGGTCATTTTAAGGCAGATCACCATTAGATCAAACATCTACACTAAGTCTCCTCTGAGAGAGGGAGCAGGACTTGAGGTTGGAACGAATTCACAGCCCTTGGTTTGTGCTGCAGGTGGGACCTTGGCAATTCCACAGACCATTCCCTCAGGGCAGTGAGGGGAAGCAGAGCTGAGTTTAACCCCTTGCTCTCTGAAAGAGAAGGCAGCACTTTCCCTGCACTGACACCAAGCCAGCGAGGTCACTGACAGGGCTGTGCTCTGCAGGATACTTGCTCATGCCCAGTTGTTTTGGGCTTTCCAGTAGAGAAACTATTTTGCCAGAGGTGTTGTCAGATTTACCACCAGCTCTGCATGTGGAACTCAGCACATGCATCAGCAACATGCTGTGGTAACTCTTAAAATCCACTTTGGGTCCCAACACCCCTTGGGGCATCTAGAAACAGGCACAGCCTATGGTGATGGAGCTGTTGGCCATGGAATGCAGCCATGCTCTGGCCTGGGAGGTCAGATCCCAGCCCTGGCCCTCAGGAACCTTGGTCATTGCTGCTGTTGGTCTTCAGTTGGTCCAGAGCCAACTGAAGGTTGATGTCCTGCTCTCCAAGACTGTTGCTTCCTCTGACCTATCCCCGTAGACTTCTCTGTGATTTCTGTTGAGAATGGGCAAGACTCCGATTTCTTCAGGGCAGGCAGCTGCTGTGCCCTGCTGGGGCTGCAGATGTGGGCTGTGGGTCCACCAGCCCTTTGCCTCTCCTCCCCAGCACAGACAGCACTCCAGCCCCTGCACATCCCTCCTCCTCTTGCACAGATGGTTGCCGGGGTTTCTCTTTGGCTGCTGCTTTTGGGCCCAGCTGCAGGAGGGCTCTGCTCCAACACAGGCTCAGCTGGGCAAGCACAATGGGAAAACAAAGGCCTGCTCGCTGGGGATCTGAGCCTTTTCAGCCCCATTTCCTTTTCCGATGCTTTCATTTCCTCCAAGTGAAATACTGCTGAAAGGAGGACACTGTGGCTGTGGCTGCTGCCGTAGGCATGGGGCTTGGATGTCACTAGCTGCTGCTTCATCTGGGTCAGGGATTTCCAAGGGCCCTTCACTCAACTCTTCCCATAGAGATAGTATTTCTTCTGAACAGGTTTACCCAAACAGACAGTAGAGACCTGGGATCCCTCTACCTCAGAAACAACTGGCCTTGCCTGGCCCATGTCCCTAGTGATCCCAGAAAAGGCGCTGGACATCCTGGAGCAAGTGCAAGCAAGACAGAGCCTAGCAGGGGCTTCTTAATTTTTAGCATTTGCTCTGCAGTTTTGAAGGCACCCAGAAAACCCAAAGATGCACTTGGGAAGTCGGGAGGAACTGGAGTAGCTCGTGCTTTGGCAATTACAGCGTGGGGCTGGGAGGAGGAGGAGGGAATAAAGTGGCTTAATTTATAGCACGGCTTTACTGCCACTGTCCCTGACAACGAGGGACCAGGGGAATGTTTGGTGTTGGAGAAAGGGAGGATGCCTTTCTTTAAATAGCTTTTTGGTAGGTGACAAAGTTATCCTTGCCGGAGGGAGAAGGTGTTAAATCCGCGAATTTGCTGAGGAAGGAACTACCATTCCCTGCCTTCAGAGGAACCTTTCAGCTAAAGCACCCCGAGAGGCAGCAGGAGTTCCCGGAGGCGGCCCCGCGGAGCCCGGGCCGCGCTGCGCGGGCCGGCCGGCAGAGGGCACTGGCGGAGCGGCATCGCGGCCCGGGCCGCGGCCTGTCCCACCTGGAACCCGAGCGGCACCTGCTTGTCCCAGGCACGGAGCTCCTGTGGGTGGGAAAAGGCCCTCAGGGGGCTCACCGTGAGGGCAGCAGCGACAGGAGGGAGGCAGCGCGGTCCTTGGGAAGCCCGGCCGAATCTCTCCTAAGGATGGATCTCTTTCAGAGGAAAGGGATGGAAATCGGGCGCCTCTGAGAGAGGAGTCTGGCAATGTGGCACCTCTCTTCCCCTCTCCCATCCTGCCACTAGCCTCCATCCTGTCACCTGCACGCTAAACAGAAGCCCAGATTTGGGGGAAATGGGGATTTTTTGAGATGGAGCACCATCCCCCTGCCCCTTGGCTGACTCTGGCCAGGACCCCCATTTCTGGGAGACCCACCCTCTTGCAGCCTGCAGAGCCCTCACTCCCATTGACAAGCAGGTTTGCTTTATTTCAAGTTTCACAGTGACACGGGCTGTGTTATTTGAGCTCAGGACCCTCCTTGGCCTGTTGGCTGCCGTTTCCCAGCACTGCACCTCTTCCCACGGAGAGGAATCAGCCAGCTCTGCCTGCAACCTGCAGTCCCAACACAGGCAGGCAGCTCACACCGATGGGGCAGCCAGAAACACCATAAACAGCTGGGGAGGGCAAAGAGGGGTACCCAGGGCCCTGGCAATGGGGCAGTGGCAAGGGCAGCACCTGGTCCCAACTTGCACAAGGGTTGCAATGGGGCTGCAGCCCGGGAAAAAGCCTTTCCATGGAGCCCCTATGACCACGAACGGCAGGAGCGGCACGTCGCTGGAAGTGACTGGTTTGCTCCAGTAGCCTCTTTACAAGCACCAAGGGACAGCTGTTTGGGGACCGCTGGGTTTTTAAAAGGCCACTTACGAGCTTTAATACTACGCTGGGGGAGAGGGAAAGGAGAAGGGGGGTCAGGGAGGGGTGATTGCATTGACTGCTTAGGACTTAAAGCTGTAAACCTCTTCTTCCCTCTCTCATTGCTGGGACATTTTTATTGGCGAGATGAAGGGAGACAGAGCACAGCTCCACAACTTGCTCTTCTTCTAGAGGTTAATGACCCAGTTAGCAGCTCTTGGCTGCATTTCCCGACATTTTGCAGACATCAAGACCCGTCTCCCTGCCAAGTACATTCTGTTCCCTGGAGCTCGGCCAATGCATCTCAGATTACTATGTAATGCGACAAAGAGGGAGAGCTGGAGGTGAGGGTGGGGGCTGGAGGGGAGATATGGGAGCCGTTGGGGAGGGGGCAGGAGAGGGTGGGAGAAGGGGAAACACCACTTCTAAATTTAACAACTGAGATGGAAATGAAGCTCCAAAGGTGCTTATTTGCTGGATAAAACGTGAATCCCAGGATGAATTGGAGTGATGCTTCTGGGAAACAGATGCAATCAGCAAATAATTCCCCCCTAGGGACTGTGCAAGCCTGTGCTTCCTGGATCTGCTGACAGTCAAGCTCTGCTTCTGATGCCCTTGTGCCCAGGACAAATACTGCTGGGGAACTGGGGCTGCTTTCCTGAATGACAGTCCAGTATCCCAAAAGGAACAGGGGCTTAGACAGGAAAATGGGGAGTGGGGGGATTGAAGAGGATGGCATTTCTGCATGTTGTTTTATTTAACTTTTTGCACCCAGAACACATGATGCTGCTCAGGCACACTGTGCTTGGTGAGCTTGACTGCTCCAGATCCCGACAGTTTCACAGTAAAGGAAGGAAGGTCAGACCATGGGGAAGGCTCTCCTGGCTGTTGTTGAACATGTGGCTGAGCTGCCAAACTTGTTGGTAGCTGGTGCCTGCCATTGTTAGAGACCAACCTGATCCCACACTCCACACGTGCCGTGGAGCCTTTCCCCAGTGACCTGTCTGGTGTCCTCTCCTGAGCCATGCTGGGGTCTTCCCCTGTAGCTCTAAGGAGATCCCATGGCCATAACATCCACTACAATGCCCTTGGCCCTTGTAAACCTTTCCTCACAGGCATCTTGTGCCACGTTTCTGATTAAAGCCACGTTATTTTCTAGTTGTTTCTTTGAACCAAGGACCCTCACATGTTGGCAGTGTTGAAAATGAAGCTTGGGGTCCTGACTCGAGAGGAACTCTTGCAATCCCTCTTTTCCTAGGCTGGCATCTGTAGTTTTCCCATGCTACCTAGGTGCACTATCTCCTACTAATTCAGCTCTGGATATTTGGGAACCTTCTGTTTACAGCTGCTTTAAAAGCCTTCCAGGCAATCCTGCAGATCCATCATGCCCTGGGCTGCTGCACCACTCTGATGATGTGCCACAAGCCTTTCTCCACTCAGGGCAGTTTCTGGTACATGTTTTTATGCCAGTTCTCAGCCCAAACCTTTGCCAGATCTGGGGTTTCTTTCCCTCCCACTTTCTACACTTGTGTCAGGTCCACATGGTCTGAGCATACTGCTCATAGACATCCCAGCTGTGGGCACCTCTGCCTGAGCCCTACACTGATGTAGGAGCTCATCCATTCCCATTCCTGTTTGGACATAACCATGGTTCCAATCCCAGCCCATTCTCTCTCCTGTTCCTGCCATATCTGCTTGTTCCAACGTTGTCTTTCTTGGTCAGCCTGGCCAGTGTGGGGCACAGGGTGTGTGGGTCTCCTCTCCTGCTGCTGGCCAATGCCTGGCTGAGCCTGCTGGCACAGCCCCCGTGCAAGGAGAGGTGCTGGAGCCCAGAGAGTCACCTGTGACCAAGGGGCAGGGTCAGGAGTGGTGGGTGAAGGTGGGACCACTGAGCAAAGCAGGAGGCCTGGGGAGAGCTCAGGGGAGGGGCCTGACACACACCAGGTGTCAGAGCCTGCTCACAGGACCTGAGACACTGCACAGCCAGGCCCATGCCAGCAGTGCTCCGAGCCCTGCTCTCTCTCCATGGCCTGGCAGGCACCGTCAGGCAGGGTCTGCTCCCAGAGCTGAGAGAAGGGGTTGTTCCCCAGCACTGCAGAGCAGTCAGGCCCTGCACCAGGCAGAGGATCTGCTCCTCCTTTCAGAGGTGGTTGGATGGAGCCAGGCTTCCAGGCAGCGCCTCAGGGCTCCCACCCTGCTCCCACAGGATGGACAGCCCCCTTTGTGCCATCCCTCAGCATGCTGCCTTCTGAAATGGGAAGAGAAGAAACACGAGAGGTCTGGCTCAATGGGACTGCTTATCTCCCTGGAGCAGAGCCCTCCCTCCTCTTCAGGAATTGTTTCCTTGAAAGACACAAACCAGCACAAAACTGCCTCTTGCTCAGCTCCATCTGCCACGTGGGGGCTGGGTGCTGGGAGGCCACGGTTGCTCACTGCATTTGAGTGACAGATATGGCTTTAGGAAGATTCTTCACTATGTACAGCCTAAGAAAGAGATGGGTTGGGTTTACCTGTATCAGGAGTTGCTCAGCAAAGTCCTGAAAAGAAAAAAAAGAAGAGTGTTTTTATGAAGAAGACTTCCTCAAAAACCACAGTAAATGCCAGCATCTAAAAATCTGGCACTGCATCACTTCACTGCTGAGCATCTGTCCTCGAGGCCAGCCCCACAGAGAGAAAGTCATCAGGGGCCAAAGCATCCTTTAAAACACGAGCCTTGGCTAACCACAAACATGCAACCCTCCCGACTTCTAAGCCACACATCAGCCTCCTCCAAAGGATGAGAAGGTCCAGACACAGTCCTGTGATGCAGGACAGCTGGGAGGAGGGTACAGGTTGCAGGAAGGAAGGAGCCCCTCCTCCCCAAGAGGAGCTGGATGGAGGCATACACCGAGTCTCAATTTTCCATCAGAGTCATCCCAATCCTCTTTGTGTGGCTCATGTCCTTCCACAGCAGATGCCCATTGTGGAGATGAGCCCACATCACACACCCTGTGTCTGATGCTGCACAAACCCAGCCTGCAGTGATGGTCCTGGCTCCACACACCTGATAACTTGACTGTTACAATTCAGCAACTCCCAGACAGCAGGGAGGGCACAGATATGCAAATGGGGAAAAACCTACCAGAGGCATCTCAGCATCTGGGACAATGCAAAGACTTGGGTTGGGACAATTACGGTTGAAGTATTTCTACTATCAATGCTGGAAGAAGCATTTGAGGCCTTGTCAGGGTAAATAATAGCAGGTAGGTGACTGTGAAGTTCACATTGCTTTTTTCCACCCTTCCCTTTCCCCACAGATCTGTGCTGGAGTAGAAATCATGGCAGTAAACAAGCATCAAGGCCAACACATATGAAAGAGAAATGTTCCAGTCCTATTTGTGGAGCAGGGTGAGGCAGGCTAGCACCAGCTGGGCCCTCCATGTGACTTGTAGTAGGGAAGTAGGGAAATGAGTAGGGAAGCTCATCCCAAAGACTGAGACTATTTGTTGTTTCAGGAGACCAGCAAAGACCTAATTTCTGTCTCAAATGGCTCTTGAATTTACCAACTCACAGAAATCATCAGGCAGTTTTTGTGCAATAACTACAGCCAGTCCAGGCTCATCCCTCACCTTTCAACATCACCCCCAGATCCACCTGCCTCAGGAAGAAGTAACCCAAGTGAAGCACAGCTCATTAGTCCTGTGTGGCTAGGGCAAAAAACAGAAAGCTTAAAGTGCATTGAGGAGGGGGATTTAACTTTGGCCCATCTCTAAATGTTTTAAATAACAAACACAGTTAAGCACTGAAATCATTGCCTAGGGGCTCTGTGAGCTCTGTATCCTCGAATGCTTTCAGGAACAAGACAGAGGCAAGCATCTGTCAGAGCTAGCTTGGGTCCAGCTGATCCTATCTTGTGGCAGGGTATGGACCAGTTGACCTCTTGTGGCCTCTCCCATCCCAATTTCCAGATGTGTTTGTTTTGCCCCTCTCTGTCACAAGCTGACCCCTCCCTATGTGTTTGTTCACAGGATGTGTGGCACACTGCTAAGCCTGGTGCTGAGCAAGTTGGTCTGACTTGTGAAATCATTATTTTCCTTGAAATTAGGATGAGTTTAGAGACATACATAAATGTATAGAATAGCAGAGAATATTTATTAGGGTTGAAATTAACATTGATTGATTTTTGCTGATTAGGTGATTATGAGAACTAAAGGGGTAATCACCTTTTCGATGAGGAAATGAAACAATCATCCAAGCTAGACAAGTCCTGAGTTTCTAATTTGAGCAGGGAAAAAAAAAAAAAGCTACAGGTGAAGAGGAAAGAGCAGTATCTATGCCCTGTTGCCTTTTACTTGCAAAGCAGACATGGGCTGTGACTTTTCCAGCCATGGTCATCTCAGTTTTATCCATCCAAATGTCTTGGGAGATGGACTGAGGAGAGATGCAAGGGTTAGTTAGCCTGGGAAAGCAATGCAGGATGCAGATTTTGGCTTAGTTCACACCCAGAGGAGGAAGAAGCCTTTCCTACCCCTCTCCACCTCACCAGAAGTGTGAACAGATCTGTCAGGCCGCTGACAGCTGAACATGAGGCTCAAAGGAGCAAGTCCTGCCTCACTCCCTGCAAGATGTGTCTCTTGCAGACCTGCAGCCCCTCAGGGCCTCTGTCCCCCAGGCTGACCCCCAATTTCACTGGATGCTTGGGAAATCTCCAGGGCTCACATCTTGGTGCTCTGGGATTTCTTCCTCAGTCAGCAAATGGGAAAAGGCTGCCACGTGCAGACCTCAGCCTCACACCCCGTGCCCAGCAATTGTCACCCCTTGTTGCCTTGTGTATGGCTTGGACACCCGTACAAGTGCCATGATTCCTTACCCCTGTTCCTACCTGTGTCATAATGGAAGCCAGGATGAAGGGACACTCTGGAAAGCCAGCTACCATCAGTGCCTTAAAAACAAGCAAACAAAGGCCTTTTCTCAGCTGCAGTGACATGAACAGAGCTTAGTCCCCCTGTCTGCTCCAGGATGTGGCTGAGATATATCAGGGAAGAACAGCTGTCAGCATGGATGTGCCTAAAATTAGCTCAAAGAGAAGGTTTCCTCCATTTATTTATTTATTTGCTCCTTAAAAGGTCCCTTCTTACTAGATGCAAATTCAGCACAAAAGCTTCAAGCCAGTACAAAGGCACTGCTAATATTTTTCAATTACACTGAGAGGAAGGTCACAGCACTTTACATTTGAATTTCTGCTTGGAATAGAAGCTGTAGCAAAGGGGGGACTCTTTGGAGATTTGGCTGAAGGAATGTATTTGGGAGAGCTGCACCATGTGCAGCAGTTTCAGCTGGTGAGCTGGTGTGTCGCTTGTTTGATGTTTTAGGTGCCCCAGGAAGAAATCATGGAGAATGGGTCTCTAACCTTAATTTATCTCCTTTCAGATATACACACGCTCTCTTCCAAGAGGTTTTTTATTATACATTATGGCATCTGCTTTCATCTGTTTGCCAGCTTTTGCTTACCATCCATCTTTCCCACCCTCTGATAATTCCAGGACTCCCTCACCAATTTCACTCCCTCAGTAGGGAAAGAAAGGGAGTGCAAAAATCTTAAAGATGCTAGATTCCAGCAAGTGTTTTGTCAAATAAAATTACCTCAATAAGGCCTATTGTGAGCAAAATACTGGAGAAAGGATTCCCTCCTTCTTAGAAAAGAATCCACATATGGCATAGATCCATAGGAAAGCAGGCTTGATCATTGCTGCTGCTCAGGGGACCATCTGTTAATTACAGAGCTCACAAAACTTCATCTCATCACCTCTGTTTGGCTCATGACCCACGGACTGAAATGGGAATACCTATACAGACATTCAGAATAATTGAAAAACAATAAAAAAGAACTCTAGGAAAAAACAACCCCAAATTTCCTTTAATGTACCTAGTCCATCCCACTCATCTCAGAAAAATACCTTAATATTTCTTTGTGAAAACTCCTGGAATGGGCTTTGCAGGATACAAGTGTGCCTTCAAACTCCCCCTGACACCTGCTCTGCAGTAACCCACAGCCATCCAGGAGCTGAGTCCCAAGGCTGCTGCCTTTGTGCAGACTTGCTGCTCTCCCAGGTGCCTTCTCTTGCTACCTTTCATTCCCTACTCTGCTCACCATATTTTTTGAGGTGAGGAATTGCCATCACCATTGCAGGAAGGCACTGGGCAAGCCTGGGGCAGGGTGCTGCTCCTGCAGCGTGGAGAGGAGATGAATGAAGTGAGCAGTGAGTGGCAGCAGCACCTGGATCACCCCTGCACACAGTCATGCTATAATGCAACACATCTGGTGTAGCCTGGTCAAGTTATGCCACAATCTTTGTCTCCTGACTCTAAAAGTATTTGGACCCAAGTTTTTGATTTGTACAATAAGGAGAGGCCATGCACTACAACTCTGTGATACCAGAGCATAAATAAAAGGTGGGCTGGAGCACTGGCTCTGAGCAGGCCATTCCATCTGCAGCCAATCTCCATATTCAGGGTCCAGGAGCAGAGTTTCCAGACTGCATCTTCAAGTTTTTTTGATCCACCAAGTCAATTGGATGCACATGCAAGCTGGATCCTGAGATTTCATGGCTTTTTAATGAGAAGGTGAGAACTATTTACACTATGAATAAGATCTTCCCGAGAGACAGCAATCCTGTTCAGGGTTAAAGGCCTGCTAGAGCTACCTGCTTACCATATCTTTATCCTCTTCTCCAGGAAAGTACATCAGAGAGCAGAAAGTCAAGCATCTCAGAGTACATCTGGCTTAAAAAATCAGCCCCCATGCCCCATATCGCTCATCCGTCTGCTCTGATGGCATCAGTGTTGCTCTGAACAGCACTGCAAGTAGTGCTGATTGCAGAGCAGCAGCAGGAAGATGGGAATCATTAAAGCAACTCAGCCAAAGCCCTGTAATTAATTAGTTAGAAAAGCATCTTGGCGTTATTAGAGAGGCCTCAGCAGAGGAAGCGACACCTCTGTTCTAACAGACTCACCTTCCGCCAGAGCTGCTGCTGTGATGTTTGACATTGTGCTGGTGTAAACAGAAATTAGAAGTCAGTGTGACAGGGAGAGGAGCCACTGGCAGGCTGTGCCCTTGGCCAGGGCTGTGCTGTGTGCCAGGAGTTTTCCGTGCTTTGCTCGCAGGCAGAAATCAGATCCTGCAAAAAGCTCAGGTAGGGATGGTTGCTGCTCAATCAGGAAGACCCTGATTTCTGTTGTGATTAAAAGTAAACCCAGATTTCCCAGGCTAGTGAACATGAAGCTGGTTACCCAGGTGTTGGCGATTATAAACAGTTAAATGTACACAAAAATGCCACCCAAGACTCCAGGAACTGGTGTCTCCTGGGACCTAGACACATGCAGGATGCTGCTGTCCCTGGCAAACATGCACACTGGCTGCATGGAGAACTGGGCCATGCTCAGAACTGCATATTCATGGCATGCAAATGTTAAGCTACTTCAAACTCCCACAGCTGTCATCAGCACACTGTACCATGGCCATGAGTCCCAGAGATGGAGTAACATCCTTTGGGGAGCAGCAGGATGCTGCAAGATATATGTGTGGCTGAAAATAAGAGCATCAAAAGGAAGATGGAAACACAAGACTAAAATAGTCAGGATTGGTTTAAGGACTCTTAATTTCCTCTGGGGCAGGAGGCCAGGCAGTGTGGCTGGTCCATGGGTGAGGAGGAGGCGGCAGGAGGCCTGGCCTCTCCCGCTGACCTGCTGTCATACCTTTGGCAACTCTTTTTTTTTTTTACCATAGGCTAATTTTGCCCTTTCCCCACTTGGTACTGTCAGCCTCTAGGAATTCATGAGTCTTGATTTGGGCCTCCAAGCACCATGATTTTGGCTTAAAAATGAAGACCTATAAGCATATATGTATGAATTACATGCCTTTTTTGAGTGGCCTTGTGGTTTCCGACTCTTTATGGATCGTATTTCCAACTGAGCAGGTCAGATTTTTTTATTATGATTATTATTATTTTAAATGAAAGCCAAGAATTTCACATAAAAACAGGGCTCTGGCAGCTTGAGTTGGCAGCACTGCCCGCTCTTCATGTGTCCTGCCTGCTCAGACAGGGAGCATCTGAGGCATGGGCTGTCAGTGGCCATGTCTGCAGAGCATCAAGCAAAACCTCTCCCAGTCTCAGCTGGCTTCCTGAACTTCCCCAGGGCAACTGAGAAAAACCAGCCTTTCCCCAGATGTTTCCAGTGAGGGCAGTAGTTGGGATAACTCCTGAGTTTGGCCTGCATTAGAGCACAGGTAAGCAACAGACTGGAAGTGACCATGGAATAGGCTCCTGAGGAAGATTTTTGGTGGATCCTATTTTGGCCCTGCTGTTGCAGCCTTGCCAAGGTGCTTTAAGCGCTCTTCAAAGCAGCAAAAAGACTAAGATCTGAGAACTTGTCTGTGCATGCATTTGCTGTTCTCTTTGCTGAGTTTCAAATGAGGTCCTGGGCACACTCGGGGCAGAGGTTTGAGAGGATGACTGTGTGTAATTGAACTGGCCTTGATCATCCCATGATGAGCAAAAAAACTCCAATTCTCCATGTTTTACCTTGCAGACGCATGGATGTACCATGGGAAGCTCCCTGTCTGTGCAGCTGTCACCAGCTCTGCCATAACAAGAATCATGGCTTTGGCTCTCAGCTCTGAAGCTCATCTCTTCACATTCTGAAGTGAAGATGTTCTCTGAATAAATGAACAAACTGACATCTTCAAATGAGCAACAAATTCTTCCTCAGGTCAGCTTTGCAGAGAAAGCAAATATTTCAGGAGGGTACGTTTACTGCTCAGAGCTCTCCTGAGCCAGCCTGCTAACTCCTCTGCGGTGGCTGTAAATCTGGTGGTGGTTCAGCTGAAGGACCTCACAGATGCTATTTCAGGCTGATATAATGTACCATAAATGGGATTGAAAGCACCCATCTATAGCAGACAAAGCCTTTTTGGTTCATTCAAACACCGAGGAAACCGACCATTGTATATATGCACAGTTGGGATTCATCCAAAAGTGAGTGATGGCCAAAAGAATTTACACATTCCCTGGCTGGGGAACATGTTGATTTCAGAAGGCAGCAAAGGTAACACAAGGATACAGGGAGACTCCCTTGCCTGGCATTTAGTATTTGAATCTCATCCTTTGACTCACCATGAAAGGGAAGAATCCCAGAAGGACAGAAGAATTTCCACCATAAATGATACTCCTCATTTAGAGGCAACAAGGTATTTGGTCTCCATGGGATGGCAAGAAAAAAAGAAATTACTCTCGGAGCCTCTAGCTGAATTTTAGGGGGTGTATATCTAGCTAAAGTGATACATCAGTAAACATAATATCACAATCATCTTGTGGAATGTATTTCTGTAAAGCGCAGCAGAGAACCAAGGGGGTCCAGAAGGGTTTTGGGGTGTGACTCTTCAACTCTCAGTACAGGAACAGCCACCAGCCCCCCGTGTATCGAGAGAGGTCAAAAGAAATCACTTAACCCCAAATGAACACGATGGTAGGGGGGAGCCTGTCTTCAGTTTGTGAGAATATATGTAATTAATGGGGTCAGGGAAGGGTCCCCTGGGGCAGACAGCCACACCAGGGGTACACAGGCTGCCCGGCAAAGTTGTGCTCCTGGCGCTGGTCCCACGTGGGCCACAGAACCAGAGGGGATGCGTGGTCTGATCCTGCCTGGCAGTTTCTGTGCAAAATGGGGCCAATTTGCTGGGAAGCTTCCCACTCCCAAGGAGGGAAGAGGTGGGCTGTGAGTTTAACAAACATTTTGGTATTTGGAAGTCATTCCCAGCTCTCATTTAACACACAGACTGCATTTCCCGTTGCTAACTGGCAGCAAAGAGCTCATCAACATTTAAATAAGAGGCTTGTTAATGCCAGCGTGAGGCAGGTTTGCATGCCAAGGCTGGCTAAGGTTTCGTGCCAAGGATTTTCTAAGAGAGAATTTCTCTAGGAAACTCCTTTAAAAAGAAGAATTCACTACTGGTTAAAGAGAGTGAGGGCTTAATTTGAAGAGGTGCTGAGCTGGTTAAGTCAAATGGATGGTGCAAGAGCTCAAAGCCTGTGAAAATCAGACTCCAGCTTTTAAATCAATTAACTGAAGAATGGCATGTGGACTTTTGCAACTGATTATGCTTTCTGCAATGCAATAACTGAAGAAAAAAGGCTGGCAACTCCCTCTTCCTTCGGTGTCACTGACTTGCCCATCGATGGTAAATATGCTCAGGTGAGGCTCTAAATGCACCTGTTACCTGAGTGTGGGAATATTGGGCTCTACAAATGGTCAAGTGTGCCTTAGTGCAGGGAGGATGTGCAATATTTGGCTCTGTTTCTAGATCTCAAATGAGTCCTGTAAAACAAAAAGCATTTTTACTCTGGGACTTTGTTTGGAGCCTTCCAAACGGAGACGAAGTCCTCATCTCAGAGCCACTGGGGAGGAAGGGTGGCAGTTTTGGCAAAGCTAAAGGCTCCTGTGCTCTATGTCTCTGTAGCATGGTTTATTGCCTTTCCTTTTTCCATCACAGAACAGGAGTAATGTCCGTGGTGTCGGAATATGCACATGGTAATTGGCTTTTGCTGTAATTAAATGCCTTGGTGCCAGTGTTTAATCAGCCGCCAAAGCCATTTATTGCCTCATATACGGCTGCACCACAAGCATTACCCCTTAATTAGTTGCTGAAATAGTGATGATTTAGCAGCGTCTTTATACTTTAGGACAGCAGATTCAGTCCAACACCAACAATATGGCAAGATAAAAAAGCAGGCCATTCTGCTATGCAACGACTTGGTCTTATTTATTTCTCCTTACATCATGTGGTGACACCACACTGGAGGTGGTTAGCACTTGGAAAGCAGTTGCTACGTCTCTGCTCTGTTCTGGGGCTGATCTTCTGTATTTTAAATGGATTCAGTATCAATAAACATTGTCCCCAAAAACTCTCAGGAGCAAAAGAAGTGTAGGTTTCACCCTGTTTGACTCACTGTTACCAGGACTGCCTGGTCAGGCAGACCAGAGGCAGAGAGCTCCCAGTCTTCCTCACAGGAGCTCCCTGGAACTCCTTGGTGTCATTGGAGTAGTGGCACTTTGTTTTGCATGACCCTGGCAGGTTGTGACAGGTGGCACTGACAGCAGCAGCAATTCTCCTGACAACCCCACCCAAACTCCTCTTCCCCCCTTTCTCTGCTGGTGTTAGCAGCCATGGTGGTGCTGTATGCTGCTGTGCTGCAGCCATTTGCCATTTTTGGGGGAATGGAGCAGAGCTAGGGCCCACTCACTTGTCCATTCCTCTTCTCCAGTTTCAGTTGTCTGAAAGGAGGAGGTCTGGTCTGATCTTTCAGCGTCCCTTGACAGTTAATGGCATGAGAGAGACCTCTCCAGAAAGCAGTTCACCCTGCCACGGAGAACCTGCCGAAGCTATGTTGGAGGAATGGCCCTTTGGGAGTGTCCAACTCTCACAGAGGGAGCCCTGCTGCTCTCTTGCACTGGGCTCTTCCCTTCCTAACTATTATTCCAAACCCTTCCCAGAACACCAATACTGGTGTTCTGGGAAGGGTTTGGAATAATAATAGCAAGACCAGCACTGGTGATAGATTTATCAGCCTTCCAGGTTGCTTTTCCACTTTGAAGACCCCTGAAGAAGCTCAGGAAGCCCCTGAAATCTTCTCAAAATTGACTAGAAAGCAGAATAAAACTCCTTTTTTGACACAGAAGTCATACAGGAGGTTAGCCTAGATAAACATCAAGATAAACATTCCAGACCCACCTTTCTTCAAAGCCAGGTGGTTAAATCTCCAGTAGCCACAGCTGGAGACAGCCATTGCACCAGGAGAACACAGGGGTACGACTGCTTCTTCATCTGACCAGGGATGTCACCAACAGAGCCGAACAGTCACCTCTGCCTCCATCCCTCCCACAGCCCTGGGACAGCCCCCACTGGCACCTGGATTTTTGATACACTTCACTCCCAAAACTTTCACTGTCTTCACAGGATTCTGGTAGCCTTTGATTGCAAGAAAAGCAGTGCCAAACTATGGAATTAATAGCTCCCCCACCCTTGGCCCTCGCCTCTGGCCCCTGGCCTGCTAATGCATTTTGATTTGTGTGTGGACAACGTATCCCTGGAACTTTTCCATCGTAACAAGTTTAGGAAAAAGTACCTTGTGCTATAAAGGAAGTAATAATATCGAGTTTGGAAAACTATACAGCAGTTTGAATAGACTTGAAAGCCCACACCATCACACTCCCTTTACTGCCAAGACAAAGCCTGTCAGACTCCCGTGTCCTGTGGGAACAAGCCGCAGTTTGTCCTTTCCTGAGGGAGAACACAGGCCCTTCCTAAAGTTCCCTGGGGAAGGGGAGGAGGAGCTGGGAGCAAGGCTGCTGCCTGTGCCTCCTTCCACAGCTAACAAAGCATCCCCTGACAATACATAACCTACTAAAGAAGTCCTTCATTTTCCCTGGTGGTGGGAAAGTAAGTAATTTGCAGCCAAGAATACTTGGTCTGGACAGTAGGAGAGACTGTTCAAGGGTGAAGACAACACTGCTATAGAGAGGACTGCCAGGGGAGGTTGTGGGATCTCCATGTGCAGATGTCTTCAAGGTCACACGAGATTAAAGTATTCTTGGACATGACATGGAGGCAATGGGTTCAGCTGTATTGTGTGGCTTGGGATCTTTCTACAACTATCAAAAATTCTTTTAAGATAACCACTTCTGCTGATACAGGAGAACAGTATTTGTCTCATTTAACCCTTAAAGGCACAAACGAAACCTGTATCAGATGCTTACCTAAAGAAAAGATGACATAGCTTCTCCACTGACAGGAGGGCCACCTTAGACAACAAAGCTGTCTTCCAGGCTGCTGAAGTTCATGGAAATGAATCCCACCTTGAACACAATCTGTGCAACACTGTATAGGAGATTCTGAGAGAAAGGGGCTTTTATATAACAGTCCAAGGATAGAAAGGGTAGAAAAACAAAGGCTATAAGCAGGGTGCAGATATTTAGCATGTATTTGTGGAAAAGCTTACCGGGATACACTGGACTCCCCACCACAGGAAGCATTTCTGTCAGGGAGGGCGCTCGGTGCCGCATCAGGTTCTCTGGCTGGAGAGGTGGAGGTCAGGCTGTGTGGCGACCAGTGACATTTTTTAAGCAGATGGGAACAATCCTGAATATTTACCACAATGATAGCCTAGAAACAAGTTTCTAGAAGAGACAGGCTTTGCTAACCACACTTCTTTCTACTCTCCCCATAACAGTTTGAGTAATGTTCTTCCATTCAGCTGCAGAGCATGGTGTCTGGCTCTGCTGTCACCTCATCACAACCCAAATCTGAGAACATTTATGGACACCTTCCCATACAACCCAACTCTGCAGATTACTGCATGGGTTAGGAATGGAGTGCTCTCCACTGCAAGGCGTACATTTTTAGGAACAGTGCAAAATTCATCAGGAGATGGTCAGTATGACAGGGGGGAGCCTTTCTTGGGGCACTTTTGCATCCTTACTTCACCCAACACTGAAAAAGACTCTTGAATTAGGTATGCTCAGGAGCCACACAATGAAATTTTGAACCTAAAGGAGAAAAAGATGAAGGATATGAAGCATAATTGCAGGTAGAGGCTGGGAGAAAGTAAATACCACTCAACTTGAAAAAATAATTTCACACGCTAGCAAA
This sequence comes from Hylia prasina, assembly GCA_013397195.1. Taxonomy (NCBI): domain Eukaryota; kingdom Metazoa; phylum Chordata; class Aves; order Passeriformes; family Sylviidae; genus Hylia; species Hylia prasina. The sequence goes on along the minus strand of VYXD01011413.1, from coordinate 693,902 downwards.
CAAAAATGAAATTTATAAGAAGTTTATTGGATTGGTAAAATGTAATAAAAAAGCATTTGTGATACTTCTTCTGCAAAGAAAAAAGGCATCTGGCGATTTTGCATATTTATTTTCCCTTACAAAACATTTGAAAAGCATAACTGATAAAAAGGATAACAACTGAAAGAGCAGAGCAAAGAGGAAAATACATCTCAATATAATTGGATAATGCATAATAAAAATACAGAAAACACATGCTTAAAACAGCTTTCATTCTCTTACTGTAAAAAGTTATTTTACGTGTTGAATAAAAAATATATGCCAGTTGCTCTGAAAATTGCAGTTTAGAAGAGGTAACTAGCTGAGAACAAAATATATATATCTATATATATTTATAAATATAGAAAATGTGTATATGCTGCATCTGTCCTCAGAACAAATTGGAATAAATGATTTTCCATTCATGCACACAAGTTACCAGAGAAAAACTTCATTTATTGCCTGGCAGATCGATCCTGTAAGGTGCTGATTGCATTTCCTGAGTGCCCTCAAAGCCCTGTGGAAGTAGTCAGTGAGGGAGACAAGTGGCCTGATGGGTTCAGTGACAAGGGAGGCTACTCAGCAGCTCACAGGAGGTGCACTCAGCAATTCACAGGAATCAGGAAAATTCCAATGGCAGCAGGATTAGGCTCCCCACAGACTTGGGTAGTGCTTTTGCTCAGCGAGGAGTGAAACTCTGGTACCCCAAGCTCTGACAGACAGGAGACCAGTCCTAAAATCTCAAGTAATGTTACTTCATTAGGATCCGAGGGCACAGAGTGTGCAGCAGAAGCATTCCTCATATAGGAAGTGCTTCCTTGTGCCCTCCCCTTGCCCAGATCCCTAGGCTAGTGATTCACATTTAAAAGGAAGATGCTTCCCTTACCACTGAGAGCCTCTGTCTGCTGACACCAGACAAGGAGGAGAGTGGCCACTCACGCTCCCTCCCAACTGCAAGAAAGGCAACAGCACAAAACCTTCTCCATCTCACGGGCTAATCCAACAACCACCATGAAGCTGAAACTCCACCTCAAACCAGGGTGAATTTCTGCACATCCAGCACAGATCATCCCTGGTGAACCCTCGAGCAGACAGGTCTGCAACTGGCAGGGACAGGCCAAAGCATAGCAGCTACGTAGGACAAATACATTCCTGGGGGCACATCCTCCTTGCACTCTGAAAGCTATGAACCATTCTCCATGGGGCATGTGGCCAAGAGGAATCCTTCTGGAGTGACGTTTGTGTGCTTCAGACCCCCTTGTATCAGCCCACAGGTAAAGCCAGTGTGGGAGATTGGGCTCTGAAACATAACAAACCTCTGCTGTTTGTTCTGTTCTGGAAAGTGACTTTAATAAAACTACAGAATTAGTACTCAGAGTCTCTCATTTGACTGACTAGAGGGAAGGAACTGGAGGCTCCTCTCCAGTCTCTCTGACTGTCCAAAACACAAGCCGTGGCATGGGAAAGTACAGGACCATTAAGGAAGTTGATGTCTCACCAAGGCAGATCCTTTCTAGCAAGACTATGAGAAAGTCCAGGCATTACTTGGCTCTGCCCATACCTCTACCAATACTCAGTTCTCCTTCTCCAAAGAGACAGCAGAGGAGGTCACACTCTTGCAGTTTGGAGCATCAAAACACCAAATCTTTTCCTTTACTGCATTTCCAATACACCTTGCATTTCCTGTCTGTTCACAGAAGGGAAAAGTTTGCTAAAACATTATTTTGAGGACTGAAAACAAGAACGTATCAGCCTTTTTAATACAGTAGCACCAATCAAACTTTGGTTCACCTTCAGATTTTCTCTTCTATCATTATATACAAAATGAGTGATGGAGATTTTATAAGAGACAATACTAAGGGAATAAATTCTTCAGATATTAATGTCTCTGGAGTTCTGATCAGGAAGAGATGTTTGAGGAGGTATACCCAAGTACCTCTGCTACAGAACAGTTGCCCACCAGACAACAGGGTGTGTAAAGCAAGACAAGCTGTACTGATGGGATAAGCCATTGCTCTGCTTATCCCCATGAAGAACAGATGCTCAGCATTAGCCTCTTGCTTGTCTTCTCCATCACCCTCCTAGTTCCCATCCCTCCTCAGCACTAGGACTATTTCTCTGCTGCCCATAAAGGAGCACAGCAGGTCTCTGAAAAGGCACACAGTGAAGAAAATGGAATACACTTTTTGTAAAGGCAGCTCTGTCAATAGCCTACTTGGCACCTTGCTGGTTGTTCTGCTGAGGTGCTTGTCAGGAGCTCAGCTACTTAGGCACATTAGAAATACTACTTTTTAGGTGGATAAAGCAAAGAACTAGATCAGACTTGGGGACAAGGCACAAAATGTCCATTTGCCAAACTGAAATGTGTTTCCAGCCCACACAGAGCTGTCAGTAAAGCACTAGCAGATGCAAAAAAGCACCCCAGTTTGGATTTTCAGTGGGTACCATCTCAACACAGTTGAAACACAAGCTACAACCTCCGGCTGTGCATTTCAGTGCAAACTGCTCTTATCTCATGCAGCCCTGAATGAAACATTAGCACAAAGGCAGCCTAATTGGAACAGGATCTTCTCCTCCCTCCCTGCAAATTCTCATTATTGCACACAATCTCATAGCTAATGGCAGAGAGAAAACAGCTGATTCTGGCAAAACACTCACACTAGGAAGGCAGGATCAAGCCCTAGGCTGGACACAGACTGACCATGGGGAGCAGCAGTGGCTGTGGAGGGGATGAGGTTGACCTTGCTCCCTTAGCAGGCCTTTCTCACTCCCATGCTGCAGTAGTGTGGAAAGCTGGAGCTGGAGCAAATGTTTGCAAAAGAGATGCTGGAGTCTGGCTTAGCTTAGGGAGCAGAGGGTGTAATTTTTCTCCTTGTACACCATTAAGGAAGATTATAAAAGCAACAAGAAACTACACTGAATGGCCATCTCCCTTTCATTTTGAAATTTAAGCATTTCCCCCAGTGAAGGCGTTCCTCCCATGTAGAATTTCTATTTTGAAAACCTCTTTATATCAGACTGGAAAATATTCTGATTGCATTTTCTGGTACCAAATTCTAGGTAAGCTCTCCTAGACAGAGTCCCTAATTATTTTCATTCCATGCCCAAACCAAAGTGGCTCCATATCCTATGGGAACCAGGGCAAGACTACAACTCAACAAATGAAAAGTAAAAATAATGATACCATGAAAAACCACATGGTCCGGATTATCAAAAATGCTGAATAAGCAAAGCTACTATGGAACAAAATCAGCAGGAGACATAGGAACAGCCATTAAAATAAAAAATCAGAGCAGTTCTGCCCTTTATTTTCTTGCCACGTTTATTATTTTCACCTCTCTCTTCTCACAGATGAAGTGGGGCAGGCCAGTTCTTTTTCCTTTTCAACCTGGCTTTGCTCTCTGGGCTGTCACGCTGCTGGCACAGCCCTGCAGAGACAGGACTTCCAGCACTTCAGGGGAAGGCTGAACTGGGCTGTTTTTTAAACATCAAACTATTCCTGTTCACTGTACACTTTGCTTCCAAAAATAAAACAAGCATCCGAGTCTTTAAACAAGTAGACGGACCCTTTAAAGTCTCAAAACAATGTTTTAAACCTGGGGTAGAAGGGATGAGAACAGGAATACATTTTCCTACTAATTGGAAAGAATGAAACCAATGTTTGTGGATATGAAATGCTAGGTAGTAACAAATCACAGGTCTGTTGCTGAGCCCATTCTGCCAGCCAGCCGTTGTGAGAAAAAGGCAGCAAGAAAGGGTTTTTTCTTTGCGTTGATGAACTTAAAATGAAAGCTGGGGCAATACATGGGAAGGAAAAGGGCAGACAGGTACAGGGCATGGAAATTATTTGCCTGGAGCAACCACAGAAATAGGCACAAAAATGGCAAAAATAATGTCTCCTTATTTCCTTAGCCCTGGTTCCTAAAACTAGTTTGGGAATGAACTGGGGGAAGGGGAGGAAGGAGCAGCAATTTGAACACAGCAGATGCTCCAGTTAAACCATATCTTCCCAAAGAGGAACGAGGGTGGGGGCAGGGGAGATGGCTATTATTAATGTCCTTCCGTATATAGCAAAGCAGACATCCTGCATAATGGCAACACAATACATCAATAATAGCCCAAGAATAGCTTCCTACCGGTTTTTTCCCTCTGACAGTTAGAAACATAAAGAGAAAAATCAAGCTGCTGAGATAAATAGCTGAGTCTCCACCCCCACCTCAAATTGCCTTGGCATATTTTAAGAGATAAATGGTTCTATGAGAAATTTAAATAGCTTTCTCTTTTCTTTTTTGGCAGCTGCAGGAACTGGGTCAGGTGTAGAAATTATTAATTTAGAAGCCTGAGAAACCCATGTTTGAAACTAAGTTTTGTTGGGTTTTTTTTTTTCCTTTAAAGCATCAACTTTCTTAGAAGCAGAGTTACAAAGAAATAAAAAATAATTGATGGGTATTTTTTAAACAGAAGTCAGGTTAAAATAATGAAACAGCAGTGCAAGCTGTAGAAAAGGGACAATTTGTGTAACAGTTTAATGGACATTAAAAGTATCCGTAGTAGATTGCTAATGGGTTTTTTTGCAGAGTGCAGTATTTGCCTAATGGCTTTCATTCCTCTTGATCAAACATAGTACTGGGAGTCTGCCTTGAGAAAAAAGAGTGGGGTGCACCATTCTGTAGCTCTACCCAAAGTTTAGTGCATGTTTTCAGAGACAAGAGATTACTGCCAAAGTGACCAGCACCCAACACTCCCACAAGGAGCCCTTTATTCTCTTGCAGGTCTCAGAACTGACACCCCAGGGAGCTCATCTGCTTGAGGCAGTGCTCACTGGTGCTCAGAGCTGGTGAACCTGGTAGCAAACCATGTGTAAATCACTGCCTTCCCACTCCAGTTACTCTTGCTTTCCACATTGATACCAGCTTCTCTGCAGGATGCCAAAAGCCATCTCCCTCCTCATACCATATGGGAAAGGATCTCTTTGCAACCATAAGACCTTGAGTCTTTCAGAGAAAAAGGGTCAAATCCTGTAGGAACAGCTCCAAGCAAAGAAATGCTGATGCACTATCTCACAGGAGAGTACACTAGTTAAGGCCTGTAAAAGGTTCAAATTTCCAGTCCTATAAAGGACTCTGAGGTCTTGAAAGAGACCCAGTTGGCAGGCAGCCCACTTCCTCTGCTGCACGGCTGGTAAAATCCTCCTGTTCCTGGTGCTCTGTTCTGTGTCCCAAATCAGGTGGATACCTGAGAGGGAGGAGGACTCCCTTGTTTATACTCGTTGCACCTCGCAGGGCTCACAGCTTGTGCTCTCCTTCCCTTTGTGACCAATCAAAAATTTAAAAAGGTGACAAAGAGCCAGATGTAAATAGAACTGCAGTGCCTAGAAAGTCAGAGCACAGATAGGATCAGAAAACAGACTGTAATTACAGGCCCTGCTACTTATTACATAGGCCAGTTGGGCTACATGAGCCTTTGGTGGAAACTTCCTGTGCAATTAATAAAGGAGAAACAGAATACTTTTGCAATCACTTTTCCAGCTTTCACTGTGGGGGTCCAATCCTGCCATCCTGGATTAGCTCTAATCATAGACAATCTTTCTCTGCATAAAATGAAGGCATCTGTTCTGTAAGACTAATAAAAAAAAAAAAAAAAAGAAAAAAGAAAAAAGGACAAAACCCTCATTGCAAACCTACACCATGCAATCAAGAAGGAAAGGAAACTGATCCTGATCCCCCCCAGATTGTAATGTGACAATGTTTTCAAGGCATCTGGCAAAAAGGAAGAAGAAAGAAGAATGCTATGAAATATTTAAAATCCTACTTCTGTCAAGAATACATGAGAGAAGAGAGGTGGGTTTGAAAGGGCTGCATTATTTGTAAGGTAAAACCTGAAAGCACCACCTTTTGCATAGAGGCATGAAGTGCCCTTGGCCTGAGCCAGAGCAGTCCTGAGAACAAATACCAGGCACTGATTCAACAGGGACTGGTGTGACAAAGTCAAGGCTGGGTGTGAGAGGGACCAAAGCACTGTCCTGCCACACCCTGGGATGTACCATGGGACATGGAGGGTAAGGACATGTGTTGATAATACAGCAAAACAGCTGCATCCAGCAACTGATCCTCATCTAAAGCTTGAATCAGATTTTCAAGACCATGAGAAATGGAGCATCCCCAAGGGAGGACTTCTCCTAAAGGCACTTTTTTTTACTGCTGAGATTCTCTCCAAAGAGACTTCCAAGGGAGGGGTGACTGCCGTGTGAGATCTGAGAGGCATTAAATGACACTTTGCTTTGCTCCTGCACCCAGGATATTGCCCTTTCCAATCTCAAAACCCCACTGGGTATAGAGCACCTTTGCAGAAGCATCTCAGCGTGGCCTGACCACTGGATGAATCCCAACCCCATCATGAGAAGCAGGCAGAGAAAAGGGCTGGATGTGCCCAGCTGTCATAAGGAGGGAGCCCCCAAGCAGATATTCAGGACTTCCAATGCTCAGCTGAGCCTTTCTCTTGGTCACATCCACCTGCCTGCTTGTACAGTCCCAGTAGAAACGTTAAGAGACTTCAGGACTGGTACTGGGCATAAAAATGGGACCAAAGTGATCCTGAAATGCTGAAACAAAAGACACTTTGGAACAAAACTGGCACAGCCACAATCCCCACAATGCTTGTGTAAGATAGATAGAAAGAATCCCTAGAACGTGTTTATCAAAAGCCATTTTATGCAGATTTTTCCTTCTGAATATTTAAAACATGGTGAATATTAAACTTCAGAGATTCTTAATATGTTCCAAAGCCCCACGGACCTTTGAAATGCTAGCTCATCAATATGCAACATCTAATCTTGTCAGGAAAAAAAAAAGAGGCGGAAAAAAGAAAAGCTATTCATCCTCTACACACAGAGGTTACAGTGAGAATCCCAAAGAAAATAAAAAAACCCCCAACATCCAGCATCTTATGCAATAGGTTAAATTTACTCTGGTTGGGAAAGTTTCACTTTCTGTAAGAGAGAAAGTGCCTGTACGTGCATAGCTACTGGAAGCTTCTTCTGAAGTGTGAGGCTGAAACTGTGTAGCTGGATTACAGTAAGTAGTTTATTAAAAAAAACAAGGCTCGTGGCTTTGCATCCTGTTCCAGGCCAATGCAGTCTCAGGATCCCCTCTCCAAAGGCCAGCAGACAGTGCGCCACCTAAAAACCCATTCTAGTCCAAAATGCTGTGGTTGAAATGGTTTTGCTTGTTTATAAAGTTTAGTGTTTCGTATCGCTTGCATCTGACCTTCAGCAGAAAGAAAAGCTCAGTTAAATTGTGCAAATATGTACCAAATGGGAGCAAGGGAAGGCAGCCAAAAATGCTGCATGAGCTTTTGCAGGGCTGCAGCCTTTTAGGAGCACCAGTTAGATGAACTGGATGAGAGGCCAAATTGATTTAGGCTCCAGGCAGGAGCTTAAAACACCATGACATCCAAATTCACAAAGAAAATGTTCTCTTACTGCAACCCCAAATTTCCTGCACATGAAAACACTGTTTTCTTTCATCTTCAGGAGATGCTTGTTCTGTAATCCGACATTTAAAAATGAACAAACAAACAGGAGTCAGCTGACAAAGGATTCTTGCTGGTGAATGGAAGTAGGTCATTCTGCGTATTTAGCCTTTACAGTCTGGCTTAATATTAGTGTTGTACACAGAACAGTAACAAAACTGCACTGGAGACAGGGAAAGACTCTAATTTCGTCTTTTCTGTGAAAATTAGCATTAACATTCTGCATTAATGTGCAATGCCTCCCCAGCACTCGATATCTGGTTAATTAAAAGAAAAGCCACAACCACAAAGCAAACCACACACTAAATTAAACAACAACAAAAAACCCTTACTGGTCAGCCTGCATTTAAAGACATCTCAGTATGAGTAATTGGGAAGAGAGGAATTTTCCTGAAGGAACATAAAAGAAAATGAAAGCTCTACATACAAGACCAAATAAAATCTTCTGTCTCTCACGAATGCAAATTCTGGCTGCCCTTTTACACAAACATGTTAAAGGAATATAACTGGAGGGAAAAAATAAAAGAGGAAAAGCTAATAAAATCATTTTTGAGGAAAAAAATATTAAAAAAACCCCCCTATCCTTCAAACATATTTCTTCATGGTAAATCCCTGCAATCATGTGGTTCTAAATTACATGGTTAAATATGACTGAAAAAGTAAGGCACAATTTCATAATCATTTTAAAAGCAATAATTATAACAATTTTCTTTGATATCCATGTGGCAGGCCACTGATACTAAGGACGCACAAAGCTACTTGATTAAAGATCTGAACAAGTTTTTCCAACTGCTAGCTAAGACTCACAATACCTCGGTGAAGTAAGTAAGAAACCATCTTTACTGCAAAGATGAGTGCACATTGAGGACATGGAAAAAGTGGGTAAGAGAGAGGCTTGTGGACAAGGGGAGGCAGGAAAGCAGAGACACCCCAAGTGTGATGTTCTTGGGGAGGGACTCTAACCCCTGGAAATGTAAAGGTAATGCCATCACTGGGGCTTCTGTTTCCTTCCTTGTTTTCTAAAATATCTAGGTAGGATGAGAATACTGGACAAGGGGAAAGAAAAAAAGAGAAAAAAAAAAAAAAAAAAAAAAAAAAAAAAAAAAAAAAAGAAAGAAAAAAGAAAAAAAAGAAAAAAATTAACTGGATTCTCTTGCTACCCATGATAAACCCTGTGCTTCCACACGTTACATGAAGCCAAAGAGATCAGGAACACGTAGTCAGGAATAAGTCCCAGTGGAGTATAAGTAGCAACAATCAATATTGCAGCCTGTATTTCTACTCAGTTATAGCCCCACAAACTCCTGACGTGTGTGTGTGTATGCCAGACTGCTCTGCAAGGGTGGAACGTTTTTTTCAGGTCACAGCAGAAAATTTCCAGGCTGAAGTGAGATCTGTTCCTCAATGTCCACCAGGAAACCTACTGAGGTTATGTTTTTTCTCTTAGATTTTTAGCTGCTGGATGAATGTTATAATTTCACAGGTGTAAATTCTGTTCTCTCTCAGGCTCCAAATGCCAGTTGGGCAACCAACTGTTGCTGAGGAAGACAGGTAATATTTCTAGAAATGTTTAAGGAAAAATGCCATTCCCAAGCCCAGAAAGGAGATGAAGTTCAATCAGTATCTCTTGATTTTCATGGCAGTTGCCATAATGTGCTTATATTCTTCAGTAATTTCAGGGGGAAAAGCCAAACAGAAAAAGATCCCAAGATAAAAACAAAGAAGAAAATTGCAGTTGCCACAGAAGACGACACTGGCAGTCCCTATAGCCAGCCTCTCCATGGCTTTAAGATGGATAAGAAAAATGAATCCAACAGAACTAACACTGTTATTTTAAGAGTCACATTACTTGGATTGTTCTAACAAAGGAAACAGTGACTTCAAAATTAGCAAGACTAGTTAAAAATAGGGAAAAAACATCTTGTGAAAAGTTTCAAAGCTTTTTTTATTTCACCAGGTCCACTATTGAACCATTTCTCAAGAACATTTGCTTGGTTTTAAGTAGAATTTTTTTATCCAAAGAAGTTTTCAGAATTGTAATAGAAACTTTAATTTACCAGCAGAAAAAAAACAAGAACTAAAAAAAACTCTGAAAGATGACATGGGTCTTTGAGAAATAAAAATATTTGTTAACAATTCTGAAATCTATTTAGATAAAAAAATCTCTATATTTTAATCATAACAGCAAAAACAACCCCCTAAAAATGTTGTGGGTAACATTGCAGAAAGAGAGAATTTCTCATTAAAAAACCAGCCCTTCTGGTATCACCTAATTTAGTGTAAAAATTGCAACCAGCTCTAAGTGGAAATAGTGTTCTCACAGCTCTCTTGGTCTGTATTTTACTAACCTCTAGGTTATGGGGCAGTTCCTGCCCTCCTTCCACAACCAACCCTCAGTTACCATTGCTGGTATTTTCTCGTGGGCATTTCACCACTGTGGGAGGGTTCAGCGGCCCCTCTCCAACAGCCCCAGCTTGCAGTGCTGAGCCTGTGTGACGTGTTGTCCACCCAGGCTGCTGAACAACAGCAAATCAACCCTGTGACACAACTGCAGGAACCAGACACCAACAGACACCAGTCAGCAGCTCAAACCCTTTCTGAGCCACTCAGCGCAAGCACCAGGTGTCTAACACTTATCCTTGGCACAGGACTTCTCTCAAGAACCTTCTCTTGGGTCCTGTTATCCCTTGCCTTCCAGACTTTCTCAAAATCAAAAGGAACAAGCATTTATCAAACCTAAGCCAGGCTTGAGCTAACCACAGCTAGGCAGCAGCTGTAACAGGTCCAAAGAGATTTCAGACAGACTTGTCTTGTACTCTCTTTAACAACCACCATTTCTTTAAAGACACTTTTTTCTCATTCTTCTCAGGCACATTTTGCTGATAGGCAGAAAGTCAGCTTAAGGCCTGTGTTTTGTGAAAGCTCCTGCTATCAGGATGAACGCTATTATATAGAGTGACAAACACTTTGGTACTCCCACACCTCTATGATTAAGTCATTACACAAGTGTTTTGCAGCCGTGATAAAAATCTAAGAATTAAAATATTAACACCGCTCCCAAAACCAAAATTAAAGGTGTGTTATCTGATAGGCTAAAGAATTGGTGTGGCTTTCTGTTTTTAAAAGCAATGTTCAATGAATAAAGTAAGTGACAATAAAACCATCACATTCATAAAATACTAGTGCTAGCCTTGGGGATATGCTTAGGGATTGGGCTGTAACCAAGGCAACCCAATCTCCTGGAGAAAGTTTAAGTAGACAGTTTTAAAGCCATTGCTCAAAGATACAGTAAATCTGGCTGTAGGGCTACATGTGACATATGGAAGGTGCCACAGCCACCCAACACAAAGCACTCATCCTGTAACAACTCAGCCTCCTGTCCAAATGCTACATTTGATCCGCTGTGGTGTTCTCCTGCAGTGGGTAAGGGTGACACAGGAGCCATTTCCTATGTTCACAGTAATTTGGTAGAAATTTGACTGTGCCCACATCCTACCCAGATCAAACTTGTATGATTAGGGGATAAAGAACCAGGCTGGTATTAATGGCTTATGTCACACCATGCAATGGCTTTAAGTCTGTGCTTAAACAAACCCCAGGGACTTAAATATTTTGCTAAATTAGAACCTGATCCTGGGCCTTGTCTGGCCACACAAATCATGGGATCAGGCCCTACTTGCCAACAAATGTTAAGCAAAAACTCCTTGAACAGAAATGTTTGTGTGATCTTCCAAATCTTTCTGAAAGGAACAATTTGTACATTACCACAGCCACAGATGATGTGAATTTTTGTCATGGCTAAGAAGGTCCAACTTTAAAAAAGCAAGGTCTCTTTGGCAAAAAGACTCCTTCTTTGGAACAGATAAACATGATATATTATAAATATGTGATAAATATTGTGATGAAGCCATATCCCAGTGGTTCTTAATTGCAGTGCAATTGAGATAAATCCCACCATCATTTCCTAATTAAATCCTGAAGCATCAGTGGGGAGATTTCCATATACATGTGGGTGATGAGAGCCTCTGTGATGTATATACAATATCTTTCAAATATATTTATAGCAATTTTGGAAAACAAAACCACACAGAATAAAGAAGAGGGTTTTGGACACTTACTCCTTCCAACAGGCAGATGGCTTTGGTGTCTAGGGGTGAAAAACACCCCATCATAGCACCTTTCCACAGATGTGTCAGGTCTAGAAACCAGCCACAGCACCTCAAACATCAACACTGTTCCATCTTTGTCAATCATATTTCATCCATGAAGTATTTAATGCTTGAAAAGTTTGGCTGTCCCCTCCCTGCATGCCAGCCCAACTCACCACAGCACTCATAACAGAGAGGATTCAGAGCTGGATCTCCTGGCTGGCCGCATGCATTGAAATGGGCTGGAATCCCAAGCCTACATGCCAGCAAACTTTTCTGCAAAGAGAAAATAGAGCTCCAGAAATCAGTAGTTTGGGCTAGTCTGTGACTAGTTTAATCCCCATAATGTCTCTGGGAAACTGCAAAGAAGCTGTCTCATGCAGAGGGCAGAACACAAGGAGCCATATGACTTGCTCCAGGTCCAGCCTATGGCAGGGCCTTAAGAAGCCCAAAGGCTCTGAACTTGTGTCCCCCTTAGTCTAGGCCACATTCTGCTGGAAGGCACAGCAGCTTGTTCCTATCAATGACCCCAGTGTTATTCAGGAGACTCTCATCAGCCACTTGATTTAACACTCACAAGAGTAAGGAAGACCAGAGCTACTTTTTCTGCCCGATGAATGGCTCATTCTGCACCCAAATGCATCACATTACCACCTGTGTTTGTATCCCAGCACTGACCTCCCCTGTCTTTGCAGGGTTAGCTCCAACTAGATTTGCTCAGTATTTGCAAGGTTTTTTGGACTGATGGTGGTGCAGACTGTGTGTCAAGAAGCGAGCTCAGAAGGACCTTACATGCCACAGTTCAGGGAGCAGGAGGCCAGGTGGAACCTGGTGGGAGCCAGGGTGCCAAAAAATCTGTTTATGTCTGAGGCAGTAACATTCTTGCAGGCCAGGGCAGAAATCCAGTATAAAAAGTCAAAGTGCTTCAGCACAGCTCCAGTGGTGGTGATGGAAGTCTTCTGCTCAATGATGCCACCCTTCTACAAAGAAGGATTCATTTCAAGCTGTGAATTTTGGGAAACTTCCCTGACACTGGTGAAGTTTGCCAAAATATAAACCATGTAAGGAATGGAGGTTTCAGACTGGTATTTCTGCATTTGAATTTACCACAGACAGCTGAAGCTACTGAATATCACAGTGCTCTTCCAGAAAGGTTATTGCTAAACTGAAAGGAAATGCACCATTTGCAGGAGCTGCAGTATCACATCACAATTTTTCCTTTGTTTCCTTATCAGTTCAGGTCACCTAACTTTTCTTTTCAGCATTAGTGGATATAATTATTCTCTACAACAAAATCTTGATACAAAGAGGAAAGCACCACATTCTTATTGTTTTTCAGTGAGATGCATGAAAAAAAAATCTTATAACTTACTGTTGCAAAGTGCCAGTTTGTCACTTATATGGTCAATCAGCCTGCAACTGTTTCAGTTCTGCTTCTTAATTTAAGTGCAAAGAAAGGTATTTTCCTTGATTACATGTGCAAATAAGATATTAATGTCAATTCAGTGATATGAAAATTACTCTCACTATGTAATTTGTACCTTAGTTATTATGGGTTTCATGAACAAGACTATTATAGCTGCTCAGAATGCCATGGATTTCTAATTTTTTGATTTGTTTTTAATTAACCAAACTAAAAAAACCAAGAAACCCTCAAACTCACAATCATGTGAAAAAAAAGGATTATCTGTGCCCAGGTTTTATTTACCTTGGCCTATATATTAATTCTGGGCTGAAGATGAAAATGCTGTTGCTGGCCCAGCACTCTACTACCATGAATTTCACCAGAAGCAAGTTATAAGTGGCTGGGATGAAAATGGAAGAGGAAAAAAACTGCCTGCTTTCTGGAATGGCATAGTGAAGGGCTTAATACCTTCTTTAGCTTTCTTGGGATGAAAACTGAACATGTATTTAGCAGGATCTTTTTTGCTGTTCTTGAAACAAGATCTGATTTTTTTTTATTGAGAGAAACAGATCACATGTGTTAACATCAGAGAAATGTGTATCATCCCAAAGCCTGATTCAATCCCTGTTACTGTTGAAGGAAAATCCTCCCATTGCAGTAACAGGAGATGGAACAAGAGTTTATTCCTTGAATGTCTACCCAGAGACCAACACTGCCAGTGGTCCCACTAGAATGGGCTGTATGAGAGCGTGGCGTAAGATTCTTTTGAGCATCGCTTTGCACTGCAGTAAAATGTAGTAATTCTCTTCTTTTTTTTAACCACTGGGATTTCAGAAATGTGTTTCCAGCCCCGTATCTCTTAAAGATCTTCTCAATGGATATGACTGGCTTATGCCTCTGGTAAATCAAAAGCATGCTGTGTGTGTGTAGTGTGTAGTGTGTGTGTAGTGTGTAGTGTGTGTGTAGTGTACAGTGTGTGCAAGCGCACATCTCTCTGTGATTTCTCATACATTGTGAATTGGAAGCATCACTACTGAATAAATTTATGCAATAGCTAAGTAGACTTTCATGAGTAAAAGAAAAACCCTATTGAACTGGAAGGGAGTGGAGACAAGTAAGGGCCTAAGAAATAACCAGTCTGTGTCCCAAGGATACAAGATCACACCTACAACTCAGGTGCAGTGCAGTTGTAGTTGCACTGTTTGTGTTAATGCTGGGTCTGCTCTCACACCTTCTAGGAGAGTGGAGCTACTTCTGCGGGTGACACAGATCCTATTAAAGTCACCAGCAGACATTGAAGCCCCATTACTTCAATGACAGCTGGTCAGGTTCTCAAAATAACTTGGGAGAAATAACCACCTCAGCCATCTTTCACCATCTACCTTCATGTGCTTCTTAAGAAACAGGAATCACAGAAACATAGTAAGGACCACGTTCAGACCTCCTTCTACAGGCAGATAACTTAGGTGCTGTGAGCCTGAACTCCATCAGCTGCAGACAGAGCAGCTGCTCTGACTCACTCGCTGCCCTCCTCAATGGTTGTGTCTAAATTAGGTGCCTGCCATGGACAGTCTGAACATGGCCTCTCAAACTGCCCTCTTGTTCCAAGGCCTTCCAGTTTTACTTTTTTTTTTTTCTTTTTTTTTCTTTTTTTGTCAATAACAGAGATTCAGACCCTAGGCTGGAAAGAAATCATGCAAAGCTTGTGCAATATCCCCCAATGGGCATCCTGGGGAGGGTCACAGTTGATTCTCAGAGATCAGTGCTGGCCTTGGCAGTCAGAGCCTGGATCCGAACAGAGTTGCAGGTCTTGCAAAGGATGTGCCCGTCCAGAGGGTAACAGCCCTGATTGTCCCCTTCAGACAGGAGGCCACCACAGTCCTAGGAAATAAGTGAACAGGAAGAGAAAAGTAAATAAGAAAGAGCAAGATTAAGCAAAGAATCTATTAGTCAAAGAAACTGTCTCCTCACTCTCCACTTTGTAACAGGATCCAGCCTGAGTCAGCACAAAGCATGAAGCTGAGGTATGTGATGTCTTTTACGATTAAGCCATTTTCTGATAAGAGACAATGCTGCAGAGAAGATGGGTTCCCAAGCTCTCTGCTGAATTTAATCCAATTGAAAATAAAAGGAGATTATTCCCTTCACATTTCTGAGGAAGCAAAGGTCTTTAGCATTGGAGAAACATCAAACTGAAGCACATATTTATTAATTCAAAAAAAGGATTAAAAAAGAAGCATCACTGGGAAAAAATTTAGTACCAATATCTGACTATAGATAATCTCCTTTGGAAGAGCTAATGCCATGAAGTTACAGCCTGCATTCCAGGGGTGGCAGCTAAACAAAGTCCCCTGCCTGTCTCCCTTACCAGAACTGTCACCTTTGTTTGTATTACAATTGGCCAAAAAGGTTGTGGCAAAAAGGAGGATGTCAGACAGGAACATGGAAACCCCATTACAAGGTCCCCAAACCTGCTCCAGAGACCTCAGCCTATAAGCTTTAAGGCTGAGTATAGGAAAGTTGGTGTTAGGAAAGTTGGGAATTGCCCCTCACTGTGTGATCAAGCAATCAGTTGGCCCAGGACTACTGATGGATCCATGTGTGTGAAAGCCTGGGTATCTCAGCAGCCAGTATGGGGACATGCTGTATGATGAATTGGGCTCTACAAAATTTAGTGTAAGAATGCCCCAGCATCTTAAAAAATAATGGGCCTAAGTAATGGGCCAATATAAACCCTGAAAGCCGAGGTCAGATTGAGAATTGAACCAGATGCCCTCAGTTTCAGCTTAGACCTTTAAACCTTAGTCCATCCTTCTTTCTGATGAAGGTTATTAAAACCTGCAACTGCAATAAGAAATATATTTGGTCTCATTTTCTTACCCTGCCATCTGGCTGATGTATTATCCAACAAGTAACACTAGCACTGAAGAATTCTTGAAGGTTCCCTAACACAGCTGTTCCCACATGCTAATTGCTTTAAGGTGATTTTTATTCTCTGTCTTCAGATTCTTACCATCAAAATTACATGAAGTGTGTAATGAAACTGAACAGGAAAAGTAGCATAAAAAGCATTGCACAAAACAAGAATGATCATGTTTATGTGTCCATTAAAATTCTTCAACCCAGAGCCATATGCTGAGTTTCCTGTACAATCTTGCTCAAATCCTAACATGCATTAGCTTTCATTTTAAGAACATAAAGATGATCTACGTTTGTGTCGAGGCTATAATTTATGAAGTTCTCAAGTATTAAGCTCTAATTGCTTGAGTCACATTCTTTTGCTCTTCTAATGAACCTGTTATAAACAAGGGACCTGATTTTCCTCTCATTTGTGTGGATATAAATGAGGAAAAATTCCTTGCTTGCTCAAGTCAATGAAGTAATTTGATTGTAGACCCAGTGTTAAAATAGGGTATGCCTGTCTTGTGAGCAGTGGGAGGTGGTGAGCAAGTTAGGCCAACCCTTGTTTTCTGTCTCTGCCATGACTGGAATACCAACCTCGCACCGGTAGCACTGGACATGGAAGTCACGATCCAAGGCAACAATGCGCACGGTCTCCTCTTGTCCCGGGGCTGGCATGATGGGCTCCTTGCACACAGAACACCTTGGGGCAAATTTCCTAAGGAAGCAAGAGACAGGCACAGAGATCCTCAAACCTGGAGCAAAAGTTTTTGTTAACTGGACCAGCCAGCCAGAGATGTGTGCATTGGTACCAACACACACACACACAAGGCAGGTTGGAGCTCTGCACAGCTCCGTCCTTGGAAAGAAACAGGCAGGAGCACTTTAGTCTTACAAGGCAATTTCAGGCATGGAGGATACTAAAGAACATTTATTAGGAAAAGACTTATAGAACGTCTGACAGGCAGCAAAGCATTTTGCCTGCCCTAATTAAGAAATAAAGTGCCTGTTGAATGACCCTTGATCGTGGCACCTATGCACTACTACAGCCCTCAGCCTCTAAGATAATCCATGCAAACCCCAAGGTTAGAAAGATGACCAGGATCTGCTTAGAGAGCATCTCTTGAAAATAAAAATCAAACAATTAAAATACAGAGATTGGAACAAATACTTTAAAAGTCTGAAAAGAAATGGTAAAAAGAATTGCCTTGCACTCACACTAATTTGTTGAGGTTTATGCCATCCACTTTAAACTTCCAACTTTTAATAAATACCTACTTTATTCCTTTAACACTGCCTAGCCTCTGTTCTAGGTAGCCTCTCAAGGCATCACCATCTTACCCACTTATGCACACAGAAGCACATTTCTTCTGGCTGTGTTCAATGTCAGACAAGAAGCATCAGGGCAATTCTGACTTGCTGCATTTTCTAGCTGAAACGAACTCAGTTATCCAACAGGGTGTTATCCAGGCTTAAAAGGGAACAGGTCTGGGTTCAGAGACCCCAGTGCTCTCTCTTCCAGTCAGCCTGACTTCCAGTTGTATAGTGACAATAACTCACTGCATGAAGAGTGAATCAGGGTCAGCTCAGGGATCAAGAGAAGCACAGCCCTTTCTCTTTCTCTTCTATTGCTCACCATATGCCCTTCTGGATAATTCACCCATGTTATGTATTCCCTCTGGTTTTGCTCCCCCCAGGTCCCAGGAGAAGTGGCCATTTCTGCTCCTAGTCTTGGGAACATTTAGCCTGTGGTGAATTATTTGCTGTTTTCATCCAGAACCTACTGGCATCAGTTTCCTGGCTACAAATTCTGCCCACAAAAAAAAGAAATCTACACCCATAGAATCTGCTGCCATGTAATGAGAGCCACGGTCAGGGGTTGTAGAGTGACAGAGGGCAAAGCTTATGGCAAACATCAGAACACAGGGAGATCAAAGACCCTTCTCTTCTGAAATGCCTAGTAAAGACTGACTCTGCCACCCAGCCTGTCACATGAACCACCTCAGAATTAACTATCTTAGAAAAGAAAAAAAAAATCTATCTGTACTAGGAATAAAGAAAAATATTAATTTCACTGGCATCAGATGAAAGATGCCTATGTAGCTGTGATCTAATGAAAGAATGAATTAAACAGTGGCTATAACGAGTGCTCTGAAAAATAACTTAAATGGATCATGATATGACCGGAGCTGTGATGGCAATTAATTATGTGCTGCTTCATGCAGGCCCTTCCTTGTGCCACTTAGCTCAAATGTGGTACTTAAAAAATACTTCAACATTTCTTTGTCCAGGCTAGTGTGAGTAATTCATTATGAGACAAATATTATCTCCCAGGATCCTGAGATCATTCCTGCAGATTTCAGGGGATGTGGATCTGTTACGTGGGGCCTGAGCTCAGGGTAGCTGAGTGACAGTGTGGGCATCAGCTACAGTTTTGTTATCCAGAGGATGTAGATGCAGAACATTCAGCCTCCAGATCAGGAGGACATGTCATCCCTAATCAATTAAAACTGGGCTGGCCAAAGTACTGCAAAATGTGTGGTTGGCCAAAGACATTCTGAGTGTCACACTGGGTCTTGTGCTATTCCCATCACCTTCCCCTCAATCCTTCACTCAACAATTTTTATGTCCTTCCTTGCACTGACAGCCTCCCACTTTCCACTCTCAGAGCCCTGAATCTGTATGCAGTCACTGCCAAAATGTTTCAGTGTGGGGCATCAGCTCTCTTTCCCCTGAAAGCATGTGAACCCTTGGCCAGTGGGGCTTTGGGAAGGGGCACTCTCCAAACTGTTGAGGGGTGTGAGAGAAATCCTTCAGGTGCCTGAGTGGTGCATAAAACTCCTGTTAGGCCTGTGCTCAGGACCACATTTTACCTTACACACAACTGGTGGCACAGAAAGGCAAAGCAACACAGCAGCTGCCAATTAACCCAGCCTAGCTGAGCTACAGGGAACATCCTCCTGTTGGATTCTAACATGCCTGTTAATTGTGGCTGCTTCCTTTTCTGTCAAGTCAGCCAGCTTCTTTGAGCTTTCAGACCCACACACTGATGTCAGGAGGCTCTAATTAAGTCTACCCCCTTAGAAATTAAGAGGTAAATGGTTGAGATGTAAACTCACATTTGTCAGTATTGATTTCATCTTTTAATTGAGGGGTGTAATGTATCTGTCTTTTCCATACAGGGCAAACATTTGTGCTCTGATTATATCTACCTGTCTTCCCTAGATCAGTTGTGATGATGGGGGTGGTAGTGTGTCAGTGACAAAAATTACTTGCAGCTATACCTTTCAACTTACTTTAAATAGCACTTTCACTATAAATTATTACCAGGGCTGTATTTTTAGTAGCTTAAAAAAGCTAATTAGAAACTAGAAACAAAAGGAGCTGTGAGCAGCCTGTGGCCACTGAGATCTCTCTAGGAGGTAAGCAAACACCTGCAGAGTGCAGGAGGACAGGACCTCTCTTAATTGCTCAGTGGAAGAAGCAGGGAGGTGGTGATGTGAAAGTGCAGGTAGAGGCAGTGAAGAGAAACATGCACAGTGAAAAGCAAGGGGAAGGCAGAGCACTTAAAACAGAGGGACACAGAGGTTATCCCTCAATACTAAGCTCTAAGCAAAACATAGATCAAGCAGAATTGTCCCCACAGCAATTAACCTCGTATGCCACAGTATGCCTGCTTGGAGCAAAGCTCTCCCTACTGTTTAAGAGCCTTGGGAGGAAGTGGCATAGGGTTCAGGACTTCCTGAAAGCTCAGTCTGAAAAAGGGGATTTTTAGGTGCAAAAAACAAAGACAACAAGCAAAGCACTGACAGCAGCTTAGGCCTTACTTATGGAAGTCCTCGATGCAGTGGATGTTGCCACCAGCATCCACAGTGAAGGGGATCCCATCCAGGCTGCGATGGCACATCACACAGGTGAAGCAGTGGGGATGGTAAGCCTTCCCAGTGGCTCGGAGGATCCTTTCCATGATGGGCTTTGCACACACACTGCATTGCTCCAGTGTATTCTGCAGAGAAAACATACACAACACATGTGAGCACCATCTCAGCAGGACACTTACAAAGGTCAGCCGGGTTGGAGGCTGCTGCTGGTCGGGTTGGAAGCTTTAGGTACCTTCTTTTCATTTCTTCTAGATAAAGTGCAGTACATTCAACAGTTATCAAAGAGTATGATAACAGCACAGGGCCTGGGTCAAGCCTTTAGAACAGTGTGAGGACACAAACCAGAGCCTTCTCTCAGCAGCTCTGACAAGTGATCAGAGATGGCTCATCAGGTGGTTTACCTGAGACACAGCAGTTTCTGTAGCCGGGAGCACTTGAAGGAAGGACTTGTGCAGCCAATACTCCTGGGCTTTTGCCTTTGGACTGTTGAGTCTGAGCGGGGTTTTGCTGTGGAGCTCATTAGAAACAAGTTCCATAGAGGGCAGTGCTAAACTGAAGTGCAATCTGTAATGTGGGGCTACACAGAGACCCTCTAATTACTTTGCCAATACAGATCCCATAAAAATATCTTTATCTGCCTTGTATGAAGATCTTGATCTTCGTCTCTCACCACAGAGAATACTGTTAAGTCTGGGGAGAGGACGAAGCAGTGGCTGCAAGGAAAACATCCGCAAGGACAGGAGTTCAGGATGACTTAAATGCTTCATTTATCTCCAGCCCATGATGTTTGAGATAATGACTGTGAAATGCCAGCTCTAGGGCCATGATCCTTGCTTCAGAGGTTCTACATACTAGCCTGCTCCTAAAGTGCTGGAGCCAAAAAAATCCCACTTTTCAAGTGGGGTTCATTGAATGATTCATCTCATTTCAACCCTCACTCACCCTTGCAGTTAATTATAGAAACACCAAGATAATTTTGTTTCAGATGGTTGTCTGTGAGCCACACCAGTGCTTCTGACACCAACTGGGTAACCATTTTAAAGCAAGCACTTTAAAAGACAGATGCCATCAATGGAGAACACAAACCACATAGATACAAACAATAAATTTGTGGCAATGATTTGGGCAATTTCACTGGACTTTAGAAAAGCAAACTTCACCTACAATTCTTGCTTTATGAATCTGAAGTTATCAAATAATGTTATCAACCAGCAGATGCATCTTGGGTGAGGTAGAAAAATCTATCATTACACTATTAATTATTATTTAGATAGACAGAAATAGGGAGGTGGGGGGGAAAGGAAAATATCTAAGAGGACAGAAATAGAGAAAGCTGCTGAAAGGCAGATCTTCTTGACAAACAAAGGAAGGCTGAAGTTCTGCTTCCTCATGCAACAAAATTCCCAGGGAAAGTAGTGCTTTGACTGAGTGTCTTGCTATTGCTTCTTTGAGCCAGTATTCTCAAGGGGCAAGATCCAGTCCTTACATGCACAACCGAAATGTATTGTAAGGAGATGAATCACCCAGGAGCTCAGAAGGTTCTACACTCACACATTTGCTCTCAGACATTATCTCTGGGCTGCACGTCACTGGTAAGGTACAAACATAGAAATACATGAATTCCTACCAGAGGATCAGAAGGATTGTTTTTGGAAAGGTCGACATGAAAAGTCCTGAATTTCAACCCGTATGAGAACTCGCGCATTTGTAAGGAGAGCACAGCCAGACTAGCATCAAATTCAGGCTGGATTTTGCTTTATACCTTGTAATAATGGGCAGGAAAGAATGACTGCTGGCCTTTCTGTCTGCTTGCTGTCACCATCATCATCATTATAACGGTGGCTGGTATGCCAGAAAAAGCAAGGTCAATAATTTTCTCCGTGGAGAAATAACCTGGCAGATTTACCATTTTGCTTAGCATAAGCAGATCACATCATCTCAGTCTGCATCCATGTGGTTCTCTGCGTTTTTCTGCCAAGGAGGGAAGGCAGGATACCTGTGGATGCTGATGGAAGATTGTGCCCTCCGTAAGGCATTTGCCATGCAACTTTCTGAACACATGGTATGGAGCATTTGCCTCACCAAGTCACTGCTTGCCTCATTTCCAACAGCTGCCAACAGCAGAGGCAAAAGCATGAGAACAGGGTAAGCAAAACACAGAAATTCCTTGGGATTTGCTTCCAGTCTCCGCTGATTACTGGTTTAGGGACTTCCTGAGTCAGAGCTTGGCTTCCCCATACTTTGCCTCAAGTGGATGCTTCTCCCATAAACTTTCCTGATTGATTTTCAAATTCTGATAAACACTGATCCCCCACAACATGACTGAGAATTCCATGGCTGACTTCCACGCTGGGGATTGATCTGTTCAGCAGTTCTCCTGGTCTGCTACTGGAGCCCACTCAGGACTGTGACCAGAGCAGGCACCTGCAGCAGCAATCCACGCTGCAGAGGGGTCTAGCACCAAACAGCACGGCCTGGAGCTGCTCTCACCACGGATCCCATGTAACTCCTGCTCCCATATTTTGGGCACGCAGAGTTTAAGCCCACAAGGGACCAGTACAACCATCCTGTCTGACATCCCATGTTAACACCGACTTTGGTGCAATTTTGCAGTGACCACCCTGCTGGATCATACCTTCTGAAAACACACATCTTCTGCTGCCAAATCTCAGCTCAGTCACAGTTTGACATTCTCACAGCTAAATTAGACAAGCATTATAAATTAACCAACTCGTGATTAAAATGTCTATACAGCCTGAAAGTCAGACCTGAGAAATTTATTCTTTTCATCCTTCCCAGTCTGTACCAGTACGGAAAAACAAAGTCATTAGTTTCAGACTCCAGCTCACTCCCTGTCTGGGAGTGTATTTGCTTAAGCCTGTCTCCTTGCTAGAACCCTGGCTGGCTCAGACCCTTCTCTTCAAGGTGTTACCAGATGATGCCAAAGGGAAAGCTTCCTTGATTCGCACTCATTTGACATCAGGTTGCTGTAAGGCAGGATTTGGCCTGTGAAGCTACCAGAGTTTTCTTTGATTCTCTAATCAGGTTATCCCACATGCCTAAGTGCTGCCCCAGCAGCTAACAACCTGCACAAAGGTATTTCTGCACATTATGGGAACAGCATCCCTGTAGGACTATAAGTTTGGCTTCTTGATTTTGCTGTCTTTCACAGTTAGTCTAACTCTCCTAGCACCTCCTGGAGCTTTCAGACCTTCAAAAAGCCAAACAAGATGAAGAGAAATGCCTAACAGGTCTATTTTCCTTCTCTTTTCTCCAGCTGTTGTTGCAAGCCTGCTCTGTAATCAACAGGAAGAGCTGAATGGACAGGATGAACTACAGTGCAAGTTGCAACTAAGGCAAGGCACAAAGAAGAAAGATGAGAAACAGCTAGGAAAAATCAGACCTAGGGGTTGTGGTAACACTCATGTCATAAGAATATAGACCACAAATCTAGTGTGGGCTGAGGGTAAAGTTTACTATTCTTTTCCCATATTTTTGGCCAAGAGGCAGGGAGTGCCCTTGCGTCTCCAAATCCAACTATTTTTTGGGGGGTTGGAAAAGCATAAGGAAGGAGCCATCTATTTCTAAATGGAAGGTTGGCACAATGTTTAAGGCTGAGTCTGGGT
Organism: Hylia prasina; assembly: GCA_013397195.1. Lineage (NCBI taxonomy): Eukaryota > Metazoa > Chordata > Aves > Passeriformes > Sylviidae > Hylia > Hylia prasina. The sequence continues at coordinate 670,393 of VYXD01011413.1, read as the reverse complement.
CCATATCTCTTGAGGGCAGAATATCCATGGCAAAGAAAAAGAATCTCACATGGGGAAAATAATGCACCCTAAATACCAACAAGAAAAATAACCCCAAGCAAAGATACACTAAAACACAAAGAAAGAACTGTAATGACCAGGACATCATGAATCATCTTGCAAGTTAAAATTAAGAGACTTAAACATGTCTAGCACAATCAGTAGCAAAGTGGGAACAAGCTGCTTGGGGCAAAGCATCTAGCTTGGAGTTGGAGTTGACCTCCCTAGAGCAATACTTGTCTCTTCAGAAGCCACAGAAAGCCAAAGGGAGTTGCTGTGAAGATTTTAGGTTTAAACATGGGACACAAAATAAAACCTCCAACTGCTGGGAAAGACTTCTGGGTTGCAAGAGCCATGGAAGACTGGAGCTGGGGAGGGTTTGAGTCCTCTCCTGAAAACTTCACATCCCAGATGGCAAGGTGGCAGAGGCTTTGGGGAGCAGAGGTGCAGTGACAGCCCATGGGCTGCAGCTCATCCCACTGCGCGAATGCTACAGATTATAACCCCTCCTAACCAAACTTGGGGGACAGCAGCAACTCACAGTATTATCCCAGCACAAGGACCTCACAATGCCAGTACACTCTCCCACAATGACCCAGCAATGAGTGCAGAAGAAAAGCCACACAGATTAGTCATTGCTTCTTCTGCACTGGCAATTCACCCCAAGCTCTAATGAACATAAATAATGTCTCCTGCACTCTGAACAGCAGACCGAGGAGAGCTCACGCACAGGGACATGAGCATGGTATTGCTTATTTTGCTGGGAGAGGGGTGGGAAGTTGCTGGAATAAATTACATTGGCAATTCATGCACAGGGACACAAACTCACTTTCTGTAAGGACTGCAAAGAAACACATTTTTCGAAGTGACTGAGCAGAGGAGATGGTTTTAAGCTGCACGAATGAAATGTGACTTTTGTGCTAAAAACAGGCACATGGTCAAATACTATAGTTGAACTGTAACTTAGTAAAGTGTGGTAAGTGACATGCTTTAAATCTTGTGACTCCGTCCTTCATTTCCTCAGACAGCAAGGAGAGCAGAGCAGCAGACATTTTCCCCTTTGTGGGATATTTTTTAAGGCTTGAAAATGTTTCCATACTTAAGTGAAGACAGAACACTTTCATCTCAAGAAGCCTGGTGAATTTATAAACCTCAAATTAGATCAGGTCAATTGAAAAACTGCACTTCAAAATAATTGCAAATGGTTTCATTTAGGTTTTGGGTCTGAAAATATATAGTTGTATTATAAATTAAATATAAAGCAGACAGTGGTGGAGGGGTTAAGTGTCAAGATGTAATTTCAACACTTCCAAACACTTTTTTGGCGTTACTTCTAGAAAAGGAAAACCAAGACCTTATTTCCATCCAAGGCTCCCCAGCTGCTATCTCCACAGATGGGTTATATCTTGGCAAACATATCATTTAAGTCACTAATAGCCAGCATGAAATTCCTTCCTGCATATCTGAGGAGAGAACTGGGGCATGAGTTAATCTTTCTCACTTCACCTGACCAGCTGGACACATTGTTAGCACAGGGTGACACTCCCCTTCTTGCTGCTCTGAGGGGTATTTCCAGCAAGAGAGAGCACTGCAGAAGAGCCTTGGCTGGTGTTTTGACCTTCAGGCCATGCTACCATGGCTGCATCTGTGTTGGGGCAAGAGATGTGACCCCTGACAGCCTAATTCACACCCAGTGGTGAGCAGTGAGGCTGTTCTTTACATGGTATAGCTTGATTTGCTGGGAGATGGAAAGGAACTTATGGGAATAAATTACATGGGCAGCCCTGCAATGTTACCAGCATGCTGGCAATGAGTCTGAGCTGTGCTTACAGCCACCCTTTGCACAGTGCACACTGAGGCCCTGGAGGTTGCTGTATTCAGTGGCTTTCAAATCGTTCTTCCATTTGGCTCAGTTTGCAGTGGCTTTCCCAGCACAGTAGCAATACCACGGCTGGCATGCTTCTCCTCTGCTGGAATTTGCTTTTCTTGTCAGGAAAACTGAATTCAGCTTTGTAGTTTTGGACTCAGAGCAGCTGGAGGTGAATCTGGCAGTAAGTCCTCTCAGCATACAGGATGGAGGAGTCCCTTCCCCTTGCCCTGTAACTATTAGAGAAAGGCTAGATGTATTTCATGGCTTATGTTAGCAGCAAAGATAACAATGGCATGCAACTGAGTCCACAAATGTGCAGTAACAGAAAGGCCATGATGAAAATGGAGCAGTGCTTGAGAAATGCCTCTCAAATGATAAGCAGATGTCAAAATATGCTCTACAGTGAGAGGGGAAAGGAGCTCCATTTTTCTTATCAAGTGAAGGCCATTGTCTGAGCACACCAAAGGCTGGAGTGCAAACTTAGAGAAGGCTGCTGGGCCTGGCAGGCACACAAGCTGGCCATACTACCAGCAGAATTATATTTTTAATGCTGAATGTAATTGATGTTTGAAGCAGCAGAGGCAAGGACTGAGTGACTTCCCTGATGCTCAGTGCCAGTTTAGATAAGGTCTGCATCTCTTTCTAGCACCACCAAGCTGAGAGTGAAGGAATGTCAGGGTAAACAATCTGCTCTGCATAATGCTCAATGTCCAACCACAGCCACACTGACTCCTTCCAGCTACAGATCCACAAGAAACCCCATGTTGGAAATTACTTAACTAATTTCTGGCACTCAAAGCTACTTATCTTCTGTATATTCCTCTAACGACAGAGATCTTTGTCCCTTTAAAATGGGAGAGCCTACGAACATAAGAAATGAGAGAACTGTCCTCTAAACTGGTAGGCTGGAAGATAAAATGCCTGGACTTCTGGCTTTTAAACCAAGGAGCTGCCCTAGGGAAATCATTCCCATGGTCTGTGCCTCAGTTGGCCTGTAAATAAGATGGCTGTAGAAGTTACATATCCCAGTGAGAAACTGGATATTGTTAGGTTTGATAAACACTTGTGAAGTAGTCTGTGTGCCTAAATGGTTACTTAACGGAAACAAGATATTATTAACAGAAAAAAATTAAATTCTTTTTATCTGTAATGACTTGCACACATCTTGAAAGTCAACTTTGGGTGGTGCAGTACCAGAGAACAGCACCTGAGCTGTTTTTCAGAATAGTCCAATGTGGCTACAGCCATTTGCAAGAGTAAAGTAGTTTAATACTAGGGAAATGCTTCTAACTTACAGTTATCTTAAAAATAGCATGGAGAATAAAAAAGTCTATGCATGTGAAATTTTTTCAGCAGCAATAATTATAGTTGCAAGGAATACTACAGTAAGCCAAACAATTGAAAGCATCCCTAGCAACTGCTATTTAAAAGAACATTGTTAAATATTTTAGTAATCAGCTCCAGTCCCTTCAGTAATTTTCTCGTGATGCTGCATTTGCAAAACTCCTCACATCTTGTCTACTGCCACCAGGAAAGGGGAGCTGCACGCTCCTCAGAGAACTGAAGCAGCACATGGAGCATCAGAGCTCACTCTTGCTGTTAGCACTGCCACCACACCCCACCCCAGGTATGAACCAGCACAACCACGTGAAATAGGTCACTCCACATCAGGACTGCAACTGGCCCAGTAAACATCCAACCAGGAAGCTGGGATGAGCTTTTGGAGCACTGGAGAGAAAAACATCTGTAAAGCACAGCAGAGCACGGGAGACGAGCCTACCTCGGCAGGGAGGGATGATCTGATAAGACAGTTTCCATCTCTGACTCCTTCAATCCGAGGAGATCCTAATGCACGACCAGACCTTCATTCCAAGACGTTGCATAATACAATGCCTGGCGCAAGATGCTGATTTTCAAAGATTTCTAATTTGAAGGAAATCCCTCAAAATCCCTCCCAGAATGTCAGAGGTAAACAGTTTGTTCAAGGCTCCTGCAGCTGAGGCAAACTGGGACAGAGCTACTGTGGAAATCCCTGGGCTGGGTCGCACAACAGCAGCCATGCCTCAGCAGATTAGTATTGCTGCACACACTGTGGTCCCTACTGAGGGAAAAACCTGCCCAACGCGTAAAGATGTGTTTGAGGATTTGTTAGGACACTTTTTCCACTGAAGTGAACCTTGGTAGCTTTAAAAACTGTGATATTCTATTAGCTTTGCTTCTGAGGGACCGAGGGAATACATGGCAGGTTTTGATAGCCTGTGCTTTTATCTATTTTTAACACCCACAGATCAGGTGAGAGCACCTACAGACCACGCAGAACTCAGGGCTCTGTGGAATAAAGTGCTCTGGGGGATAAAGCAAAGCTGCTCATTATTCCCAAGCACTTCCAGTCTTTGTGCTGTTGATGTAGCTCTGCTTGCCTTATGTGTTCTCAAAACATGATGTGCCTGACCTTGCATGCCACCCTGGGAGTTTTGCCTAAATAAAGGTTCTGTCCTGTTGTGATTACTTTCTGCACAGGCAGCAGAATTACATGCAGCTGGGAGATGTGGCAAACATCGAGCAGATACACTCTCCTCCTTGTTTAGATACAATTGTGGACAACACAGAGATTTCAAGCTTAATTAGCAATACCAAGGAAGCTGTTAGAGAGGCATTTCAAACCGATTGCAGTTTAAGCTGATTAGAACTTTGTGAAAACAAAGCAAAATTGTGTAGCAAATTGCTAGGCTAAAATTCAAGCCAAACTGAACCGCATCAAAGGAAACAGAGAAGTGACTATCAGCAAGAAGTAGGCTTTTTTCCTATTCTTTTGGTGAGGAATTTACTTTCATAGCCTTTAATAAACCCAATGTTCCAATCAAAGCTTGCCACTCTGGCAAGAAGCTTAACCAAAATAACATTGGAACTCAGAGCTGACAGACCAAAGAAACTATAAATTGGTCAAATCCAGGCACAATACAAGGAAAAAAAAAAATTCCATTCAATTTTCCTGTTTTAGAATTTTGATGTAACTGACCATTGACATGGAAATGTTAGCTTGACCTTAACTGCTAAAGCTGACTTGCAGAGGAAAAAATGACTGAGACTCTGACATCTCTGGTTATTTATAGTTCCCTTCACTCTCCACTTTCTTGGTATTTTTATATTTGAAATGGGTTCTCACCTGCCATACGTTTCCTGAAGGACACCTTCAGCAATGCAAGAATTTGATTATCAATGACATAAAAACCATCAAGAAAATGGAACTTGATTAAAATGGGAAACAAGTTTTAGTTGGAAACTCTCATCAGTAAATTAGGGTTTAAAGGTGGCTTTTTCTGCTTCCTGTGCTCTCCAAGAGAGATTTCCTAGAGAAACAAACAAACAAACAAACAAACAAACAAACAAAAGAAAAAAAAGAGAGGAAGACAGGGCTACTGCTCGAGATTCTGGGTTCTTCTAGAGTTTGTAATGAAAAAAATAGGAAAAAAAAAAGACAGAATCTTTCCCCTTCACTCCTTGCGAATAAAAACCTTCCTCTCTCTAAGGCACAAGGAAAGGCACACAATTTATTTTCTTCTGCTTATTTCAAGTCACAGATAAGGGCATCTCTAAGTCACTTCTAATGGCTACTAAATAAATTAAATATTTCAGCTGGATCAGTTTAACAGCTCCCCCTTCTACCTTAATTGCTCAAACAAAGATAATGCAAAGCTTCTCCTGAAGATCTCATACCAGTCACAAGAGAAATTAATTTTTTCTAGTGACAGGGGCAGGGCACTGGAAACTGAGGGTATTTGGCTTCTGTCCTTGGTTCACCAGTGACTCAGAGAATAATTTCATTATTTTCCTCCTCTGTTCTTCATATTATCTATGGAATGGCTTTAGTCAGCTATTAGGAGGTGTGTGATGCTCCAACAGAAGTCACATCTCTATTGCAAAAACCAAAGTTGGCACCGGGAGCTACCAAGAAATAAATACCTCCCCGAACTGAAACAAAATGAAAACCCAAGCAAGAAGGTAATGAGATTTTGCACAGAATTTCATGGAGCTTTCACTGAAACACCTTTTGAGTGCAAGATAATGTTTTTTTCAGTGTATACATGCAAGTTGTGAAATACAGGTCATTGCAGCAGTTCAGCATAAAAATAGCTGCTTTTAATAGATAACGTAATCCAGCATAAAGCTTGGGGAAAAACTGCCCCAAAACTCTCACAGCACTTGGATGCTGCTGCTACCCAAACTGACAGTGGGAATATGATTTGCCCAAATTCACGATATGTTTCCTAAAGAGTTGCCAAATACGTTTGCGTCCGTAATGTGAGAAGAAGTTCTTGGAGCCTTTGGGGCAGTGGGAAACTTATCTGTGCCTGAAATATGAGGGCTGAAAGCTTTGTGGGTGCTCTGAGGTCTTTCCGAAGGGAGAGAAAGAGGGAGTTTCTTATTTCTTGAAGAAAGCCTCCTGAGTGAAATGTCTATTTATAAAGATTCCGAAAGAACACTTGGAAACCCACAGACAATCAGCTCTGGCCACTGTCAAGAATAACAGAACCCAGAATTTAGAGAGTCAAGGTAAGGCAAGAACTGTACTGTACTCTCTTTCCTCCACACCAAGATGAGAAGTTTCATTTTTGGGGGGGGGCAGGATTTCTTCAGAGGTTTGAATTGAATTATTTCATGGAGCAACACCCTTTCTCCTATCTAGAGTCAGACTCTAATTGGAAATAAATCCAGGCTGCTGACTAAGTCTAGGGTCAAATATGTCACCTACCAGGTACTGAGATTATTTTTAGATGCAATGACATCCCTATTCTTTTCATTCAGTTGACCTGGATGTTTGATTCAGTTCCTTGTCTGGGAAAGCAAGTTTGAGCCACCTGCTGAGATAAGAGTGACAAAGAAGGAAGGGATACAAAACCAGAAAACTGAGACGCCTGTGTAAGAAGAACCCAGACAAGGCATGGCACAGAAAAGAGAACTTCCCAAAGAGGTCAAGTGAGATGTGAGAAAAGTGAAAGCTGGAGACTGATGTTCCACCCTGGGAACTCATCCATCACCTTCCTTCCTCCACTGTGAGATAATCTCATCCACAAAGACAGAGCTAGAGAAGATGATTTACATCAGCCCCTCTGCACCTCTTGCCCACCTCTGAGGGTGCTTCTGCTGGAACACAGCTTGCTGTACAGTTGGGAGAGAAAGAACGGCACATTATTCCTTCTAACCTTACAAAGAGGTACCCACACAATAGAGCTGATCCTCCCTTGAATAAGTGAAAAGAAAACCAGAAGCTTTGGGCTACTCTAGTGCTCAAGATACTGCTGTGGGAAGCTGGGCAGAAGAGTCCTTACAACACAATTGTCTGTTGAGTTGATTCAGCCTCTTGGCGCTGTTCCTTTGCTCTCAATCTAGAAAAATTAAGGCTCCCTGAAAAATAAAAAAGTTTTTCCTATTTTGTACAGACAACATGGAGACTTGGATACAGAGATCTTGGATGGCAAAACCATTGGAATGCAAATAAGCTCAAGAGTTGCATCAAGAGCAGACAGGCATGTCTGAGTAGGTGGTAATTCTCTGGTGTCTGCAGGGTTAGTCAAGGATGTTCAGAGCAGGAAACATGCACTCTAAAGTAATTTCTTTCCCTTACATTACCATGAGAAATTCTGGATTAATTTGGAATATGAAGGACACTGGTCTGAGCTGTCAGAAGGGTTTATGTCAGAGCACAGCAGACCAAAAATCAAGCTGACAGTTGGCATTTCTTTACCAGGTCTTTTACATCACTTGAGGAGGCTGCCCTGGATGTTATTTCAAGTTGAAAAGCACAACAACTGAACACTGTGCTAGTCAACTGTCAGTCCATAGTATTTACTAACCAGATTACTCCTGTGTTTGTGAAAGCAACACCAAAGGCTTTCTGCCAAATATTACATTTAAAAAAAGTAACAACAGTTGAGAAAAAAGCCAGCAGAATCCAACATGAATGGAGCTGCTGAAGAGATTCACTTGGGCATACACATCAGCAGCACAACCTGCAGTGTCTTGTGACAGCGCTTAAGAATCAACAAGCAAAGCAGAGCAGCAATGGCAGGAGAAACCAACTTGTCCAACCTCACTGTTTTCCTAGTGACACAGTTACATAAGAGATGTGCATTTATATAAACACACTGAATGTATAATAGACATTATATAACATGTCCGTTCTCAAGTCAATAGCATCCTCTCAGTGTATGGACTCTTAGGCTGAAATCACAGTGGTTATGGAATACAGATGAAAAAACAACATTATTGAAGGATCATTCTGATCTCTAACTGTTCCATTCCATTATGGGGATTTTCTTTCCATAACAGTGGAAAAGACCACGCTCCAGTGTTTCTCACAGTAGTTTAAAAGGTCTGAGATCACCTGCATCAATGGTTGTTTCCCAATGCAACTGCTGAGTTGCTCATTTCCACCCTAATACAACTTTCAGCTTTCCTTTCTGAGGACCAGAAGTTGCCATTTCTCCAGCAAGAACATCTGAACACCCAAAGTAATCTGACCCTCATGTTTTGCCAAGCAGCTCATGCAAAGTAAAACTGGACCACATCTTTCCATACACAGCTTCTGATTTAATGGATCTATGAGGAACAAAAGAAGGAAGCTTCATTAGGCTCTAACTATAGACCAGATCCAGGTGAAAATGGACAGGACAGCCTGGTATCAGCAAGTGGCTCATGTATCTGAGTGACCGAGCTAATGCAGGCCATAGGGACAAGTGCCAATGGTCTCCTAAAGGAAGGAACACATTTTATGCTGCACTGGTGGTGCAAAGTTATTACTCCACACATGTACTGCCACACCAGCTTCCAAAGATAGGAGGGACAAGGACAGAGGGACAGGGAGTGGCAGTGAAGAGTGGGGAACAAAGAAGTTATCTAGGGCTTTCTGAGTCATTCTCTTTCTCAAAGTTTGTTGCTGCTGGAGCAGCATAGTTCAGCTCTGCCCTACCTGCAAGTTTTCCTATGGAAAAGTTACTATTGGCTCCTACACATGCAGCATGAATCCAGTGAGTATTGTCCTGCCAGTTCTGCAAGGGCAGCTTAGGAGTCTTGCTGGAAATCTGGCCCCAGAGAGAAACAGCAGAGGAAAGCAGCCATTTCAGAAGCACATTATTAAGCCATCAGACCAGTAGCTACAGGATCCCCATGGAAAAGTTGATCCAGGCACTTTGTATAATTACTTGAGCCCTCCCAGTCATTTATTCCCCTTTGTGGTTGGCAGGGAAAGTCAGTATCTTCTGGAGCTGCAGAGTCATAGGGCTTTTTAAGAAGCCAGGTTTGTAGGTGAAGACATTTCCCTTTGCTGGAGCACACACTGCTCAGCAGCAATCCAGGCTAATGCAGTGAGTTCAAATGAGCATGGCACGCAGGCAAGTCTAAGCTTTCCATTTGCTTCACCTACATATGTTTTAACACTCACATTTTTAGATGAAGAGGCATAAAAATAGCTTAATTGTGCATATTGCCTACAGTACTGCTGGACTCCACCTGTGGGAAGGAACTGGAGTTTAAGTTTTATTAAAGTTTCACATGTTTCCAGGAGGTTGCTAATTATACTGTGTGTTTTATACAGTATTTCTGGCTCCAAGGTCTTTCTGCACTTTTCTGAAAGAAGCCCAACACAAAAATATTTGAGCCAAGACCTGGAATGTGTGACTGAAAATAAGGGTTCACTCCAGGGTTCATCTAACCCCACGTATCCTTGTTCTTACCAGGCTTTGGAAAGCACTTTGAGATCTGCTGGTAAGAAAATACTACCTGGATACCAAAGGCTTGTCTTTGCCATTTAGTTCTCCTGCTTGCACGCACTTTAAACTCCAGTTTGCCTGGCATTCCTGTGACTACAGCTGGGTGTAGAGTTGATCTTTTCAGGGCCTAATGTAAGAATTAATTAACTTTGGGTATAGACCTCCTTTTAATGACTAAATGCTTAACAGTCACACACTTCAAAGTCTCCTCAGGGATAGGGTGTTCTATATTTTAGGGTGGTTAATTCAAACCACCTTTTCTTAAAGACACTTCAAGCCAGCAGCATGAGTTGGGGTATGTTCAGCATCCTGGAAAAAAACAAAGCAGCCCATATTCTCTGACAGAGCAGACAAACCACAAGATATCTGGAAAGAAGGCAAATTTTTGAAAACAGCAGCTTTTACCTCTTCTGACCTAGATAGCTGACCACCCTAAGCACAACCTCCAAGTCCTTTTCTTGTGCTCCTTGAACAAAGACAGACAACTCTCCAGTGGCCATAAATCATCGTTCTTCAGTGGTATCAGCTGGAGTTACTGACATCTGGACCTGCTGTGGCAATGGTCTAACAGGAGGAATGTGTTAGCTAGTGCCATGTACAGAACACAAGGATCTTGTCAGTATGCTCTGTGCATGCTTCCCACCGTGCTTGGGCTCTCTGCTCTCTTTTGGGAACGTGACAAAAAGAAAACCAAACAAGGCACCACTCCTTCTACCCCAAATCCACAGTTTGTGAGGTCCTTGGTGCTCTACCAGCATTGTTTCAGTGCAGAATCCCTGGCAACCGATCCACTTGGGATTTTTAGTGCTTTACAGGTTTGACTAAATAAAGACTTCCTTTGCAGTGCCCAGGCATAGCCTGAACACATCAAGGGACACAGACTTACCACTTGCTAAGGCTCCCTTAGCTGGCTGTACAGAAAGCTCTGATCCTTCCTAAGGAAGATACTTTGCTGGATGAACCTCTACCTGGAGATAAAGCTGGTGAGCCAGAAGATGGTTTTGTTCCTGAAAAAATAGATGGCCTCACAGTTGGGTGTGTTAAACCAAATTAGTCCCAACGAGTCCAGGATGTTCATCAGTCCATGCCTCTCTCTCTGTTCCACTGCTCTGACATCTCACTAATCCACTAATTTTATTAGCAGGGGTGGTTTTTTTTCCTTTGTTATTAATAACAGACTACAGGTAAGCATCAAGTACTGTCAGGCATAAGAGCTCTGCAGTACCACACTAGAAATCTGTTTCAGCCATGGTCATTCACATGGTTTCTCTTGTAGGGACAGTTGCACTGGTCCCAAAGATGTGGTTGGGGGACAGATGGTTTATCCCAGGTTAATATCACAGAGAGTCTTAAGCAGAAGCCATTAATAAGCTGTGTGATTTAATGACATTTCAGGGTTTTTATAATGTGTGGAAGTTACTCCACATATTTATTACAAAATAAAAACATCTTTTTCCATAAAGAGTTAAGAATTGCTTCAATAGGAGAAAAAACTACTTACCTTACTACCGTATAAATTGCTAATTACTCCACCAAGCCCCTGGAAAGCAACAAGCTCACTCTCATTGTTATTGTGTAGATGATATGAAATGTCTAAATGACATTTTCAAAGCTACTGGTCAAGCCTATGTCTGCAGCAAGTAAAGGGCTCAGAATCACCATGCAGAGATGATCCCAGGGCTAAAAGCATGGAGAGAGCTTGAAGACTGACTATTCCCCAAAAGACAAAACTGCAGTGTGAAAGAAAGTGCAGTGCTAATGTTAGATCTTTCACAAATAGAACCAGGAGAAAAAGATGTGTAAGTTCTCTTGGGAAGCAAGTGGGAAGCATCTGCAACAGCTGATACTGAGCAAGGGGAACCTCTGAAACTAATCTGAGGCAGTTTTATGCATCTGTAAATCCATTTCTGTAACTTCAACTTTATAAAGCTTTTAAATTATTCAGTGTCTATTGGATGTTAGTTACTTGCTGTAATCTTAACACAGTTTGAATTAATGTTGATGATATTACATTAACGTGCTTGAAGTGGAGTACCAGGAGTCTCTAATGATGCCCTCTGTCAATAATACAGTGCTGCAGAAAAGAGAACATGTCCTCCCTTAGCTGCCCTTGCTAGCCTAAGAGATGGGAAGGTGCAGAAGAGGAATCCAGATAGAAGCTCCCAGCACCCCAAGACCATGGCTGTCCAGTCAGCTAAGCCCTCTGAAATCACTCCATGCAAGTCTCAATGAACAAACAATTAACATTAACAACCCATTTCTCAGGAATGTATAACCAAGAGACAGTGAAGCAACTCAAGCAGATCAAAAAATAGACAAAAGGCAATGAAGAATTCAGAAGGGAAGCCAGGGCTGTAAGATGTAGACCCAGAACTGAGTTCAAACAGTTCAGGCTCTGCTACTTTAGGTTAATCAGATTTCTTCCTTCCTTCCTCCTCCTTTAGAGTACCCTCAGCTGTTTTGGCACATTTGAGGTCAGCAAGACAGCCTCAGTTATGGATTCTGGATCAGTTAGGGATTCTGGAAGTGCCAGGAAAACATCTCAGGGGAGTGTGGACAGAAATCCCAGTGTCGAATGCAGCTCCAGCAGCCTGGCCATGCCACCCCAAATACCTGGTGTCACAGAGGGGCACAGGGTAGCTCACCTGCCCATCCATACCCTATGTGGGGTAAAAGCAGCACCACAGGGCCATTTTTCACACCAGGACCTCCTCTCTATGATGCATACCAAGAATTCCTTCTCTTGGCAGACTTGTGGAGGGCTCTACATTTTCCTCTTCCTTTCCAACAGGTGCTGCCACTTGGCACACACAGCTGACACATCACCTCACATGCCCCTGAGCTTTTAAATCCCATCTAGCAATATGTTAGCTCAGACATCCAAGATGAACTCAATTCGAAATGGAAGGAGAGTGACCACAGTAGAACCCCATTTTAAAAAAATCTTTGGCAAGGATTTCAGAGGGTAGGGTAATCTCTATTGTATGTTTTTATATCCCAGGATATTTTCTGAAATTACTTGTGCTTTAGATCCCATTCACTTCCTAAAAAACGATATTTTTTCCACCAAAACCTGCTGAAAAAGAAATCTATTGCAGAAAGGGGCAGCTGCACCTTGCAGATACGCACAGCTGAAGATCTTTTATGTAAGACTCCCCCTGACTGTGTGGAGAGCTGTTAAGATGTCAGATCATGGTTTGTTGCTCTCAGGGAGGCTGCTGCAGCACTCAGTCAGAACAAGTTTACGTCTTGGAGGAATTAATTTGTCTGAATAATGTCATCCTGGTTAAACAAAATGTTAGGGAAAATATTGCAGCGTTCTGGTGCACCTCCCTGAACTGATGCCTATATATGGGGATTAGCCAGCGTGAAAGGGATCCTGCTGAGTCAAACTGGATTATAGCAGTATTATTTTATAGAGACAGTAGAAAAGAGGAGGGAGAAAGGAGCTAGGGAAAAACATCAGCTATTTGACATGTTAAAGCAAACAGCATAGATGTGAAAATGCTGCCTGCTTACACAAGTGCATTAGACCAGGTCAGCTGACAGCAGTAACATCAAAATAAGTTTTTACCCCTTTTAGCCCTTGAAGCAAGGCAGCTCCCAGAAAACAAGGTGGACTCCCATGCTTTCCCAGGCATCAGGAGATGTCTTCGTGTTCCCATGACAGCACCCTGGTGGTGGTGGGAATGTTCCTTACATGGGGAGGATGTCCTGGAGAGCCTTGCCAGGCCTTCCCAATTGCCCAAACAGCACGTAAGGGGGCAAATCAGCTTGCAGACTCAGCTCTCAGAGCCTTTGGGGAGCTGGTGCAGATGGCAGGAAGGGAAAACATGTAGGTTTTCAATAAAGTCCCTGAGGTGCCTCCATTTATAATCACCAGGCACTCACACAATCATTTATGTGGTGATTGTTCAATGCTGGCTGGAGACTCAGGGCTGGTGGCAATTCACAAACGGGACATGTCCTTGTACATCTTATTTGCAGAGCTGAATCTGCAGTGTGTTCGTAGAACATGCCTGGAGGGCTGATGTCCCTTCTCTTTCTGTCTCTCTCTCTCTCCAGCAAACAGCTTGACCTTACAGCAATGGCATCAATTCCTCTGCCTGTCTTGCTCTGGCCTAGCAAATATTTACCTGTGCAAATAAGAGATGCCCTAAACCACCCCCCTGCACCCTGCAGCGCAGGGACAGAAGACTGGGTGAATATCCTACAGCTGCAGTCCGTGAACAGTGCAGAGGGCCCAAGGGTAGGTGAAGAAGACCCCTCCACAATTACGTCATTAAAGGACAGACCCTATTTAAGCACATAAAAGCAGCAAAACTCAGGCAGAGGAAGAGGTGACGCATTTTAGGCCAGAAGGAGTTGTCATGGTATGAGGCAAAGCTTGTGCCTCTTTTTGTAGTGCATCTATTCAGCAGTGCTGGTCTTGGTGGATGAAAACCCCTGTGCCTGCTCCCCCTGGGAAGTGTCAGTCTGAGCATGGTGGATTGTGCTAAAAGTTGTGCTTTGCAACACTGAGCTGAAGACCGCTGTGGTAGCAGTGGAAAAACACTCCTCCATCCTCCACTGCCCCATGCCAGAATATCCAATGCAATGCTATGCTAGTCAGAGTGTACAAACACATGGTTTGAAGGAAAAATTCAAAAGGATTTGAGTCATGGGAATATAAAAAAATTCTCAAAAAACCAAGTAGAATATATCAGTCATGTTGTAACTTAGAAAGCCAAAATTTCCTCCCAAAGACAGCAGTTAAACAGTTTCCAAGATTCCAGGACACATCTCTGTCTGGAGCTAATAAAGACATGCTTTTTAATTCAAGTTTCAAGCCCAGCAAAATCCATTTCTGACAATAAGAACCCAGCCAGCTGAAGAAATCACACCATGCCTTCCTAACCCACCTTTTGCTCACAGGTAGCACTGTAGTCCATCCAGCTCACCCCTCCCAGCACTGCTGTGCCCATCATGGTGCCCCATCATGGTGCCCACTGAACACTTCCCATGGATTAAGGTCCTTTTCTATCTCCTTTTTGCAGTCATCTGTATGAGCTGTCTGTTTTTCCAAGTGAGAAGGTGGAGCAGGCTGGGAGACCATGGTGGGAAGACAAGTGCAGTCCTGACCCACATCATCCCAATGAACACTTCCATCCCTGCCTTGACCCTCTCTGGCATATCCTGGGGTATTTTGTGCATGCTGGCTTCTGCTGGAGCTACAAAAAGAACTCTTCCAGAGCAGTCTTTTCTGTCACATCTCCTCTACATCCGTGAAAGGGTGGGTTTGGTTTTGCCCTCCAGCTGAGGCAGTTCCAGAGCTTGGGTCCACTCATCTCCAGGGCCCATTTCCTAGCTACTTAAAACCACCTGAGCGTATTGCAACTCCACTTTCTCTTCCTGGCTGCATCAGAGAAAACGGTCAGAACTGCCTTTTCTGGTGGAGTCAGTCCTGAACGAGAGTGAATTAGAGCATGACTAAACAACTAGGCCATGTGGGAGCTATAGGTGGAAGAAAACCTACTTTCTAGGTACTCAGATGCTGCTTGCCTTAAATACGCCAAGCAAAGGTGACACCAGCACTGGGGTGATTCCAAGAGTTGTTGGTAGGGCTGGTTAAAATATCTTTCCCTAGGAGGTACCAATAACTCTCCACCATCACTCCCAAGGCACATGCATGTCAGCCCAAGCACGTGGCTTGTAGCGAGATGAGTTATCTGGGATGAATTCCACTGTAAGCATCAGACCCATTTAATAGCAGTCGCCTTGTGCTCCCTTAAAGAAATAGCAATAAAAACCAAAACAACCCCCCACACTCCCTGTGTGTAAACATCAGCAAAAACTAAGTAGTTTAATATATTTTGCAAAAGTAAAACCAGAGTAAATGCTTTGCCTCCAACACATCAGGAACATATTATTACCACATTGTCTTCAGTGATTATTCAAGCAATGCATTTAAATGTTCAGGGAGAAGAATGTTTGCTAAAATATTGTTATGTAACATGGGGAAAATGACTAATTCTGCCCTTGATCTTTTCCTATTTTGCTCCAAGTAAGAGTCATTAGAACTCATTCTCTGGTCGAAGCAGCAGCACGGCCGAATTCTGACCCAATTCCCCTGGTGGCTTTTACAGTGGGCCGATCCTATCCCAGGCAGCTGAGCTGTTCCAGAATTACTGAGCATAACTGTCCTCTGAATCAGTCCTCCAGGGCTGCACTTTTCCAAAGACAGGTGGAATAAACAACACACATTTCTCCATGCTCCCTGCTGACGGAGGTCAGAGATCATTTACTTCCCGTTCCTCACGACTTGTGAGGAGTCTGGAGCCTTACACATGAGCCAAGTGGGGCCAGCTCCATCCAGCAGTTGTGTGCATACTTCAGCATCTGCTGATTCACAGAGTGGGATTGCTACATGAATTCCTCTGCTGACAGCAGATGCAGAAGATGAAGACCTGTTCTGTGTATTCTTATTTCCAGTCCATTAGTATCAACAGTATACATATGAGACAAATAGACCAGTCTGTTCTTACAGCCAGCTATGAAAAACTGACATTTTCCTGTCCTAGTGGAAAAAAAAATAATTAAAACGTAAAAAAAAAAGCAAACAAAAAAGCAACAACTACAAAAAGAAGGAAATCAGAGGTCAAAAATTTTTCAATAGCCTTTAAGTTGTGACCCAGTCCAACGTGTACTGGACTGAAACCTGTCCTGCATATACAGAAAGAAGGTGATACTGACCCTGGGCTGTATTTACAGAAGAGTTCTAGTTACAGCCAGTAAGAAAAAACTATGTTGTTTAAAGCTCCAGAAAGGACCCTGACTTCCCCTCCTAAATGAACAATTTGCATAGGAAATGCCTAATCCTGCCACACTTTTCACTAGTGGGAAGAAAAAAAAAAAAAAGTCTGTTCTTGGGGTTTCTTTTCAAAGCTTTTAGATTCTAGCCTTCAAAACATGTGATTTAAGATTTTCATTTTGGGGAATAACTGGGGTGAATACAGAAGATCTCAATGATCTTCAGCTGAAATCCATTTCTTGGGCAATTTTCTTCCTAAGTCACTGGAGAGGCAGGGATGGGTTTTAGCTCTCACAAGGCTGTCTTACCCCATCCGGTGATACATCAAGCTCAAGTATCTGCAGTCCTGATCAGGCTGGGATTGTTTTTTTATCCTTCCTATAACCTCCAGCTAGGAGCATAATACTATACATGATTAGATAGGCTGGGCAAGTCTACATCTTGCTTAACTTGGAGTTAAGGGGAGAAAATTTATTGAAATCGAGTACTTGGGATTTATCCAGATATTTCTACAGCCAGAATTCAGCACCTTGGGCCAACCCTGTAATATTCTCTGCCTTTTCCTAAGAGTGAGGTTCAAAGGCACTCATGAAGCTCTGTCACTGCATTAACCCATTCCAGTGAGATTTACCCAATCTGCCACACAGATCCTAATAGTCACCCACTGGACACCTGATACAACACTTCTGTTATTTTTAATTAACTACATCCAAAAGAAAATTACCAGCTGAGTCCTCAGTGAGTCTGACTTGAATCCTTGTCCCCTCAGTAGCAGCAAGGGCTGCTCTAAGTGGAGAAAAATGCATCAGCCTGCTAAGGGATGGTGAGACAGAAAGTCCCTGACCATACCAGGAAGTTCTGGAAGGCAAACAGGGCTCCTTCTCCAGCTAGAGCACCGGGGCTTATTTTGCAATTAGGCACGAGAAGATAAAGGGACAAGCAAATTTCCTGCTGTGATGGGGCATTTGCAATGCAGTCTCTATAACTGCATCTCATTCCTAGCAGTACCAGTCTACACAGTGCTGGGTTATTATGTAGTGTCTTGGACTGCTTGGAGGTAATAAGCATTCACCGAAAATGGACTGCTATTAGCCACTGGCAAAAGCTGATTATAATAGTGCCAGCACTGGAATATGTTTTCCACCCATTTACAAGAGGAGTAAAATAACAGGAGGGAAAAAAAATAAAAAAAATCACATTTGCCAGCGTTTGGAGCGTAGTGTGCTCTACATACAATTATCGAGAGAATGACAGGAAATTGACCCATTTACTCAGAAAAGTTCCTATCGTGTTCTGCACTATTTCATTTCATGCCCATTTGAGAACAAGTCATTTCTCTTCAGGGCAGAAGATAAATTGTCAGCTCGTACACACATCTCTTTCTATTGCCAGGCACAAAAATATCACAAAGAAACATTTTCCTGCCCTCTGCTTAATTTTCTTCTTCTTCTTCCTCATCTTCTCTAATAAATGGTGCTAACTATAAAAGTCAACAGACTGTAAATAAACTCAATCCTATTCCTACCTTACCTTATGATTGATTTTTGGACATAATGTATTCCACCCACAAGGTCTCTTATCTGATTCAACTGCTTTTCTCAGCACCAAAGAAAAATCAGATAACCTCAGTGGAATAGCTTCATGTAAAAACAGAAACATTTGGCAACCACAGTTTTCCTAATGGCACATTGCAATACAAGCTGCAGAGCACATCAGTGCCCAGCTCCATGTCAGAGTGGGGAGAGTTCTGGCTGTTTAGGCAGAGGGGCTGCCAGCAGGGACGTTTCAGAAACAGCAGCAGGAAAAGGTGCTTGGGTTATGTATGTACACCTTGGACAGGGTGTGAGGCAGCCCCAGGCAACTTCCCAGCTCTGCCCTTGGACTTACCCTGCCCGTTTAAGCCAACCACTTCTCCTCTCACTCTAAATATGCTTGACAGAGGGCAAAAGAGCAACTGGATCACCATCATGGACAGGAAATTCACACAAATTTGCTGTCTTCAGGACTAGAGACCTGGGTCCATGGGGAGAGGCAGCATGTGCATGTAAGAAGAAAAAAGAACATAATGGAAATGTCTCTATCTACATCCTAAGCTCAGGTTTCTGGAGAACTGAGATTGCTCCTGCTCCATTCAACTAGCAGTGCTCAGCTCTGGTTAATATCAGGGTATCAATCAGCAGAGAATTCCACAGCATCCCTGATGGAAGTGCCAGCAGTCTGGGTTTGCAAGAACACAGGTGTCTCCTGTGCTGAACAGCTGGAAAACTGCTAGTGTAGGATGAGCCATGGGCACAGAGGAGCCAGCATGGCAGTAATTCTGTAGTCCCCAGGTCCTGTCAGATCCATCAAACACCACTCCAGTCCACAGCTGGTTTCTTTGCTCCCTCACACCAGTTTCTTGAGGTTTAAATTAGAGCAGCTTCACAAACCTGCAGTTCATGTAAATTTTCCTGCAGCTGGCACGTTGGCCAGTGCACCCCAGCTTATCCTGCAGCCCTTGCTCTGCAAAGTGCAACTTCTTTCACATCTCCACAGTGCACACAGTGCTGAACAACACACTGTTCATTTGCCCTGGAACTTTGTATTCAATCTGATCACTCAACACTGTTCCTTCACCTGAACAGTAGGTTCCCTGTGCTCTTCCATCATGGAGCATCATTTCTAGGAGTGAAAATTACCAATCATTTGGAGCAGAAAATGAGATGGAGAAGGGAGCTCAGAGCCAGAACCAGCCTCGCTAGTTGCAGGACTCTGTTCTGCCATACTGAGCACAGCAAAACTCATGTT
Organism: Hylia prasina; assembly: GCA_013397195.1. Classification (NCBI taxonomy): domain Eukaryota; kingdom Metazoa; phylum Chordata; class Aves; order Passeriformes; family Sylviidae; genus Hylia; species Hylia prasina. Next base: position 651,138 of record VYXD01011413.1, on the reverse strand, counting down.
TTGCACAGAAACCAGCCAGGAAAGTGTTATTCTGGCTTTGACTAGGATGGAGATATGGGATGGAAATATGCAGATATCAGCTTGGGAAGTGCAAAGGAAAGAAGAGCCTTTCTTCACAAACAAGCAAAATATTCAAGGTTCTGCTAATTCACATCTGGACTACTTCCCCCCTCCCCTCCAAACCTGTTCCCCAGGTAGTAAAATGGATTTGCAGAATAACAAAAGGAGGAATTTCCAGGTCAAGATTCATATGGAAATTACAGTCAAAACCAAATTGTTTGGATCTGGTCTTTATCCCAGGGAAAAGCTGTGTGCTCCTGCTTAGTACAGAGCTCAGCTGCCTCTGAAACCCAGAGTCTGCACATACCTACAGGGAATGTGAAAAAGAGGGAGAGCGAAATAAAACAGCTCCCTACCTCACAGTGAGAGGGTTTTACTCCTCTCTGGCCAACAGTATGGACAACTAGACATGTGCAAGAGAACAGCAGAGATCATTACCTGCTGGGGAATAGGATTGCTGTTTCCCTCTGTGAGGGCAGCCAGATTCACTCAGCTCCCTAAGAAAAACAGTGGAAGCATTAAGAGACACTTTTACCTTCCTCTCTTCATCAGTTGAGGAAAGAATTTCCTGTGGCTAATTACACATTTTAGCACCAAGGTAGTAATTGTTCTCTAACTGCAAACATCTGCCTCCAGCCTGGGGCAGAGCCCAGCTCTGACCACAGTTCCTTGGGCACTGGCACTGGGTGGCTGCAGGACAGGATGGTGGTCCCTCACCTCCTGCCCCGTGGAGCACACACAGGCATGGGAACATGACCATTTCTGAAATGGGATCCAGCACTGGAGATGCCAGCTCCTGACTGTGTGCAGCCTCCTGCTCTGTGCCAACCAGTCCTCCACCCAGCTGCCCACCCTGCCTGATCAAAGCCCACAGAGGCCTCTGTGTCTGTTACCAGGAGATGAACTCTTCCCTTAAGGTCAGATTCAAAGCCCACCAATTCACATATCTGTGGCAATTTTTCCACTGATGGGATATAGCCCCAGTTTTCACTCAGGTAATAGCTTGCTGCTTATCCACAGACCAGGATCATTGGGCTCACTCTTGGTCCCTTAGAATAAAACCAAATTCTTCCTAACACTGAGAAAAAGGAGACAGGACTCTCCAGATGTCCCACTCCCTCACCTTGCTTCCTATTCCTTTGTTTATAAATGTTGAAATATGAGGTTCATATTAATGCCATAGCCCTGAAGTTCTGTTGATTGCCACCCAAGGGTGAGGCCAGGGATGTGATCCATCCACCATCTGTGCAGGAGGAAACTCCCTTGCACAGTTGAGGAAATTTGCCTCCAACTCCCCACCTTGCTTCATACATAAATTCTCACCTTCTCTCGACATCAAAAAAAAAGAAGAAGGAAGGAAGAAAGAAAACAAATATCTTCCTCTGCCAATACATACATGTGTACACATGCACAAATACTTGGGAAAAATTGTAGAATCTGTAGATGGAGGGGTTAGTGCCAGATTTTAAAATTATTAAACATTATGTACAAAGAAAACATAATGAGCTCCTACGGGATGTAGAAAAAATTACCCATGAATGAGAGGAAAATGGATAACCACTCCTGGGTTTGCCACTGGTGAATTATTTAATAATCACTCCCCAGCAGATGGAATATATTTATCTACCCCATTGGAGCACACTTTGCAATTTATTTACACTGCTTTAAAATATGATTATTTATTTAAAAAATAAACAAGGTAACCACATGGGAAAGGGGAAGGAAACAAGCTTAGAGGGGGGAAAAGTATGTTTTGAGCTTTTCAGTTAATTTTAGGGAATTTCCACTAAAATTAACTTGAAACTTCCTTACTTCTTCTTTAAAAAACAGAAATTGAAAATTCTTTTGATCAAGCCAGTCTAGATTCTTCACACTCAAGAGGACCACTTTGTGAGATGGGGTCTGTGTCTCATGTCTTTCATTAGCCACGTTATCTTGGGCACCACAAATCGGATTCAGCTCCTATTAATTTTAAAGAAAACATTTAAATTGGGATCACGGGGAGCAGGCCCGTAACTTAGACTAATTTGTTTTATGGGATCCAGTCCCTTATCTAAGTTAGAGTGACTCTAACCCATGGCTCAAACAGCACTCAGCCTTGCCATTTAATTAGCTACTTATTCTAAAATGCAAAGGGTGTCATCTAGCAAAGTTTGAAAAATGCACGAAGTACCCTTTAGTACCATATAAGTGCATGAGTGTACTGCCTGCTCCCAAAATTAAAGTAGCAGTTGTGAGGAAAAGGCTCTGCCTACTCAACAGCAAAGTGTGCTACTGATAATGGAAGAGTGATTTGGGCAAACCTGAGGGAAGATCCATGAGAAGAAGGAATACCTTTCCTGGGCAAATGCCATATCATTTCAGATTGAATTCAGGCTTCCAGATTCTTCCTGCGCAAGTCTGTGTGTATGTACAGGTGTACATTAGCCATGGAGGGCTGCACAGAAACTCTATTACCCAGCTGGGCACAGATGTTTTTAGGAGCCAGAAGTCATCTGGGAGAGGGGAGGTCAAGAGAAACCCTGCAGCCTAACACAAGCTTTCATACTCTGCCCAAAGAAAACAAAAAAACCCCAACCCCAAGCCCTAAACCACTGTTCCCTCGCCAAAGAAAAAACTAGTTGCTGTTGGTGAAACCTCTTCACAAATTTTTCAACAATCCATTCTGATTTTCTCTAATACCAGTGAAGTTAATTCATATATCTCAAATGTGAAGAGTTCCATGGTGAAACCATCAATGGTTATTGAAGACGTAACACTTTCTAAAGTGACTAAAGAATTAGATGACTTACTACTAAGAGTTTGAGTGGGTTAGCAAACCAAAAGCAGACAATTCCTCAGTCACTTCTGTGCTTTTGAAAAAGTTTCTCCAGGTCCTAATGATATTTTCTCTCTCACACCTTGCTTCCCCTCCCCAGATGAAGGAAATCTTTAACTAAGATGAATAAAGAATAGGTATTTTGTAAAAGATTTCACCTTAAAAAAACCCAGAAATCTGATAGACTAAAATCCAGCTGCAAGCATGGATGGCAGTGTTTCACCAGCTAGCTAGTTCAGCAAAAGAGCTGCTCTATAATAATCTAGTATAGTGAATGCTACACATCTTTGAAGTAAAAATGGACTACTAGAATACTCTTACTTTGTTCAGGTTGAGGAGAGCAAATCAACTTGTCCTCCTTACTAGGAAAAGGCTCAAACATAAGCAAATCCTCTCTTGAACTGCGAGTGTTGCACTTTCAGCAAAAAATCCAAACTGACCTCTACAGTCTCAGCATCCTGGAAGAGTAAAAGCAAATTCACTGTATATTATTTCTGGAAAGAAAGAGATCAGATTTCAAATATTACTTCCACCACAACAATCTAACACATGAAGACAGACAGTACAGATGTGCATTTCTAGTGAGAAATGGACGATAAAAGGAAGCAAAGTCCTCCCTACATCCTCCTGAGAAGGAAAGATGGAAATGTCAAACACCTTGTGTGGAGTTATGCACCCGTTTATTTTAAAGACAGAAGGGATTAAATACATCTATATAAAGAAAAGAAAAAGTGTTTAAACAACAATAAAAAAAAGATTTAGTGGCATTAATAAAGAACTCCCTTAAACCAGCATGTCACCATTAAAGTAATTAATAGGGCATGCAAGACATTTCAGTGGAAAGAGAGCAGTGCTCACATTGGAGCCTTTTAAGTTTTCACATGACCTCAAGACAGACTACGGCATTCCTGTGCAAAAGTACCCTCTAAAAAAGAGATGGGGGCATTCAAGTCTATAAAAGAGTGATTTTAAAATTTAAATGATATGGTCTAAGTCTAAAATGCAAAGGTTAAGGGAATATTAGAAGGGCAATAATTCTATCTGATTAAACTTTTATCCAAAGTGACAATAAAATGTTCAAAATGAATTAAGGACTTTATTAACAGATGCAGAGGCTCTATAAAAAGAGTTTGAAATCTAAGTACCAGAGAGGAGAGGCTTAATTTTTTTTTGTCTGGATGGAGGTGATATTCCTATAAAACTTTAATCTTATTGCCATGCCACAGTGAAAGTAAAACTGTCAGAGGTAATAGAGCAAATCAGGACTGCTTTTTCTCTCTGCTCTGTTGCAAGGGCCTCTTTCCAGAATATAAGAATATGCACATTCTATGTAAGGCATTGATCCTATAGGTGACAGACACATGTGGACAGGTTATGGGTTGATGGTTCACCTGGGCTTCTGCTGGTTGCAACAGCCCCAAGGTGGTAAGTACAGGCAAATTATATGGACCATTTCAAATGAGTACTGAGCAAAAATTGGTGCAGTGCCACCAGGGACTCTTCAGAACATTCCAGCCTTTCCAAAACGGAATTCACTATTTCAGGTGAGTCTTAGACATTTTACTTGTTTATTAGTACCTGTATGTAGTAAGAGGATAACACCAATTTCCAAGCTCTTGAACAAAGGCATTTCACTACTCTAGAATGATTACATTTAAGCCAGCCATAAATCTGTAGAACAGGATAAAAACAAGACCTTTTCTGAAAATTATTGCTAAATGCCAGATATGATTTAGAGCACAGCTCAGCTCCATCAGGCTATTTAGCAGCCATGACTTCGGCCATTGCTAATTCTTCCTTCTGTTTTGCTGCTGCTAAATTCTGGCAACTTGGTTGCCTTGGTGATGGCTGCAGTGCCTGTGGCAGATGCACTGCAAGATATCCTGCAAAGTGGTTTGGCTTTTCCGGGAACTCTTGAGCCTTTTGCACGTGGGCAGGAACGTTGTGATGGCCACCTGTGCCTGTTCCACCATCCTCTGCCCCGCCAGTGTCAGCACTGGGCACAACCTGGCCCCCAGCCTGCCCCTGTCACACCCTCCACGGCAGGACCCAGGGCTCAACTTCTCTCAGTCCCCACAGAGCCCCATCATGCTACAGCTGCCCCCATTCCCTGCTGAGGAGCCCAAAAGGCACCTTTAGGGATTCCCACATCCTCCTTTGGCCCTGCAGCACCTACGGGAAAAGCACAGCTCCTCAGAGGAGCAAACGACTGCAAACTGCCGGGGAGACAAGGATGTCAAACAAATATTTTTTCTTTTCACAACAGAACATAAATATTTGGCAGCACATTTAATTTTAAAAGTCTAGAAGTTACTCAAAGAGATTGGCGAACGTTGCTATGATGTTCGTTTGCTTCCTAAAATATGACCAGTCACAGATGGCTTGCTGCAGGAAATATTAAATAAAATTTTTAAAGCGTTGTCTGGCATGAACACAGATTGCATTTACACAGATACCTTTGTTGGTGGAATGCCAAGATGGTGTATTGGTTCAAACACGACCTTAAACAAAAAAACTACCTTGTCAGGAGCTAATGGAATATTCATACTTAAAATCTCAATCTCTGACAGCATCTGAGAATTAATTTACATTTCAATACTGTTATTTTTCCCCTCTTGCTGTATTTCCCTTCACAAATAAGGGAAAATATCTGGGTTTGGTTAGCAGCAACTTTTAGGTTTTGGCCACAATAACCATTACTTTTTTACATCTTTGAAGCAGTTTGAAAAAACACTTACATAAAGAATGTTTAGTGACAGGAGAATCTAGAAGGCCACTCAGTGTTAAAGAGTCAAACATCAAAGATGAAAATACAATGAGCCGCAGCATTATACACATTAGTATATTGACTTCAGCAAGAAAATAAAAATCAAAACAATACAAAGATTTTTTTCAATGGCCAACAGTGACTAAAGACTATTGCATCTGTGCTTCATAATCTCAAACCAAAGAGGTCACAAAGATTCCTGGTTTCTTTTTTTCCATAAAACTCCATTTTTAACAAGAACAAAAGCCTTTGAAACATGGGCATGCAACATAAGACCTGCCACCAGTTTCTAACTTGCGGCACTGCCACAGAGAGCTGCATGGTGAGTTGGCTTTGACAGTTACAGCATCAGGTTGGTGTGGAAAACCTACATGGTGCTTCTGTGTCAGATGTTTGTCAGCAAACAGCAGCCAGGGAAAAGCAGGAACAACACTGAGCAGATCTCATCACCCATTTCCAGAGATCCAGATGCCCCATGAGTTCCATGCTCAGCGGTGTGTGTGGCGCCATCCCTGCCTAACCCCATCAGAGGCCTCGCAGAGGTGGGTGCACACCACAGGACCAAAGGTCTCACTGACCACATCAACCTCTCTGCTCCTATGAAGGCTGCTACCTACCAGTGCACAACAATCTCATGTCCCCAGCAAATGCCACAGCATCAGAGTTGAGCTATAATCTGGTTTTCCTTCTGCCCAAAATATCCCAGTGGATGATTCTTCTCTTCTGTCAATATTGTACTTGGCCCACAGCTTTGTAATCAACGCAGATGAGATGAAACAACAGTCTTGCAATTTGCTTTGTCCCTACGTGAGTACCAAACGCTTTCCATGCTCTTAAAATCAATAAACTTTTTCTCATGTCACCATTCCCATTTGTTGTACTTTCCTTACACTGCACGATTTTATTTTTTTCTAACCAGAAATCTCCCAAGCCTACTGGGGTTTCTGCATGCGTGATGGCAAGTTAAACAGTTTCCCCCACTGCAAACAAACATCACATGCACACAAATCATGTCCTGGAGTGAAGAGCAGAGGCAGACACTAGAGGGAGGATCAACTCACAGACTGAGCTTTTGCCAGAGCAAATTCCTTGGAGTGTGGCTTCACCAAGGAGACGGCTCAAGTGGCATGCTGCAAGAATCTGCTGGGCTCCCTGGCACTCAGGCTTGCAAATCACTGTCTGGGCTGAAGGAAGAGGGCATCTGGAACTGAGAGGGAGCAAGACAAGATTTTGCTCTCTTCAAGGCTGCCCAGGGAACCATAACTGCTAAATCCAAATGCACCCATTCCAGGACACATTCAGCTCTGTTACTCACAGGTACTGCAGTATGTTTTGCCAGCAGCTCTGGTAAAAATAACCAATACTTTATGGTTTGTTTACTTCAGTGACTTCCAATTTTTTTACATCTGGACACTGCAGTGCTTTGACATCACTGCATTAGAAAGGACAGAGCTCCATAATACATGGATCTGATGGAAACACACGCCTAGATTACAGGCCCAATTTAATATAAATCACAGCCTTTCCAGAATAATTGTCTTCAGCAGTTTGAATTGACAAATAACTATGCAGGGTTACAAGCAAGCAGTAGGACTACACAGAAAGGAACACTGTCATGGTACCTTCCACCCTCCTGGGTTTTCCAAGAGCCCTCACTCAGCTTTCAGATGCTCATTCATATTCATGTCCAGTCTTTAAACAGCAGTGATTGGAAGAGGGGAAGAAAAGAAAGGTAGCTCCTTCACCTCAAGATCTTGGCAGGCTGAACTCCAAATAGGTAGAAAATTGGGGCATGGAAAACCTGAGCTGTAGAGTGCAGTATGTGTTTGTGGTCCTCAACAGGTCATTCAAGCTCAGAAATGGAACAAGCAAGGCTAGAAAACATCCCTAGGTCTGTCCATGCCTAGACTTTAACTATTCCTAAGAGACGTTTGTCCCACTTGTCCTTGAAGGCTTCCAGCAAGAGAGATCCATGATCCAAACAAACTGCATTTAAACTTCTCAGGGTCAGATCTCCATCTGCAATATGGAGACGATGCTGTTGCCTTTTTCACAGACTTGCTGTTTACCAAGTTTTTCAGAGACAGAGACTTTCATTCACTGACACACCACAGTGAGAGTTTATTACTGTGGTATCTCCAGATGCTGCTTGGGCAGCAAAGGGTGAAAGCAGCAAGTAGTTCACGGAGGAGGTGGTGAAGAACAGTTTAAAGAAAAGAGATGAACACTGTAAACACTGGATGTGACTTGCCAATACCCATCTACACTTGACTGCAAATGAGGAAGATACTACAAAGATGTTATTCTTTCCTTATAAGCCATTTCTGCTAACTTGCAAAGGCAGCAAGCTTTGGGATATGTTCCATAGGGAAAGCTCTACACACAGCTAAAATCCATTGCTAAATGACTTTGCCATCCCCTATACTGTAGCATGATCCATAAGTGGATCTATAGCCAGGAGCCATAAAATCCCATTAGTCCTGCAGAAAGGGAGATTATTTTCTTCCAAAGAATATACAGTTGGTCAGTGGAATTCACCCTGTGAGGCAAGAAATTCACTGAATGGCAGCAGCTGGTCCTTTACAGTATCATCTTTTCAGTCACTATGAACTTTTCATTTCCCATGGTATAGTTTTTCTAGATTATACATGTCAAATCAATGCTTAGTTCATATAATCAAAATATGAAAAATACCTCTAATTATAAAAGCACAAGGCAGAGACAAGACTACAATTCAAGTTGTTATGCTGCCAATACACACAGGAGGAAAGATCTGGATCTTTCCATCAAGCCATCACAAAAATCTCAAGCGAGCAATCTCAATCTCCAGGTGTGAAGGAGTTGTCACTTAATATGGACACATTTTTAAATAGGGGCCATGAAAAGGAATGAAAAATAATCCATACCTAACAGAACTGTGCACCACCAAGACATCAGTGAATAGTTAATCAGCACTTCATGCCCATTCTTCCAACACAGATGTATCTATTAAAATGCTGTCCAGCACTATGGTACTATTCCAAAAATATCCCCTTCATGACACTTTTCTCATTGGTAGCATCAAGTATCAAGTTGCTTTACCTCCACAATCCATGGCTGGTCTTCCTCTAAAGCAACACTCCAGTCAGCTTTCTGGAAAGTCAATTACACCAAGGTACACTGGTCTCAGAATCCATCACCAAGGTGAGCCCAGTGCAATTCTTGGCAGGGCTCACTCTTGTGTCTTCCAAGAACACTATGAATTTTCCTTCTTACAGGTTTGGTTGGGAGACTTCTTGTCCTGTCCTTGTTGGACAGCAAGATGAATTGGCCCTGTCCTCTTTAATATGAGCTTCTGGGTCTCTACAGAGGAGTCCCTGTAAAGCATTACCTCATCATCTCATGGTACACTTTCTCCCCTTTCTTTATAATTCCAGTTTAGAAAGGAGGATATCGACCTCTGCTGACTCCCCCACCCACCCCCCCCTGCAAAGAAACCTTTTCCTTTGCCTCGTGACAAAATAAGAGGCACGACCCATCCGCTGTAACAGCTGGTAGGCCACTGAAAAAACAGAGGCGGTCTTCCAGAGGGTCAGCTAAGTTCAGCTGCCCCAGTTCTGACAGAAACTGCTTCAACAACATATTCCCTCACACATTTTTGTACCTCCTAGACCTGGACTCCTGGAAGCTCCAGGTGCAGCTTATGCAATAGCATCCCATCCTCCTCTATCTATGCCCTGATTGCACAAGAACACACTCAAAGTAGTAGAGCTGAGCTTATGGCCACCACTCCTCCTCCACCTTCTGTCTCCATTTTTTATATCAGCTCTTTCTGGGTGCTATCAACAAAAAGGGCTGTTACACTCTAAAGGGATTTACTAATTGTTCACTTTTACAAATGATCAGTTTACTAGATGTAACAGATTTCCCTTGCCATTATGTTTTTTCCCAAGGAATTACCAATTGCAGACTAGCAAAATTATCAAAGCTAATGATCAGTAGAAATAAAACACGCCAAAAATCTGGACCTGTTTTTTGGCTGCTACGCCCATGGACCACTTCTGTTGAGGGTAAGAAATACCCAGGGCTGAGGCTGCTGCTGCCTGGCACAGCCCAGCTCCATCTCTGTGCCACGGGAGCTGAGCCTTAATGCTTTTCGATCCGTGGGTCACAGGTTCAGCTCCCTGCTGCTGATGACTCACACAGGAGCTCCGAACTAAAACTAGCAACACCAGCTTTTTTCTACGAGAGGATTGAAGAGCAGCATTGATCTCAATGAAATATTTCGAGGGCAGAAAAATTCCACCACGCAAAGAGTGCGTGACTTCTCTTTAGTTTATTTTATATTTTTGTTCCAGTTGTCATTTTGAATTCAAACTCTTTGGAAAGCAGGCATAATAGTCTTAATGATCCCATTGAGCAGTTTAAATTCAAATTGTGGAGCACTTGCAATACCATGCTGGCAGCACTTTCCATAAATTACTCTCAAATTCAATACGTTGCTTGACAAAAACAAGAATAAAGGGCTTTTTACTTTAAAAAAAAAGAAAACTTGTATCATAAAAAAAAAAATCTTTAAATTATAGTTTCTCTTTTCTGGTCCAATTTAAATTGTTACATAGTTGCTAAATTAGTGCTGTAATCCCTGCTTACAAATTGCAGAATTATTTTTAAAAATAGACGTAGTTTTACTGCAGGGAACAACCTTACACTTTAAACCCTATGTGCTGCAGGAAGCTGCTCTTGCACAGCTTTTAACCAACCACACTCACGTGCACAGAGGGTGAGGTTTTTCAGTCACAATGAAGCCAATAGCAGTCTCACCAGAGATTTCAGTGAGCACAAACTGAGTTAACACTGACATTTTAGAATGATTAGCAAATTTAAGCTTTCCCAGGATGCTCCATGGCACCAGTGGCTCTTGTTGTACCATTTTTTAAAACATCAGCATTTCTCTTGTGTTCTGTTCTGAACTATCTTCTCCTACTGAGCTACAGCCACTGATAGGCCAGGAGGTTAGAAGACTGTAAGAGGAAAAAACAGCCTCTAAGATACACTTTTTTCTGCTCACAAAACAAGTAATGGGGGAGGGGGGGAGGTAAAAAAAAAAGGTGGAGCACTATGATCCCAAGTTCAAAGCTGGGGAACAGCAATAATCAGGGCAAGACTTCCATGCATAATTCTTCTTCCTTCAAGCATTTCCACAGCTTTAGTACTATGGAAAGATGAACTTCACCTGCAAAAAATCCTTGTAAGTGATCTTTGGGAATGGGTTTAAGATACTGTCCTCAATAACTCACAGTGCTCAGCAGAAATAGGAAACCTCAATCCCTGGGTCTCCACAAGGCTCTGCAGAAGATACCCTCTCCCCTGCTCTAGAAATGAGAGTTTCTTCTCCTTCAATCATTCATGATTTCTAGCCCACCACTTCTCTGAAGTCTTTCATCTGACCCTGGTTATTTCTGCTTTCTTGTACCCTTCCCAGTCCCACTGTTGTCCTCTCCTCAGGTGGGTCACACTGACTTGGACACAACAGAAGAAACCCTGAGAGGCCAGGAGCATCAGCAAGATCTTGCTGCTTTCTGCACTAACTGCAGGAGCTCAGCCCCTCCCAGCCTTCACTTCAGAGTGCACACCAGACTGCCAGGAGAGGGGAGAGAGAATGAAGGAATATTTCCACATCCTGGAGAAAGTTATCTGGACATCAAAGAATGCCCCATTCACAAAACAGCAGCATCACTCTTGCCAGACTGGTGTGTCTGGTTAACCTTGTGCTCAGTCCTTATGATAACATGGTATTTGGACAGCAGACAGCTGGCACTGCTCAACATCTTGCTCTTCAGTTTTTTATAACAACAGTTCCACTGATATTACGCTTAGCCTTTTCCCTGCCCTGAGTCCAGTGTTAAAATATCTTGATCTACTTAGAGGAAGCAAACCAAATGTTCTTTTGTCGGTAATTTGCCCTGTAAGGGAGGGGGAAAATATACTGATAACATACTGCAGACAGGGTGTTCATCACGTGCACAGCAGTGCACTGGTTACACTGGAAACCCTATCATGGTATTTCAAATGTTAACTTGACTGTCATAATGACTGGGAAACATCTGTCTCCCATTAACACTTTAGTTTTTACAGTTGCTTTTAGTTCAGCAGAAGTGTCTTAATGGAGAATACTGGTACTCTTTTAGAAATAACATCAATAATGAAAGAATCCTTGGATGCAGAGCAAAACCAGCAAACACATTGGCAACAGAACTCACTGCACTCAGAAGATGTAACAGGAAATGACAATCATGGGCTTTTGGGTGGGTAGATTTTTGTGTGAAAGAAATTAACTCTGGTACTCAAATTCCCATTAAGAAAAATATTTCTTTTCAAACAGGTGATTGATTTCCTTAGATGTTAATTCAGATTTTTGGGGAATTTCATCTTAATTGGATCAATGATAAATGAAACCAGAAAAACAAAACAACAAAGAACACCCCTTCTGCAGGCTATTTAGCTTGGTACTGACTAACCAGTAATTAAATACAGCTCTTCACAGTAATCTAAATTATGGCTTCACTACACCACAGCTAAGAAGAGTCACACAACAAACTGAGAAGATTAGCCAATTCTAATTGTTGAAAAACATTTATTTTTGTTTTTCTGCATAGTTTTTGTATGCATAAGGCCACAAGTCACACCAGTGAATTATTAAAAAATAATCAAATGCTTCAAGAATTTATGTATCACAACTAGGCAAGTGTTATTAGGCAAGAATTAGTTTATTTTCTTTATATGAATGAAGCCTCTATGGCTTGCATAAGAGGTCAAGAGTTTTCAACTTGGGAAAATAGGGATGTGTGCTAGAAATCAGTGTGAATTAGGTAGACCAGAAACAAGTTTCACTGAATTACTCACACTCACACCAGCTGAGAACCCTGTTTTCTCAGCTGGCCACTGCCATGAATTAGCTGTGCAGTCTTGGGCCAGTCACATGGGCTGCACACTCCATGGCAATTCAGGTCCAGAGGAATCTGAGTCAAGGTACTTCAGTCCCATTAACTTTCTACAGATATAAGATTCCTAGTATCCAAGCTATTTTCTGATACAGGGACTTTGGGAAACAAAAAAATACCCCAGCCACCTTCAAAAACCACACACCAACCCTGCCCCCCCCCACCCCAACCAATCAACCAATCAACCAAAAAGAAACAGAAAAAAAACCCCAAACCAAAACAAAAATAATCAGAGGCCACAATTCAGCAGAATGTAGCTAGACAGCCTAGATTTTAAGCAGGTCACTAACTCTCAGAGTTCAGGATAACTGCATCACACATCTGAAGGCATCTAAAGACAAAAGCAGTCAGGCTGTGCCTCATCAATTTAAGGGTCTCATTCATCTGCAAGAACAACTTGCAAGCCTAGCTCAAAGCCTCACTGTACTTAGGCATTCATTATCCTACTGAAGCCAGTGCAGGCTTCATTCCACTGAAAAATCAATGAGACATATGCTCTAGGACACAAATTCCTCAGGCCTAAAGCCAGTGGCATGGCAGAAGCCTAGATCCCTTGTCGTTCTGGCTTTCAACACAGCAGAGTCCTGAGCCTTCTGAAAGACACTGAGACATAGGCTCCCAACACTTGTTTCTTCCACATTTAAGAGTTTAATATGTGCTTGGGTTTTTGTTTTTGTGGGTTGTTTTTTTTTTTCTTTACAGCATCAGACTGCCAGATTCCTGTTTCTCATTTTCCACTCACAGTACCAGCTGTCCAGCTACATATATGTAGCCCCATCAGCATTGCCATCCTTTCCCCTGCATGTGCAGCAGCAGATGGATCCAGACGTGTTTTGGGTTAACTCCATAACCATGTTTTTGTGGACTACATGGATAAACATTTAAAGGCCCCTTCTGGTTATATAAAAGGAAGCTATTAAACGTTTACTCTTTCCTCTGTACTCAGAGCTGCAAAGCCATATCACAGAACATACAAATGCAGATGCAACCAGGCAATTATCGTTCCTTTATCCCTTAAATAGATAGAAGATAAATTTGAAAGAAAATGAGGAACAGAATCCTTCTCCCTTTCCTTTTTTATCCTTTTATCTCCCAATGTAGGAAGTTTACTGAACCCTTGCCAACAATTCACTCAGACTAATGAAGTGTATAAGTAATGGGATTAAATAATCTTAAACCATTACTACAGTGGCTAATGCAGATGTTTTCCCAAACTAAAGCAGATGAGTGGTGTAGAATGTGTGCTTGATTTAAAAAAGAAGAAAAGAAAATATCAATCTGCAAGCAGATGAAGTCAATTCCAGCCTGAAGTCAATGAAATGTTTAATTTCAGTTACATAAAGCTGCTCCAATTATATTATGAATGCACCTTCCTAAAATCTTCAATGCTTTGCACGTGGTTAAACTTGCCACAAAATGAAACTTAAATTTTTTATGCCGCAATCATTTTAGTGCAAACAAAAACAGAAATTATTTAAAAGGTACATATTCCACCAAAAGACCATTTAGCTTTTAAAAGTGAATTAACAAGGCCCATCTATCACTGCCATTGTAAATAAGATACAATCCTCCCTTTTTATATTCAATATTTCAATCTCACTGTGAAGGCTCTGTAGAAATAGAGAGAACAATGAGATACTGGTGGCATTTTCAGAAATATTATAGTATTATTGCTCTAATTGTCACTGGAATGACAGAAATTTAATGAAAAACATTAATTTTTACTTTCAGAAGAGTAAATCCAGTTCTGGAAGGGTCTCAGGTCCTTGTAAAAACCTTTTAAGTGTTTGTAAGAACTCAAAACTGGGAACTCAAAACTCTCTTTCTTAGAGAAAGATCTGTCAGTGTTTTAAGAATGTTCCAGTGCTTTTCTTACTCTTAGTTACAAGGATAATCCCTATATACTGGATGCTAAGGTCAGACCAAGGTAAAGCCTCAGGTACATTATGGGATGTTTCTTTAATTTGCACCTGTGCAACGGGTTCCAGCTACTTGTTATGGGAGTCTCTTAAAATGTGCAGCTCCTCAGAGCAACTGTTAATTGTTTGCTTTAAGACCTTGTTGGAGGCATGAAGTGCAATTTTAGGGTAATGTAAGCTTCAAAAGATATCTAATCCAAAGACCCTTAGTTCAGTAGAAAATCTTGCATGAAGCAAGGCAAAAGTCTTGATTTTAGAAGTTTTAGTGCTTTCTTGCATCCCACTTCCTTAATCTTAGTGGGCACCACAGTCTGTAACAATTTTGGTATCAGGTCTCTCAACACAGAAAGCTGAGAGCCACACTACTGCTAAAAAATGACTGCATAGTCTGCTCCTTACAGAGATGAAACAATCACAAAACCCAGCTCTTTCTCCTGCTGCGTCCACTTCATTTCAGAGGCAGGTCAGACCAGGAAATGTAATTCATCCACTAAGCTGAAAAGACCAAAGCTCTTCTGAAGACCATAAAAAAACCTGTTGCTCATGGTACTGCCACAGGGTTGTCTGAATTTAACTGTAAGGCAACTCCACAGCAATGAAAGAAATAGATGTTTGCCATGTCAGGGCACAAAGAGGAACAGGTACTCACAATGTAGCAAGGTTCACAGTAGGCTTTCTTCTCCACAGCATAGAAAGGCTGTCCCCTCAGCTTGCTTTTGCACGTTATGCAGGTGAAACACTCCACGTGGAAGACCTGGTCCATGGCTGTGCAACCGGTGCCTTCTCCAACAACATTCTCCCCGCAGCGGGCACAGCGTCCTGTCACGGGGAAAGGACAGGAGTCAGAGCAAGCCCCTCGTCCCAGCTGCAGAGGGGTCGGGGGACGTGGCAGCTCAGCCCACAGAGAAAACAATTTGTGCCACTGCTGGCAAAGATCCAGCGCCCTTGGAAGGTACTCTGGGGTACTCGGGTGCTGGTCCATATGGAAAGATCTACAAAGGATTGAAACTGGCTCCCAAGACAGCACTCGTGTCAGTTGTGCTGCTGTAAGCCAGCAATCATTGCAAGGATCTTGAGCTCCAGATACAAACCACTCAGCTATCATCTAACCCAGCTATATACTCATCCTCAGCTCCTCAGTTAGATGAGATAAACCTGTGCTTTAAGCCTTGCTTCCACATGAAAGGATTTTGTTATTGGAGGCCTCATAAAGCTGCCTGGTGGCAGCACAATTTAGAGAAGTTTTTGCTTGTACGGCTTAAACCAATTCTCTCAATGGAGCAAATTACTTTTTTTTTTCTGTTCAAAGATTAATACAGATTAAGATATTCTGCCTATTTGTAGCACAGACACTATTCCTAAAGAAACTGATGTGTGGATACTTTATTCTTACCATCCTTCAAGAAAGGCGTATCAGAAACTGTTGGTAAAGACTCTAAGTACAGACAAGCCTTAAGAGCTCTGTTTCTGAAAAAGGTCCTTAATGTCAGATACAAATGCATGACAAAAAATCTGCAGACATGCACGTACGAAAGGCTTGCTGCTTTGTTCAGATGGTTGCTAAAGATGTTATGTGGCAGACAGATTTAAAGTGAAGACAAGATTTCCATAGCTCATGGGAAAAACATTTCCCTAGGGAAGACTGTGGTGCAGAGATGATGGCAGAGGTGGGTAGAAGACGCACCTTTGCCATTTTTCTCTGCCATTTGAGTTCTATAAAATGGAGATAGCCCATGAAGTTCTGATGTCTTTAGACAAAAAATGTTGTAAATGGAAGGCATTAAGGACAAGGTCAGGCACACTACACAGAAGAACCCTGCCAAAGGTAATAGAGCAACTATGATCAGGGGCATTGTCCCACTCAAAATGGTACTCTCCAGTTTAGGAGTAAATGTGGTGACCCCAGCCTTGGGGCCCTGCACTTCTTGAAGGTTTCATGAGTGGAGTGGTATGGTCAATGAGGGTGGGAAGGGAAGCAAGAGCTGAGGTACAAGCAGGAAAGCAGACTGAGTTCAATATAGAATTATTCATAAAGGCATACAAAAGTAATGTGTACCTGATAATAATTACATAATCCAGTAATGATACAATGCTCTCTCATACCATGGCCTTTTTATCTGCCCTACAAGGACTTAGACCTGTCTTGTCATCCCAAGAGCAGGACTGCTGCCCTTCACTGTGTACTGTCAATGTCCCCACACTCAGGACTTCTTTCCTGCCTGTCCCACACTCCAACAAGCTACATTCAGGGAACAAAGCACGTAAACTACTTTTGGATCCCTCAGGATGTGGCAGGATGATATGTATACACATTTGAGATATATTAGGAAAGCTTGGAAAAGAACCCAGATCGTTATAGTTTGCTACAATGGTATAACTGTAGTTGGCTTTATACAGGACAGACAGTTCCTGACTCAAACAGCTCCCGGCCTGAGCAAGTGGAGGGAGAACTCACCAGATAAATCCAGACAAGTCTGAAAATCACCCAAATGGAATTATAAATGCTGTATTTAAACTTAACTTTCCTTAGCATTTGTTATTAAGACTTTGATTGTCACTGTTGTGCTTTAATCACTCCACTGTAACACTTCTGGAGAGGACTCCTCTTTCAGGAGCAGAAAAGGAATTCAGGTTTCCCAGCATGGTGGTGAGGCTACAGAGTATGGGGGAAGAATGGAAAAAAACCATGAGGGCTAGGAAAAAAAACCCCAAAGCCACTGGAGAGAACCACAGGAGCGAGCACTGCACTGAGAACGAGGCAGAAGACTCCTCCTGTGGACCACAGGAGAGCCCTGCGTGTGGACAGCACAGAGCTGCTCCAGGGCCTTCTCCAAACATCTCGTGTAGCTGGGCTGTAATACGAAGAGACGTCTGGGGAGCAGTTAATATCTCTCTATATAAAACATGAAATTGAAAGCCATTAGTGTATTACTTTACACAGTGTTTTTCCAGAGGGAATATTCCACTGAAGAATTTATTTTCCCTAGTGTGCCATTCTGTGATCATCCGGTATTATTTTTATGAGGCATTTGGACATGGAATAATGTAGTGTCTATGCAAACACTTCTCAGCTTTCTTTGTTAACATCTGAGCAGAACATGTGGGAATCTTTTCTACCCCTCCTTCTCTTCTCACATTCATAATTTAGCCAGGTCTTATGAGTTTCAGCATTTATCTTCCTCTTTGACCAAGGCATCTCTCAATTTGCTGAAGAAGCTATCTACCTGGAGACCACACTTCGGCTGTACTTGTGCCAGGAGACCTGGGTCTGTTTCCTAACTCAAATACACACTCCTGTAATCTCTGACAAGTTACTCAGTGCCTTTGTACCTCTGCCCCCTCTTTGAGCAAAGGGCATAAAGACATCTTCTCTGCCTCCCAAAGGTGCCCTGAGGCTACATTCCCCCACAGCTCTGAGGCATTCCCCAACTGCACTGCTGGTGGTCAGATACAAACCAAAGAGTAGCACAACACAAGTCTTGGCCAACTTCTCCCCTTTAAGTTGGCTTCCTGAGGCTTTCCTTCCTCTTTCTGGGTTTTTCCACAGAAGATTCACACTGAGGCAGTGACAGACTTAATCTGTCTACATTTATGAGAAGTCCAGTTTCTGCTATTAAGTACACAGACAGAAATACTCCTATAAACTCTCATACAGGAAAGCTTAAAGAAAGCTTCCTTTTTTATAAGTTTATATGCAAATTATAACACTGTGGCCTTGAGCAAACTGTTTTTCATGAGACATGGCCACTCCAGTGAGAATCAAAACACAAGCTCTGTACCTAGCAACTCCCCCAACTGACTCACCCAAAAGGTAAAAGCAAATAAACCAAAATATTCAAATTTTGGCGCTTACAATTGGGTGGCTGGATCCACTTAAAGGCACATGGACAAATACACAATTGATTTGGTCTGCAGCGATGTGATCACTGGAGACTGCACCTTCTGCACACCTTGGTGCAATCTGGGAACTCACAAGACTTCTGTGAAAACCTGTCACTTCTCCCAAGTCCTGCAGCTCGCTCAAATGTAGCTGAAAATGGCTACTAGTTTCAAGTGTTGGTGAGGGAGGAGCTGACAAGCAGATGGGCATATGCACACAGGCAGTGGGATTGCACAAGCTTCATTTCCTTAGAAAACCAGAAAAACCCCACTAAAAACAATGTATCTGTCATTATGTCCGATAAAAACAAAACAAAGGTCCGCTTTTCCTGTGTGCCAGTTACCAACGGCGAAGGTATTTGTGGTTGGGCTCACCACAATTAAGTGCCCACACATGTTCCCCATTTTAATATTTTCACACTGGCTCAAATAACCCAGTCCGTTGTGTGCAGAATACCCATGAGTGAACACAGAACAAGTTGCACTGCTTATTGGGAAAGAAGTAGCAAAGGCAAAGTTTGCAAGACTCAAGAACAAACAGATTGCACAAAAAAGATTACACAAATAATCTAAGAGAAAAATAGCAGGCAGCGTATTACAGTAGAAACACAGAACAACGTGACCCATTTGCTTCCCACAAACAACATTTAGAAGGCAGCTTAAAGACAAAGGACAAAATTAGCACTAAACTGCATGAAGATGAGAAGCTATGTCATTTCAACATTCTTCTTTTGCCCCTTCAGCCCTTTTTAGATCCTTTTTCAAGATCCTTTCAGCAAAACTAGAAGGCGATATGTTGGCAGCAAGCCTGGGAGACCGGAGTCCTCTATTTTTGCATGAAAGAGGTTCATAACCTTGGCCGTGCTGTGACCTTCCTTCAGCCCAGCCTGGCTGCCACATGGTGGTCTTATCTTGGGGGGATGTACAGAAGTGCCCACAGAGGCTTCCCTGCTGAAAATGCCATCAATTAGTGAGTGGATCACACAAACACTTCAGCAGCTGAAAGGATACATCAGCTACTATACTCTATTCTGAAACCTCACTTACTGTCTTCTATTGTGTTAAATATTTGAAATATTGTGAATCTGAAGGAGGAGGGGGAAGGGACAAGAGGAGCTCATATTGCACATGACACCATGTTCTAACTTCTTGTTATCTCATTACTGTTATTACATGGTTTTTGCTTATACCACCACAGATCCTGGTTGCTCAGATTATAGAACAGATCCATTCTGCAGGGTATTGAAAAAACACAGAATTCAAAGAAGGGACCAACTGCAGAGTTTACAACCTAATACAAGCAATATCAACCCGGTAGTGATAGGAAACAAAAGGAAACAATCAGTCAGCAAGAGAAGCTGTGGTCTCAAGCACTCTACATGTTTTACTGTTGACAAGGAGTCTGTAGACAGTAAAGCAAAGGAAAAGGTTAAGGAAGAATTTGAAAGAGGACCCGGAGGGAGTTTAAAGGAAGTTTAATGGAATGCTTCTGAAGAAAGGACAAAGACAACACAAAAGAGAATATAAGTGCTTGAAGACTGAACATAGATGCCTTTAGATGGGAAGGATGAGTTGATATGCCACTAGAGAATACTAGAGGAAGAAGGGTGGGAATAGGTCATTACAGGTCATGCAGGTAAAGACATGAAGCTTCTGTTTGATATGAGGCAGAAATGAAACCAGAGGAGAGATGTTTAGGAATTGGATTCGATGATCCTTGTGGGCCCCTTCCAACTCAGGATATTCTATGACTCTACGACTAAGAGGCAGAAATGATCTGGCCTAAGTTAAAAGCCAGAGAGTTATTTCTGCAGCTAGCTGAGCATGAATAAAGAGAAACTGCATTTTTTGAAAAGGATGCTGCAGAGATTCAAGGTCACTGAAGCTTGGATGCAGGTTTAAACTGTGAGGATGAATAGGAAAGGCCATAATCTGAGCTGTTACTCAGCAAGATTCTTAAGATTTGGCCAGAAACTGGGCACAATCAGGAGATGAGGAATTGGGCACAGGGTATCTGGGACATGCGTCACTTTTAAATGTCAGATTAGGAACTTGAGCAAATGGGTCAAACATCCACCATTGATGATGGATGATGGAATAGGTACATGGCACACTAATGCTTATGGCAGCAATATTCCCAGCAATCACACTGGAGCTGAAGATAAAGGCAATGTAACTCCACACAGGTGGCTTGAGATGCTCCTGTTTGCACATCCAGGGACTTCAGGAGCCTTTTCTAGGCTACAGTATTATTTTTCTGTCATACCTATTTAGACATTAAGCCATTGGCAGCACCACTGTGATGTACAGTGCCTAACACAGACAATTCAGGCAGTGACTACAGATGCCAAGATCAGAGAAAGCAGAGAGAGAATGTGCAAACCTCTTCACAAAAGGCTTAAATTCATGAATTCAAAGCATGCATTCTGTGTAGAGAAGAGATAGGGGATAATTTTCTGATAAAAGCATCAAAGAACGGAGGTTCTGCATTTGCTGAAATGTGGGGAAAAAATGTTGATATCTCAAAAAACTCTGCATGATGGAAAACACTGTTTCCCACCTAACTGTGCTGTGGGAATACACCACAAGGTCATATCCTCCGTGCCTATCAATTACACAATTTCCCTTGATCAGCTAAGTGTATTCCCCAGCTTTCACTGCAGCCCTGATACACAATGCAAGACAGAACTAAAAAAATACAGCATGCTGCCTTTTCGAAACGGTACCAAGAACACTTTTAAAATATATAAATACATTGAACAAAATATCTCACTGAAAGTTCCCCTGGCAGCCTGAAGACATCCAGTATTTCCGCTGCGTTATTTTTCTAATCATCTCTGTTTAGAGTTCGCCAGCAAATGCATTTTAGAGATTCATGTCACATTCTGCTTTTGGATGGCTTTGAATCAGCTGGCAGTAAATGTGGAAAAATCATTATTCTTAATGAAGAAATATTGATGACAAAACAGCATTTCGAGGACAACGTTGACCATAAGTCAACAATGTAAAAAGACTTTCCTCTCTCTCCCTCCTCTTTCCTAGTGACTTTTATCCAAAGGTTTTCAAGCATTTCCCTACCATGTGGGATTCCTCAGGACACCTATGTCAGACAGGCAAAATTACTCCATTTGAAGGGGATACAGGAGCAGAAACTTATTATTAGGATAACAGTGTAACAGCAGACCTTCTCTTAGTACACCCTAGTCAAGTTAAGTCCCAGTGTCAGAGCTTCTGCAACTCTAAAGTACCCAACAGGTCCTGGGTTCTTTGATTCATCCAGAGAGAATAGAAGAGGGATCTCTGATCCACAAGGGAGGGTTTTATGTCCTTCTACAGTGCATGGGAGGTATGTGTCTGACTGATTATGATAGACAAAGATGTGTTGATCATATTTGTCCCGAAGTGATTCTGACATTTTGGCACTCAGAGCACTAATAGTAGAAAGGGAAACCCAGAGGCATTTTATACATTTTGTGGAAAACTATATTATTTAGCTCATCTTACCCTTGCCTTCCTTACCTACCCTTTTCTTGCTTTTGAACTCAAGACTTTTCACTGAACGGGAAGCCCTTAGCAATGGTTTATTGTGCCAGGATCTAAGCTTGAAGTGTCACCATTTGACAGTAGCAGGCTGTATGCATCAGCTGTCTTACACAGCCCTTGGACATGAGACAGATCAATCTTAATTCCCTCTTCTTCAGCAGACATCAGAATACACAATCTTTCACAGTAAACACAGCTTCATCCTGCAATGTGTGCCCGAAACACTTCATAAATTAAATCCAAGGCCATGATTTAATTCCTGTGTCCTGGTTATTCTGCTTTAACTGCGTTGCACTTGTACTCCAGATGTACAGGTCCCTGCAGTGACCTACTTGTCATTTGTACTGTACAGCATTGTGCAGTAGCTGCACTCTTGTGTTGTTTGCATCCCTTTCCTCCAACCACAATACAACTTCATATTCTCACTTTGCTTGGCTGTAAAAACCTGACACATTCTCAGTATGCCCTGGAGGTCCCATTCCACACCACAGAGCAAACACTGCAACTGTGCAGGCTCACTCTGTCAACACTTTACCTTTTCAAACATTTCTTCATGCTGCTCATCACAAGATTACTGTCCCAGGTGATCTCCAGGCCGGACAGTGAAACTTTGCAACACCCCAGAGAAGGTAGGAGACACCCATCATGCAGGCAGGGAACCTGAGACCCATACAGGTTAAATACCCTCCAAGGGTCACACAAGAAGTTTATGATGGAGCCAGGAACTGAAACCTATCTTCTCAATCACAGTCTGGTTTCTTTAACCACAAGGCCATCTCTGAAAAGGCTTCATGGCAAGAAGGGCCTGTGGCATAAAAACTCCATTTCAGAGGGAGCTCCCAGCATCAGCCGTTCTAAAATCCCCTCCCCAGGAGGAGGAATTTGCTTTGTGTCAACCACGGCATAACTCTTTGGCAGCCTGGCTGAGCCACACCGCAACTGAGCACACAGAGTTCTGTGCCTCTGCTACTGTCCTCTGTTTATTGACAGAAAGAAAGGCCTCTGCTTCCTTCAACACCTGTGTGGTGGTGATCCTTTACCCAATTTTGGCACTCAGAGCACAACAACATCCCCTTACCCTCAACATCCTGGGACACAAGAGACAATTCAGCTTGTTTCTGATATAAAGCAGATTACAAAGAGAGGTACCTCCACATATTATTGCAGCCACAATGTATTACTACCACAACATGGAGAGGACCACTCCTGATTTTCCCAAAAAAATATAAAAATTCAGGTTGAACAGGATCTTGAGAACACATGGAAACAATCTTATTGCTTCAAAGGCAGCACCAACTGTCTCTACAGCATTCTTGACAGATACTTGTTTAACCTGCTCCTAAAAACCTCCAGCAAGCATCTCACCAAGCACTTGGGCAAAAAACCTCAGTGAGTAGCTACCGGTACCAGGGGTGAGCCTTTCTGCCCTCCAACATTGCAGCAAGCCAAGCCAATGCCATTTTAGCCGGTTCATGATGGACACAAAGCAAGCAGATAGGCTCGGTGTAAGGACGGAAGGGACGATGCCCCCTCGCAGGGGGCTGAGGTGCCGGCCCCCGCGCTGGAGGATGTGCAGTGAGTGTGCCAGCCCAGTGGGGGTCAGTGATGCTCTACAGTATTTAAGGTCCCAGACACCTTTTTTACAGCATGCTTTGCCTTTTTTTTCCCCCCCTCCCGTTGTTGTTGTTACATTGTGTCAACTTTTTGGCACGTGTTTTACCATGTGCGAACGGCTCGAAATAGAGCCCCGCTTACATCTGGAGACAAAAAAAAAAAAAAAAAAAAAAAAAAAAAAAAAAAAAAAAAGGAAGAAAAAAAAAANAAAAAAAAAAAAAAAAATTGGGAGACAGGAAACATGGAAACATTCCTCCCTTTGCTGATCGATGATCAAGGAAATGCAAGGGAGAGAGTAAAATGTACTCTATTTCCTTTAGAAATGTTTCCTTTAATGCCGATGAAAGCTGCCAGATGACAGAGACTAGGGCTGTACATCCCCTGCTCGGGAAGCAGAGGAACGAGCTGTCAGCGCAGCTTCGCCAGGCACGGGGATGTCCCCGGCAGCCACAGCAATTCCTCCTCCAGCCCCCGTCTCTCCCGGGCTGTCCAACACGGCAAACACGGTGCCATGTCCCCGGCTGTGTGCTGGGCACTCCCCCCTACCTGCCTGCCTCCCCTCTCCTCCCAGCCTGCGCTGAACCGGGCATGGGTATGGTAGAGAAGTAGCTTTAAGCGTAGAGTTGGATTGAAAGAAGTTACATTTCATGATTACTCTTTTTAATTACACGCGGGTAGGGGCAAGACTTTCAAAGCACCAATTTGTACAAAAAACTCCAGCCAACAAATACTTAACTAAGGAGTGCAATCATTTCAGTTGGTTTTTTAAAAAATTGCATACTTTCACAGAAGTCCCCCACATTCCTGCGCCATTACTCCTCTCTGATCGCATGTAGTAAGTTCAAAAAGCGAGATACACAGAAATCTCGTTTTTTCCAAATTAAATATCAGGCAAAAATTATAAAGGCTGTAAGAAAGTGGGCCTTTCCCAAGCTTTCAAAAGCTGAGGAACCTCTTATTTTATTTTGCTTTAATAGGAAAATAAGACTTTCAAACCAAAAATGACTCTTCTCCTTGGAACACATCACTAATGTTGAAATCTTATTTTTTAGTGAGATGTTACCAATATGTGGCATTCAGGGAAGAACCTCAGCAGCTCTCTACTAAAGCCCTGGTGAAGGTGAGGCTACCAGCCAAGTCCTACTGGGGCTGGCAGGAAACCACTCTCGGGGCAGTTTATGCCAAAGCTGATTCTGTAGGAGTTCACCCCTCCTGGGAATTACCTTAGCAAAGGGGAACAGTTACAGGCTGAGCTCTAGATCAGACAAATTTTGGCAGTTTTGGTGATGCCAACAGCAATAGCCACTGAGCCACTCCCTTTGCACTTGCAAAGCCACATTGCATGATAAACCCTGGACAGTGAAACCACACAATATATGACAGTACACAAGGTGAGCCAACCATGCTTGTATGAATCTCCTGCAGGGAAAAGAAGGCAGGAATCACTCCTCCTCCCACCCTCATCAGGGCCTACAGGCAAGGGGGCATTTCCTGAGCTATCCCCTGGTCCACTGGGCTCACTCTGTAATGCTGTACCAAATCCCAGGATCCTCTTTTGGAAAGCTACAAAAAAATACCTTGTCATTACGGGGGCTGCCAGTGGCAGCAGCCTCAGGCAGCAGCTACGTGGGGTGGCCCATGTGGGTCCTTTGGCAGGTGTCTGTCCCAGCTTGCTGTCCCAGCCTGCTCCCTCCATGGCTCAGGAGACCAGCTCTGCTGGTAGAGCAGAGGTGGGTGATTTCAGGGGCTGCTGCACAGCCATGGCTGTAACACAGAGCAGAGCTGGAGGCCAGACGAGCTGCTCTCCTCAGAGGCTTGGTGCTCTCTGTAATGGTTCATGCAGCTTCTCCCAGCCACTCCTCCAGCTGGGAGACTGGCTGTCCACAGGCTCATGCTGCTGCTCAGTGCAAGCACACCTTAAACATAGATCAAATTCTCCTGAGCTCTCAGCTTTCTTACAGAGCTGAATTGAGAGTGCAGTCAGAAGGGACCAGCTAGGACTCACACTGATACAGACAGCAGCCTTTACATCTAGGTCAAAAAATGAGTTGTCTTTTTCCACATTCCCAAAGGACTGTCGTTGGCTTTGCCATTTCCAACATGAAATGCAGGCTCAAGGAGCCCAAGCAATGGGGTGCAGCTCTCTGATGTGAGGTGCAGGACAAACACAGAGCAAACAATGTCCCCTATCCCAAAGGCTTTCATCTCCAACTGTGTCCATGTTGCACAAGGGCACTTCAAACCACTTCTGTCCCCCTGCCCAGCCAATCCATTTCATAAGCCCAGCATAGGCACCATCAGTGTGTTAAGCAGATTCAAGCCCAGCCAAAAATCACATCCATGGCTGGACATGAATGACTCAATTCACTCTTCCATAGCTTGACTGTGCTCCAGCTGGTATTCTGCAGCTTGTCTCTGCCTTGTGGCATCACCGGGAAGGTGGTGGCATGAACTGATTTTTACCAAAGGCTCTGTTCAGTGGTGGAGATGAAACTGTCTGTGTAGTGGCAAAGTTTTGAGTCAGAGATGCCTCCTGTGCCATTGGCTCTGGCCTACCAACCTGGAATGCCTCCTGCATGCTTGCCTGAGGAAAAACATCTGACAAAACCCAAAAACAGGGAGGGAACGTATCTCCCCACTGCCAAAAGTGAAAGAAAAAAAAATGTGAAGAAAGGCTGGATCTGACAAAGAGTAGTGTCCTGAACAAATGGCAACTCTCACAGGCCTAAGAACATTAAGGCCTGAGGTTTTCAAAGGTGTCTGGCTGCTTTAGAAGATGTCACACCAAATTTCAACCAGCACCTCATTTATTTCAGGTTTTTTGAAAGCCCTGCCTTTCACAATCCGGCACCAGCCCAAAGCTTCCTTGCTGTTTTGAAACATGCACTGTCTGTGTGTTGACAGCAGCCCTGCCATAAATCACATCCCTCAGGCATTGGAAACCACCTCACCTGTATGGCTGAGCATCCACTGTTCCTTGCAATGAATTCCATCACTCCAAATTTCTCAGTAGCTGGAATCAACTAATGCTATTTTTTTTCTCATTAAAGCAACCTATTAGACAGAGGTTTCCTTTTTCACCCCAAAATCTGAGACCTTTCCAACCAGGTACAAGGTCCAATATTTGTTTACTCTCTTGGACGAGTAACAGGAACTTTACAACCTGGCTGCCAAAAGTGAAAGAATTCTGGAGAAGCACTCTGATTCTGCAGGGGACGTTCAAGATTTGTTCCTACTCAGAATGACCACACATGTCATAATCGTAAAATGTGGCATTGGTATCGAAAGCAAAAGTCCTTTTAAAATGTCATTTGATGTTGGTGACACCATATTTATTAGACTGATATTATTGAGCAATAACTGTAATTCTGCTCCTCCTTTGGGTCATGGGAGCTGCTTTTACGGGCCAGGGTATATGGAAAGTAACACTGATAACTCTCTAATTGGAGGATAACCTCCCAGTGGCACATGCTTCATCTGGAGTCCATGATAGAGCACTCATATCAAGTATCCACAGATCATTTCACTCACCTCATTGCCATATTCTCAGAGCTTGCTGCATAAGGATATCAAAGTTTTCTTGCTTGGCCTCTATTACAAGTGCATTAGTGCAAAATATGAGATACATATTTATAACAAATATTATTTTATTTAAAGAAAGTATGTGGAAATCCATCTGCACAACTGCATGTGTCACTCTCACACATCCTACAGCTTTTGATTCAAAATTAGCAAGGCTTAAAAAATAATAAGTTGAAAAAACCACACACTATAAACCCAAGCTCTTTAGCTGCATTAAGTCTGATCTGTTTGAGGTGGTGGTTTTGACTCTAGGGCCTGTTGACTAACAGTAGGAGACATGAGAATTGTGGGTACTGATCCATTTATCATGATTAAGGACTGTCCTGACATTTCATCTTTACATCTCTGGGAGTAGGCTCTGATCTTGACCGGAATCTACAAAGGCATGCTCAAATACTACTCATCACTCATCTTAGTACTACTAAGATGGAAGATTCTTCCTGAATTGGCTTCCATGCTAAGGGCACCAATCCCTGTCTCCTGAATTATTCACACAATTCATGACCTGAAAATTTTGTGCCAATGACAACTGAAACTGCAAAAGCTTTCCCTCCTCCCTCCCATGGCTGAACCAATCAGAAAGGACTGATTCAATATCCAGAGCTCATGATGAGCTCTGCCAGTCCAATGCCCTTAAGCAGGCATTAGAAAAGGCCATCATCTGCAGGGATTGTAAGTGTTTGCCAAAAACTTGGTGTTGGAAAATGTTCTGAACGTACCATATCAGTGAGGGCAACTCTGTATGAGCAAAGTTGGCAAATCACTCTGCTCTGAACTCTAAAGAGGGTGCTCTTTACTGGTTTCCTACATTCATGGGAGTTCACAGTGAAAGCAGTAGGGGTATCTAATCCTCAGTAAACTCTTTGGTGTGACAGCAGGGAAAACTGATGGACTTGGTTACATGTGATAATGGGATCATTTGAAATCCACTAGACCTCCAAATTTAGATCTGAGGTAAATGTAGGGACAGTTTATACCAAGCCTGATTTTAGCTGATGTAAACTTAGTCAACTTCTTTTGAATTTATATAACCAAACCCCGAAAGCCAACACTGGTTTAAGTTAGTTGGTTTCCATTTGCACATTAAATGATGCAGCTTTGTTATGTTGACATATATAAAAGATGTGATGGGTACGTCAGAAAAGCTATCATTCCCACCCTAACATAAGGAAAAGTGTGGGAGACTTTTGTCCCAGTGGAAAGCTAGAACTTACAAAAGCCTTCAAAACAGAACCTTTTGGGACTTGAAACATTTTAGGAATTGCTTTCATGGTTTTCCATTGTTCTAAACATCTCTGCATAGTTGAGGACCTACAAAACAAAATGCATTCTGTGGCTTGAAGTCTACAGCCATGTTCTAGACCAGATGACTACAGAAGAGTTTGAGATAAGCTTCAGATCCATGTCCAAACATTAGAACACCTTCAAAAAAGTCTGAGTTCCAGTATTGCTTCATGAGAAAGCCAAAGGAACTCACCATAGCAAAAAAGAGAGAGACTGGCATTTTGGAAATCACAGACTGAAGTCTTATGAGCTCCTTTTCATGCAGATGAGCCCTGTCTGATTTATTAAGGGCCACCATGTGATACTCCCAGCTAAGAGTGACACAAAACTAGTAAACTGCCATGGGAAAACAATATTAATATTTGATTTTACAGTCCTATTTGTGCTGTACATCTTTCTGTTCTCCCCTGTTCCCAGAGCACAAGAATAAAGCTACTGCACACACTGATGTCCTAAGAGTTTAGGCAGTATTTATTCAGCTAGACTGATTTTACTCTAGCCAAACTGATGTCAGTTGCAGCATCTTCTAGTCAACCTATTGAGATGTGAGCCATTATGTGCCACAATTAGACCATGCTCCAAAACATCATCCTGTGAAATGTTTGTTCCTCTGAACAAACTGTTCTGCAATTTCCCTAGGCCAGAAAAGCTCTTGTAATCAGACATTTGCTGAATGCACACCATTCCTACTTGCTACCTAACAGCTGTCATTCCTAGTACCGGGACTTCTGTCACTTACAAAGGACTCAAGGCCACAGGTCAGCCACGCTGTCCTCCCAGCAAGTTGTGCCATAAAGGGCAATAGGCAGCAAAACTGTGTGTGCACACCTTGCAATTCTACAAAACAGAAGGAAGCACAGTCTGTAAACTTGAAACAGCTTAGTTATAGCTCCTCACCCAGTGTCCCGCTGTAATCAGAGCTAAGAAATAACAGAAAGCCCACTGAGATCCCACGACTAATTGGCTTTCTGTGAAGTATTGTTTTTGTTTAAAAGACCAAGCCACACTTAGATCAATGGGCCTTATGAACAAAAACCCCTTTGCTCATGACCAGGCATGACCAGAGCTAGCTCAGGACACAGACCTCCAACCCCAGAGCAGCAACATCCCCCTGGCCTAAGTTTGGGCATGGCCACTTTGCCAAAGCCTGTCTCTGACCCTCCTGCTGAGGCTCCTAAAACTTGCATTATCAGTGCAGTTTTTGCCTAAGCCCTCGGGAAAGTATGTGACTCTTCCCTGTGTGACTGAACAGAGCAGTTTCCATTCCTCACTCAATTTTGAGACAGCAGGGCAGGAAGAGACCAAAAGAGTTCAAATGACAAGCTTTCACTGGGAGCTGGCCATGTAACTGACAGACCTTGTGGCTCTCCCCAGCCGCCTTTCTGACAGAGGATGCCATGGAGATGGCAATGCACCAGCTGTGCACATCTACAGTGCACATGCTCCACTTCATTCACCTTCTGAATTCTGCCTGTGAAGAAACAGTAGAAATAAATCTGACCATGAGCAATCTCCATTTTTCACTTCCCTCCCATTTTTGTTGTCGTGCATGGAAATTGAGGATACATAAAGAGGTTATAGTGGTCTGAGCATCAGTAGTGGCCTAATGGAACTACACAAACACAGCACACTGAAGCCTGTGCCTTGCCATTTTATCTTTAGAAGAAGACAATGGTTTTAGGCATATACAGATAAAAGATAGAGTATTTTAAAATGTCCCATCCAAGCACCCACTGTTATTGTAGCCATATGTTCCCTTCCACCACGCTTTCCTCCCTCCTCTAAACAACATATCAGATTTTCCAGTGTTGGGGAGAGTAACACTTCACATGACCCATGTAGGCATCAAAAGTTGGATCAGTTGATGAGAGATGTTGAGATGGAGCATGAGAAAGAAAGGAACACCATTAGAATCAGACCCAGGTAGTATCCTGCACTATATATATGTGTACACACACACATATTTATTTATACATTTTAGAATTCTCACTAATTTCAGCCAGAAATGAGAAGACAGAAATGAGAAGCAGCTGCCCAGCTCATGGAGATGACAACAAGAACACACAACCAGAATTAGCTCCATGTTGGCAGTGACAATTGCTTGGACTTTCCTGTCCAGAAGAGCTGGCTTCATATGACAGTCTTCTGCACAGCATAAAGTACCCACACTACAGTCCTTTCTAAATGTCTCCCTCCAGCTCAGCCAGACACAATTCCTTAGCTCATGTGATCACAAACTGCACTGAAAGGAGTGGAAAGTCAATATTGTCATGTCCCAGCCATTCATCAACACAAGTGAAAATTCAAGGTAAAAGGCTTCAGGCTTTCTGCATTTTTTTTGAGTCACACACTGGATTCACTTGTCTTTCACGGCAAGCATGTCATGAGGAAATAGAGACATTTAAAAAGCTGGGGTTTTTTTCAGATGAAATTTTAAATGACAACAAAAGCAACTAAAACCCCCACAAAAAGTATCCCTTCTTTCAACCTGCACTCACAAAGAATGCAGCACATCATCTGCCCAGCCTGCCCTTGACAGAATCAGAACATGTACTGAACAGACAGTAAGTCATTAACTTCTCAAGATATTGTCTGGAACCAGAATTTGTTGAGGAAATTGTATATTCAAGTTCAACACCACTGCTAACTGAACACAGCCTGATTCACAGCTTTAAACAGACAGTTTAGCATGGCTGGGACAAGGGTTTGGAAGGGTCTACAAAACAATTCACATCCCACATCCAGCTGGCTGTCTTTAGCAGTGGACAGTGTCTTAGGCTGCAGAAGATGGTTGTATCAACACCCCTAAACTCTCAACAAAGGGGTCTGCTATTGCCATGGTGTTTTACTGAACCACTTGTGTTCAGTAGGGAGATACATTTTGTCAGCTGTCAGAACTCATGTCACTACCTGTGCTGTCCCCTTTTGACCCTGGTGCTGTGAACACAGTTTTTCAGAGGTTTGGCTCTTAGCTCACACTTCCAGAAGTAATTATTTCTACTGTGCATGTCTTGGCAGACACACAAGGGAAAAAAGGCAAAAAAAAAAAAAGAAGCAAATGAGCAAGTTCCTAAATGAAAGCTGGTGACAAAGTATCAGACGTAGTCTCCCATCTCCACTTTGCACCCACAGTGATCCTATTGCTATTGACACTGTTTCCCTCAATGGGGCTGGCTTAGGCAGGGCCATGGGACAGGCACGGTGCTTTGCCACTCTCTCCTCCTCCGCTGAGACAATCTGTGCTGGCACAGTCCAGGCAGGGGGACATCTCAACTGCACATTTCACAAATCAAAACAGGTTTACTCTTGGCTGCTTGTAGCATCCCAAATGTCTGCCAGGGCTGGCTTCTCGTGATTTGCCTGCCAGTTTGAGATGACAGTCTCCTGACTTCTGAGCAGCAGTTGTGACCTTGGCTTGTAGCCAGAGACATGAAAACATGTTCATGACATGATGAACAGCAAGGTGCGTTTGGAAACATGAAAACAGTGCCGCTTACTAAAACCAGCAGGAAAGTTTGGCTACTTTTGATTCTTTTCATTCTTTTAATCCTCCCCTACCTCTTTGCACCACTGAGAATCACTCTGTATTGATTATGCTGACATTGACAGCAGAGCTGGAATTTTTTTTTTTCGCATC
Organism: Hylia prasina; assembly: GCA_013397195.1. Taxonomy (NCBI): domain Eukaryota; kingdom Metazoa; phylum Chordata; class Aves; order Passeriformes; family Sylviidae; genus Hylia; species Hylia prasina. The sequence continues at coordinate 619,052 of VYXD01011413.1, read as the reverse complement.
TCAGATGAGAAAGTGGGTTATGATTCATCTCACAGAATCTGAGTCAAAGCAATTCCTTATAAAAAACCAAACAGTTTTGATGCATTTCCATTAGAAGAGAAGAGGCTGGAGAACACTCAGCAAATGAGACAGCCCTATTTAATTCTTCTTTTTAACACATTTCACTCTCAGATAAAATCTGTCCTTTCCCCCCACTGGAAATAACTCATTTTGAGTTAATGACACTAAAATACCCCCAAAAGCTACTAGCAAAAGACAAACCACCCTATCAAAAAAGACAGCATGAGACAAATGCCACCAGAAGAAGAAATAACAAATGCTACACTGTGCCCTGCTTCCATGGAACAGTGATTGCTAGAGTGGAAAGTAACAGATTACTATGGTGAATTATCAATTTTTCTAATAGCCTTGAACTATCTAAATGCTGAAGTGTGATAACATTAGTGGGTACATTACATTAACAGCAGTTAAAATGATCAAGTGTGATCCTGGAGCACATTTTCCCCCTTTCTTGTTTTCATAACCCTGGAAAATAGGGCTTCTGCTCTGCATGCTGGGAAGAGCCTTCAGACTGCTTGTGATTTCTTATCAGACAAGGCTCACAAGTCCATTTTGGTTGATTTTCACATAAAATGAGTGTGGCCACAGCTCTGGGTAAGGCATGGAACTTGAAGGAATTCTAGGCTCAATTCCCACTTCGCTACTGGATCTCAGCATGAGTCTGGGTGAGTCATATTAACTTTGCCACGAGTCAGCCCCTCGTTTGTAAATTAGGGACAGTAATTTCCTGCTCCTTGACATATTTTCAGTTTCAGAACTCTGAGGGATGCACCCTGTTCCTATTCCATGTCGAATTTGCACATAGTACAGTGTGACCACAGCCTTGGAAGCCACTGCAGCACAATGAGCCATAATGGAACATGAGAGCCAACTGCAAATTTAGTGCATCCAGCTTTAAAGAACAGGTGAGCTGGTTTTAAAAAGCAAAGAAAGGGTTTCTTTCTGTCAGGTCATGTACACAACTAACTCGAAACAGAGTTCTGATAAAATGTTTTCATGTTATTGGGACAAAGATTTATCCAAGACTGCATGGCTGGAAGGGTTTCTAACTCCAGCTCCAAAACTGAATGCCTGTGCCTCACTCTACAACTTAGCCACAAATCATGACAAAAGAATGTCTTGAGGCTTTAAAAACTCCAAAGCTCTATCCAAAGTGAAAATTATTTCTATAATATTACACTCCACAAAAACATTATCACTCATTCATAGACACATGAATACAAACACCCCCTCTCAAAATACCTGTTTGTGAGAATTTAGAGCTTATGATTTCCCAGATGAAGGAAACTCCTTTCACTCATCTCCATAAAACAGGAGAACCAACCTTCTCCATCCTGTATGTCCTAGACTTAACAGTCCATCTTTAGCTCCTGGCCTCGTCTAGGAGATTCCCAGCCAGGGGTCCTACAGGTGCCACAATTTGTGAGTTTTAATCAGATGATGACACCCCCACAGAGAACCCCCAGGGACCAGCCAGCTCATTTCATGTGGAGCAGGAAACAGCCAACAGGTAAGAGCCATTTTTGCTTCTTAATGAACTGCAGCTGAAGACTTGATGGCTCACTAACAATTCTTCAGCCCTTTCAGTCGACAGAGAGTTTACTTTACTGTGTAAGTTCATCATGAACAAGCTGGATTGTCTTTGAACTGTTGGTCAAATTAAGGCAGAAAGTTTTGGGTTGTTTCCATGTAGGACTGTTAAATATGGGGGCTTGGCTAATAACCTCATCATTGTTCAAAAGTTTTTCTGAAAGAGGATGAGCTTTCCTATCCATCTGTACAGGTCCTAGCACACTAAGGGCCCTCTCACAACAAACCAAGTATCTACCACCCTCAGATGGTGATAGATATTTTTTCATGGCTATGTTAATATTTAAACATGCTGAAGAATAATGCAGAATACAGCTGTACTTTGGAAATACACATCCCTGAATTTCATTATCACATTTCACTCCTCTTTGAAGACAGCAGGTAATTATCATTTTTTATCTACTAACGTTCGGGACAAACCTAATTTCATTCATGGCCTGAAACCCACTTCTCTTTCACAGCATACACATGATCATGGAAATCCCTTTGATCAAGTGCTACTTCAGTATTCTGAACTTATTCTCCATTAAATAATTTCTGCATCAAAATTCAGTTCTGTTTAAAAGTAAGAATATGTCTATATTGACTGCCAGCAATTCAAGCTAGACCAGAGAATTAAAAACACAGAAGTCATGCTGCTTGCTACCTGTTCCAGCTGGGATTTTATGACCTACAGTAACAAAGGGTAGTTGTGATTTTGATGCAAGATTTAGATCCCATCTGTGAAGCAGCAGTGGTCTCTGAAGAGACTGTGCTTCAGAAACACTCATGATACAAAGTCTTGATCACTCTTGTGTGGATAAGAAGAGGAAAAGAGAAGTTGAGTCTCCTGTCTCCTGGCCCATGTGGGTACCGGGTGCTCAGGACTTACAGAAGTGCAACCTTCTCTCATTCCTGACTGCTACATCTGCTGGATCTTCGTTTAAAAGATGTGCACTCAAACCTTTATAAGGCTAAGATCCCTGGCAAAAAAAGACCCAGGTGCTTAGTGTCATAAAACGTTTCCCAGAATTAATACAGAGTAGGATGTGGATAGGATGAACATCAGGAAGAATCAAACTTTTGCATTCATTTCCAGTCTTTCAAATGCTTGAGAAACAACTTAGACCAGCTCGCAGCCTCTTACCTTTCTCGTGGCTAAAGGTAAGTGCATGTAAATATGGTATATTTTGCTCTCCAACCACTCACTGGCCTACTCTTTTTCTTCTCTTACTTTGGAACTGTGGGCTAAAATTTGCCATCTAGGTCGCACTGAGATTATCCTTACAAATTTACTCCACCTCCACTTGCTGTGCAAGGAAGCCAGCAGGCAGAGGACTCCCCAAGAAGAAGCTAGACAAGGGTGGCAAGTATTGACAGAAGTGAGACTGAAGAAACAGGCTCTGAAAGCCATTTACCAAGATAATTAAAGCCCCTGGGGAGTAGAGGGAGGGTGACTCACCTTGCGGCAGGCCACAACAGGGCCGCTGGATGTTGGTGGTGCTGCACTGTGACCTCTCTAAGCAGAGGTTGCTTCCAGGCTTTGTAGCCTGTGTGAAAACACTGGAATATGGCTTGAACATAAAAAAATAATGACTTGAACCACAGTGGAGAAAAGGGTCCCCATTATACGTCTGTTCTTCCGGCTTTTGTGAGCGGTTACATAACAGAAAATGACTGTCGGCTCATCAGTTGTTGAAACCCTAACCTACTCTTTTCTGACCCAGATGTTGTTCAAATGAGGACAGATACCATCTTGCAGCAGAACCCCTGCCTTTGGACAAAAGACACATCACATTACATGGCAAAATTGCAATGTAATTATGCTCTTGTAATAATAACGTGCTTCTTTTAATGATAACCTTTTCAGAACACATCTAAGAGTACAGGCAAGATACGACAACTTTCAGTTTCTTTTTCTGGTAATAATTCAGATGAAACCAAGTGGCTACTTAGAGGCTGCTGATATGCCAAGACCAAGACTGAAATGCAGCACAGACCATGTTCCATTTAGAGCATCTAGAACTGTACAGTGCTCAGAGCCACGCCAAAGGAAACAAAGACACCATGAGCCAAAGGAAGTCATACCTGGACCATCCAACGTGTCTCCTCAGCTGAACCTTCTATGACTCTACCACACTCTCGCCCATACCTGACTTGGACTGCTATCTGCTAACCCATGTCTTGACCCTCAAGAAGTAAAATTAGGGAACACATTCAACACTTTAGGATACCAGGTCTCTGGTTCTAGTGAAGGAATTTTAGCTTATATATGGAAGCCAAATGGAGCTGGCAAAGCCAGTGATGGGAGAGGTTGGCAGCGCCTTGGCAGATTCAATACTGGTGTCACTTATTCTTTAATCGTAACTGTGACATGGCATCTCAAAGAACCACTGGAGAGGAAGGCTTCTCCATGGGGGATGCACACATGACTGCTGCTGCTAATCATCTCCAGCAAATTCATGAAAAAGGAAAAAATTAGGTTTGGAAAGGTAAAATGATCTGCCACAGGTCAAGACATCAAGGTGAGAAGTAGAAAAGAAAGTCAAGCCTCCTGTTTCTTGGTCTTGCACTTCGACTCAATTCTGCACCACCTGTCCTATTATCAAAGCCAGGGTACACAGAAAATACACATAAAAAACCTATATATCCTGAATTATCAGCTCAGAGTTAAATTAAGATTCCTTTACTGCACAAACTGAGTATTTCCCACAGGATGTTTTTAGCATCTCTCTTTTCCCCACGTGCATCCCTACAGCATGCTGGAACTACAAAAAGGAGACTGCTGCATTATCCAATACATAAAACTGGTGGTTCCTTTGGTAACTCTGAGCATTTATGGCAAAATACCAGTGAAAGTTTCTTCCCACCAGTCAGGGAAACTGCTGTGGGGAGTGACTCAGCTGGGACATAGTCCAGAAGGCAACAGGAGATGAGGGGCCCCAGTGGCACTTTTCCAGTCTTAATCAGCACTGTCTGCATGGTGATAGAGACTGATAAGCTGCCAGAAGTCATTTCTTTCTATAAGACTTGAAACAGTGGTCCAAAACAGTTGTGATCTTTGTGTGTGTGTATTTGGTTGGGTTTTTTAAAATGCAAAATCAAGGGCTGTAATTTCCCATGGCGGCCAACAAACAATTTTGATAGTTTCATTTTAATCTCCTATAAGTATCCATTTCTCCTCCCTCAACCTTACCCAATTTCCACTCCAGTAAGTATTATTTTTTCCAAACAAATCAGAGATGCCTGTCTACAATAGCACATTTATCAACAGGGAGGGCTGTGATAGAGAGAAACTATCCCTACTGCACAAAGCATAAGACATTTGGGAATCCTTTCTAATAAAAAGAGATTTGATTAAAGACAGCCAACTACCACAGATCAGCAACTTAATCATCAGTAAAGAAGGAAGAGCAGCTTAGACTTAAAAGACTTTAATTTGCTGATCTGCCAAGGACTTCCCAGGAGTAGTCACTCCACAAGTTACTCCAGAACCTACAAGGGGGACGTACACCAAGGATTGGGGTGCTTAGACTTATTATAGCAGTGTGGTCTTAACAAAGTTAAATTAAGCAGAATATCCAACAGGCATGTCTAACTCCTAATAATTCACAGGAAATTTAAAAAAACTATTATGCCTAGTGCTATTTCCACGCTCAAGCACTGCCTTGCCAATGGCAGCTAGAGGATTTCCCAGTGACTGGATCGTGCTGCTGTGGTGAGTCCTGGCAAGACAAAGCTGCCAGCTGTGATCGTGCTGCTCCCAAGTGTCTCCAGCATGCTGCTCCTGGCTCCCACCACTCTCCCAGGCTCCCCAGGAGGACAGCTGTGTGTGCTTGTGAGAGCAACCACTGCCTAGAACAGTTCCCCCAACTCTGAAACCACCTTCAGTGGTTTCTGCCTGGGAAGCTGCATAGAGGTGCAGTGAGCACAGCCTGGATGGAAGTGTTGGCTGTCCTGCTCCTCAGCTCAGCTCACTGAGCCAGCAGCACCAGACAGCATTTCCAGGGCAAAGAGACAACTTTAGTGATTCCTACTCCTCTTCCTTCCCAAGGAACCTTCACCCTGCCCACTGCTGGCAGATTCTGCTGACTACAGAACCAAGACTGCTTGATTGAAAACCAGAGTTATGGCAAGTGAACTTGCAGAAGTTGGTTACAGAGAAGATCCCAGACTGCTGGCAAACCAAGTAAAATGACCTTTCTTCAGCCTGACAGTTCAAATGTAATTATTCCAACAAATTATTTTCATGACTTAATATAACGCCTTGCAGCTTTCTAGCAAGGTTAATTAGATTCTTCAATTCAAAACCTATCTGCTCTTAACCAACTTTTAATATGCTGAAATCCAGTTTTCTAAATTCAAGCTAATAAAAGTGATTAGCTGACAGCTATCTGGTATGCTACAATTACCATGGCATTTAGACCTCAGGCATAAGATATTTAATGTAAATCAGAGTCAATGTCTCTGCCCATTTGTCCTTTTTTGTATTATTTGATCAATGTGCCATATGAATCCTGTACAGTCCACACTACCATGCTAAAAAATTAAAGAACAAGGGCAGAGATATTGGTTGAGACAGTTAACCAAAGTTGAAAGATTCTTTTTTCCCTCCCACACTTAATTTGTTCTTTCCACATGAGCACGAAGTTACTGAAAGGCACTGGCTGACAGCTCAAGTAGAGATGGGTATTTAGTTCTGACATAGCCAGAATTAGTACAAAACTCCCAGCCTGCACTGCCGTGCCAGAAAGCTTCATCCACTGTGACTCCAGAGACCCAGGGAGGAGCCTGGGCTGAAGCAAACCTAGGAAGATTAAGGGCAGCCTACTCTTTCACTGAGCTTACACCTAAGCATAAAAAGCAGTCGTGCTCCAGCATTCTGTGTTTTGTTAGATAGACATGCTCCCAGAAGGCTGTATGGGGCACACCATGCTTAGGGAGCTCAGGAGATATTCAGGCTAATACATGGTTCTTTGGCACATCAGGAATGCCAAGGCTGGACACCACCTCAGAGGTGAACTTCAGTGGCACACAGTGCAGTTAGAAGATCAATCAGGTGCAGCTGGTAATTACACATGCCCAGGGTAGGACTAAGGTTGCTGTTTGATTTTTCTACCACGCCTCATGCTTGATTATTCCATCTTTGATTATGCTACTGTTTATATAAATAACACTGGCAAAACTTCAGAGAGCTCTGAAGCCTCCTTTCCATTTTCTGGTCTCCTGCTGAATTAAGAGCTATTGGCATGGCATTGGTCTGACCTCCCATCTGATAGCCAAATTGATGATCTAACACCGAGAGACTTTATGTTCCCACCCTTTCAGCTATGCATCCCTTTTGGATGAAGAAATTTTGATGTACCACCCTCTCAAACCGAGCAGAGCAATCTTAGTCATACAATATTAGTCTGCAAAATCTGAGCTTTGCAGCTTCATAAATACAAGTGGTAAACAAAACTAAAGCTTCACTTCAGGAAGCAATTTCCGAGCTGTGAGGAAAATTAATCACTAGAACAGCTTATCAGGGTAGGTGGTTGACTCACCATTGCTCGAAGTATTTAAGATAAGATTAGATCCTTTTTTTTTCTTTTTAAATCATGATTCAATCATGTTTCTGGGAGAAACTGAGAGTAGGACATTAGGCAGTATAATGGCAAGGTCCTTTCTGACCTTGGGAGCCTGTGAATCGTCTTTGTTTATCTGCCTACCTTCTTGGGCTAAAAGGAAAACTGAATGGGCTTTGGTCCATCAACCAACTCCTGCCACACAGTTCTGCATTAAGAAAATTGCTGTAATCAGATCTCATGCTTCAGGGCTTCAGCCATTTGCCTGAAGAGGACAGCAAAAAAGTTTCTCACTCTTGCCTGCCCAGCTAATGGCTAAATACATGTTATGATCATTTGGTTGGAGCTTTGCGTTTAAAACATCAGAAAGTGAACCCAAATGGCTATGGGCACAGATGAAGTCAAAGGCAGCAACACAGAAAATGCTCCCTGGCTATTTTCTATTGAGTTAGCCATCCCTGCTCACACCTCAAATCTGTGATATTCATCAACTCTGATGACTATCAGTGTTTACAGAGGAGAGACATTTTGGTTATTGGGACGCAGCCCACAGAATGTAGAAGGTACTGATACAGAATTGGGACTGATACTAACCCCACCTACAAGGACATTTGTCTGATGAGAACACCTTAATCTTCTCATATTATCAGATCCTTGCCACTACAAGATCCTTGTTTGTCGGTGAAACTGTGGTTCCACCCGCTTTCTGATTAAACCAGACCATGAAAGTTTCTTTAAGCCAGAAAATGTTTAGGTCCAACCAGACTCTATAGCAAAGAGACCTGAGGGCAATCTAAATGAATTTTTAAGGAATGATGAAATAAAGAAAGATAAAGAACACAAAATGAATGGCCCGCCCCAGTCTTTAACTCTACAAACTACAGCAGTTTGTTTCATAATAACATTATTACCCAAGCCTGTAAGAAACTAAGCACACAGCCAGATCCATTGATAATACCCAAGACTCTTGATTTCAATGAAGAGTTCAGAGGCCTTATCACCTATGATTCATGTAAAGGCAAGATATAATTCTACACCTATAGATGCCTAAGATAATTATACTCTATAGCACTTAAGAAGGAAATTAGATATTTATCTTATTCCAGGTAAGGAAGATGACACCGTTATGAACCAATCAGTCCAGATTTGTCTTACTTGTATTTGTTGGACCCAGTTATGGGTCCCCATGTATAACCAACCTGATTGACTCAAAATGGATTTCCTTTTAATCTGTGCCAGCACACAGAAAATGAAAATCCATGCCTTGGAAGCAGAACACATTTACACTGCCAGATTTTTTTGCAGCTGCAATGAGAAGGGATGGAGCAGGCAGGCACGACAGCGACTGCACCTGAATTCAGACTGGTAGCCTGGAAGCTGGGGACAGATGGTGTGAAAATGAACCAGACACTGAAAAATTCAACTTTATATCCAGTAAGACTATAAACATACAGTGAGTGAGCACGAGATTTATGCTGAAATTACAGAGGAATTCCTATGGATGATTACACTTCCAGCCCAAGCATGGAAAGCACATCCATCAACACGAGTGTCACTATGTTACCAGTGCAGCTGTCAGGCCTCCCATTACTGAACCCAGTAAATACAGAAGAGGGCCACAGACACTTGTGGCATGGCTCACCAAAGTACTCATCAGAGGGAGGATTCTCCATGTCATACAGCATTTTCTTGGTCAGATGTTCCAGCTCATCCTCAGGCCTGAAGGCAGGAGTGCTTGATGCAGGTCCAGAGCTTGGATACCCCCTCTGAAAAAAAAAAAAAAGAACAGCCTGTGAAGTGGTATAAAAGCATTCACACATAGTAAGGGGGTGATACTGGCTGTTCAGTATTGAACTTCTTTCTTTGTCTTATTTTTTCTTCTTTTTAAGACCCAAGAGATTCAAGCAAGTAAACACCTTACTTAATGTGATGAAAATGGACTGTGAAGAACATCCAGTGAAGTACTATATATCCTCCTAGAATGGAAAGTATTCTGTGCCTCATAATTAGATGTCTACTGGGTAGCACATAATGATAAACAAAGTAGAAGATTATTCCAAGAATAACTTGATACAAACGTTCTCCAAAACTGAAAAAGGCTTTGGAAGCATTTAAGTTCAGACTTGGTAGAAGTTTCCATCACTTAACAACACAACGTAAAAGATAATTCTACAGTGGTGGAGTATATGGACAAAGACAGATAATCTCAAGCTGGTAGTTATGTTCTCTTCTTGTTTGTTTTGACACCAATCCTGCTGTTAACATTAGTGAGATCAGGAGCTGGTGCACAGATTTTTAGTACTAGAGATACAGAGGTTTTAATACGTGTGTAGAACCTGAGATCTCCTGGCCTTCACAAGCTAACAGCTGCATATAGTATTTGCAGCCTGTTTCAGAGAGTTTTCTCCCTGGAAAACACCAAAAGAATGGCATATTTTGAGAAACACAGAAATAGTCTCATGCCTAGAAGTTTCTTAGAAGAAGCTAAGTTTGGTGTCCATAAGGAGAAACTCAGTCATTTCAGGATTCAAAAATGCTGACACCAGCTCTCCTTGTGTGCACTGTTTTCGTGAAAGACTTGCATATGAAAACAAACTTATTTATAAAACACATCATTGCAGTAAAGCAAATGATTTCATTGATTAATTGCTGCCTTACATCAAGGATTGGACCTTTGACATGAAATAAGGAAATATTTTTCCATGCTCCGTAACTACTTAAATGGCAAGAAAATGTAAAATCACTGGAGAAGCTATACACTGACCACTTCTAGGGACTACATCTGACTTTATGAATCTTTATTGAGCCAGTGATGTTCAACAGAGAAGAGCAGCTTTAAAACACTGCACTTCAAGAGAATTAACTATATGCTTCCATGCTTTTTGCTTTCCGGCAAGAAGGAAATTTCAAATGAGACATCAATCAATGTAGAGAAGGTCTCAGAACAGCACTTTGCAATAATACTTCAATCACCCATTCCAAAAACCCAAACACTGCATGTTCCTGACCCCATCCTACTTACTTTTTTCTAGGGTCCATGCTAAGCTGTACCCTCACTTGTTGGCCTCAGCAGGTGCCTGTGCTCCCTGGAAGGGCTGGATTTGCTGTGCACACACTCAGTGCAGTAGCTGCACCCACTGCCTGCCCAAAACCCACTCTGTAGCAGAGTAGCAGCAGTTCACAAGGGAGAGGGGTGGCATGGTCCCCTAGGGAAAAAAGTGTACCTGGAACAAGCCCCAGGCTGGATGAATTTCCCTGATGGGCTGTGCAAGGTTTGTTTGCCAGACATTCAGCCTTCAGACTGAGAACATAGATTGGACCTAACATACATTCAGGTTTTCCCAAAGATGTTTTGGGTTTTTTTGCTTATAATTTTTTTCTGAACATTTAAGGGTTTTGTGCATTTTTCCAGGAATTCTAGTTGCCTAGCAGTTGTCCTGAGGATGCTGCTGAGCATCTGGAAATGCTGAATGTCCACATATAGAGCAATAAACTTTTTTGTACAAATGCAACCATGCTGATGTGTTTGGGTTACCACAACTTCTTCACACGGGGAGACAGGCTGTATGGTGTACCTGCATTTGCCTTCTAAGTCGTCTATGTGGGATACATAATTTTGGTGTGGATAAGGCCATTCATATGACTAGAAGTTCCAGAAGCAGGTATTTGACCCAGAACACCCAGACTCCCCTGGCCAGAGCTTTGTGGCTTTTTTTAGAAGGGCTAGTCTACAACTACTTCATTAGAAATAATATATAGAATAATCCTAAAAAAAAAAAAAAAAAAGTTTTTAATAAGTCAATTAAAGGTGTCAAATGTAAGACACTTAATCTTGGAACAACCTGTTTTTTCCCCTTTGCTCCCTTGTTCCTAAGAGCCGATCACGAATCTTGCCTGAACATATATTTTAATACAGCAAGTGCAGCCAAGGATTTATTAGCTTGAGAAATCAATCTGGCAACTGAGCTTCTTGAAGTTCTATTCCAGTTATTGTACCTATTTCAGTTTCTATGCAGAAAAGAATGACCACTGCCATTCCATCAACAGACACTCCTTTCCTAGATTTCGCATGGAGAAGACAGAACGGTCTGATGATGATGATGGCCCCCATCCCTGTACTTCCTGTTAGTCATCACCAGCCTCTTCTGCTGGGCTCTGTCCACACAATCTGCAACACTGCCTTTACCCTCAGGCCCTGTAATATAAATGGACCAAAACAGAAGGCACAAGCCACATTCTGTTCACAGAAAAGGGCAGTGAGATACATGGTGCTGAAGCAATTTGCCCACCATCACACATAGGCTCTAAGGCAAAGACAAGTCCTGTATCCAGGCTGCTGGGAGCCCTACACTTTCCAGCCTCCCACACAGCCCACTGGGGCTGTACCTGACATTGCAGACCTACACTGAACACTCTGCAACCCAAAGCCACTGCACCTGCAGGCCACCACAGCCAGGGTTTGGCAGGAGGTGAGTGAAGCCTCTCCCTCTTTTCCATGCTGGCTTCCCACACCTCCTGACTGGGGAGACCTCCGTAACTAATTCATAAGGACTACACCCTTTAAAATGAAAGACCAAAATCTGCAGATTTTCAGTTTTGTCTGACTCTCTCTGGTTTTGGAAGCCACACTGCCTCATACACACAATAAATAGGCTGCGCTCGTATTTTATCCACATTGCAGTTTTCCAAACCAGGCAGATTTCTTACCCAGTACCCAGTGTCAGCAGAAATAACAAATACCAACCACAATGATATGAGACACTTTAACTTATTTTGACTAAAATGCTATGCCTTTTTGACCAGCATTTAAGTAGTGTGAGGCACATCTTCTTTCTCCTCCCATGGCCCATGCTGACTACGTGACTGCAGAAAAATGCATTTCATGCATGTGAATATGCTGTTTGCTGGGACACGCACACACACAAACAGAGAAAGTGTATCCTTAGTCCAATATAAAATGCTTGTTTCAGCAAAACAGTTTCCTTCCTCCTCCTTTGTTAGGTCAGGATAAAAATACAACTCAGGCTTTCCTTACAAAACAGAGTGGTGGTGGTGTTGTTTATATTAAATTTCCTCTATTTTCTCCTGATCTGTACAATAATCAAGGCTAGAAATTCAAGTTGCTGTCTGATCTACCAGTTAACTTCATGCATTCTCTTTTCTCCATGATGCCTCAATGCACACAAATATCCCCTTCCTTAGCTAGACACAGCTCAAAGAAAGGGACTGCACTGATTTGCAGACCTCAAGCACCACTCTCTCTGGCTAACCACAGAAGCATCAGGGATGATAAACTGACCCACAAAAATGGAAAAGAGAAAAAAGCTAGCAGGAGGAACTATGCTTTGGAAGCACAGGCACCTGAGTGCCTCCTTTTTGCTCCTGTCATCAAACACAGAACAAATTCAGGGAAGAGAAGATTGCAGGAGCAAGCTCAGGAAGAGAATAAGATTGCAGTAGCACGTGCAGATGCAAAAGCATTCCCAAATAAACACTGTCATGCATACTTAGTTGGGATGTTGAAGAAAAAACCAGCACTTCCAGGGTTAAGCCCTGTAGCAGAAAGCATTTTCATGCTACAAAGGAAGTGAGCTAATTGCTTGTGCCACTATCAAAAAGCTGCAACAACATCTGGCTCATCTTCCTTATTAAAGTTCAGTTCCTGAAAAGCCAGGTCAAAAGAGGCAGTCGTGTGGAATCACTGCAAAATTATTTTGGTACACAAAGCTGATACTTGTTTCAGTGCTTCCCTGGCACATGTTTTTCTACTCCAGACCTGTCTCAGATGTAAGGGCTGCCCAGAAAAGGGAGCTCTGCAGTCAGTGTGGTGCATTCGCCAACAAGAACCTTCCCCATCCCCACAGACATATTTACCCATATGGGTAAAAACTGCAGTGCAAATTCTGCAAAGACATCTGAAGATGATGCTGTCATGAATGCACCATCATTCAGAATACACTGTATGTGGTCATTTTTCTTGTCCATTTGCAAACATTGTAGAAGAAGCTTCTTCTCTCTGGGAGAAAATAACTTCAATTACGTGTTCCCAGTTACAGAAACATGGAAATTATCTTCTGTTCAGAAGGTGGAATTAGGCGAATTTGGAATTGAAAACAGCCAGAAACATCTTTCACTGTTACTTTCTCTTCATTTTTTTCCTCCTGCTCCAACTGCATAAAGTTCGTCCTTTCACTTCACTCACCAAAACTAATCATCAGTTTAGAAGTATTGCAGAGTAATTTTTTCTTCAATGGTTTGGCTGAGACCACATTTTTAAAAAAGTTATTGACTGTCTAAAACAATCACTAACTTTCAGAGCATGAAATCCAGCATAGTGCCACATCTCTCATGAGTTGTGCTCCCAAGGAAGTATCAAGATTGCCTACAGCTGTAACTCAGTTTATAATTAAGGCCAAGTCTTACAGAGGAGATGCACTAGAAAAAATATTTTAATTCTTGATTTATTTTCCCAGTGAAAGGTTACAGCTGCCAGAGTACATAAAGATTCCTGAAAAGAGGATTCTGCCTGGAATCCTTGCAGCATGCACATTCCTGGGTTTACTCCTGGTCAGAGGATAGCTCATCAAGACTCTCTGGAGAAGCTGCCCTGCATGAGGAGATACCCTCAGACAGCCAGTGCCCTCCAGCCCACACCAGAAGACCAAAATTTCAAGTGTTGGGCTGCCAGGAGAGAGGGCTCTTCTGGGACATGCCAGAGTGGGACAGGCCACTGGTTCCCTGGCTGCCCACCTGCCCTGCCACCCCACAGCAAACCAGCAATCCAGAACGTGCAGTTCTGCCAGCAGAGCCCTCATTTGTTTAACACTGCCTGGCTTTGAAATAGGACAGTTTTGTAACTGCTTCAAAGCTCTAGAGGATGTATTTCTTTATTTTTAAACTTCATTATTGCAACTGTGTCCTCACTTAGCTATCCATGCACATTGCCTGTCCTAATCCTGCTAAGCTCTTAGTTTCAGTGATCTCTTGCGGCATTAAGCTATACAGAATTTAAGTAATAATAACAATAAAAGTATTTTCCTCTGCTTTAACTTCACAGCCTGCAATTTCATGCAATTGTCTCTTTTTTTGTACACTGTGAAACTGGGATGCAGACAGGTAGGAAGGGGAGGCATCTTGTTGATAGTTTTAAAAGACAGTAGAGCCAGAATGCAAAATCACTATAGAATTTAGAACTTTCTTGGACTTCTGAAAATCAGGCTGCTTATACAGATGTCTATTTTGACTCACCAGAGCAGAGCTTTTAGCTTACAGTCACAAACCCAGAATCTTGGTCATTGTGTACTGATACTGAATTCAACAGGCTCACCATACATTATTCTGTAAAATGGGTTTAACAATCTTTCTGTCTTAATTAATCAGTGCTGCAGAGCTTTTCAAGCTTCTGCGATACAAGTGACTACACAGAGACAGAGCATTTTATTAAACATCAAGCATGGTAACAAATGAACACGACTGTTTTGTCCTTGGATTGTTTTATGCTACTATATGTAAACAGACTAAGTAGCTTTCCTTGCTATTCTTCATATTCTCACTAATGTTTTGAATCTGGTTATTTTTGCTAGGTACTATAAAAACTGGATACTCTGTAAACACCACCATCTGTTTTTGGCTTCTGCACTGAGCATGACTGTATTAAAGGACACCTTCCACTGCTATTCTGGCAAGTCTTTGCTTCTGCTTGACACTATGGACTGTTTATATATTCAGGGTTAACAGCAGATGTGCAAGATTTTTATGGAGCAACATTGACCACTTCTCATTATAAAATACAAAGCAGTGGCTGTTTTTCCAAATAATTTTTTTACGTGTTATCTCAGGAAACAGCAGATTTAAGCTATATATCACATATAAAATACTACATTTTAATGTAGTATTTTATATGTGAGATATATATTTATATATATGTGTGTAGTAATGTATGTAGTATTTATGCACCCATTGGTGCATAAATGCATATACAGAAACACATGCAGCAGTGCCTGATCTTGCCTGGGGCCTCTTGGCCCTATCATTACACAAATATGCTTTACTTGTCAAGGCTTATCTCATGTGAAAATGGGAGCAGGCTGTTTTGTTTTGTGTTTTTCCATTAACCCTACTTTTTTTGGTAACAGACATTTTAGGCACTTTTAAAAAAAGCCAAGAACTCAAGGAACAGCTGGATGGTACTACTGAGAGAGAATGAGGCACCATTATTACACCCATATGCAAATAAAGAGATTGTACCATTTTAGTCCTATGTTTTTGGCTGGAAGAGCTCAGTCTGCTCCACAAAATTACATCAGGATGTCCTATGCTTACTCATCTATTTGTTTCAAGATCAAAGGCTTTATTCTGCTCTAAGCTTCTTGCCTTGCCACATCTCTCTGGGCTCAGTCAAGTACTCTCTTACTCTCATGGATCATCACCATGAGTAAAGACCCTGCAGGCTGCTTATCAACTCCCCTCCTCTTCCCATCATAATACTGTGGGCTTCCAGGATAGCTTTCAAAGCACTACTTAATTAACCATTATATTTACTGCTATCAACAGGTCAAAATCTGCATTTCAGAGTAGAAGCCATAAGCTTCCATAGGAGGTAGAAGTCTCACAGCCTCGATCCCGAGCTGCACAGCAAACTGTCATACAAAAGCTGGAATTCACTTCTTGACATCTTGGCTGTAGACACTGGGGTGCACAGTGCATCCAGGACTCCTTGCTTGGCAGGTGATCAGTCTCAAGACCTGTACAAGGTTCCCTTGTGCAAGTCTAAGGTGGCACTACTGAAAGACATCAAGCTGTGGAGGGCTCCAGTGGCAGTGATTGGCACTCCAAGGGCTCACAGCCTCACCACAAACCAAGCCATATTCCCATCTAATAGGACAAGCACAGAGGCAAACTTAATAAAAATACTTCAATATTCACAGGGATGAAAAGAGACTTTGTGTTTGCTGACACAGTGCTCAACTCGCCCAGATGATCCATTGCCACAACGAAACGACCGAAAGAAGCACCTTCCTTCCAAAGCCTGCTCTTCCAGAAGCAACCTTAAAAATCCAAGGAAATAATTGAGCTTTGCCCTTTCTTAACTTTGGGCTGGGCCTGGGGCCTCTGCACCAGAGACACCTGCCCTGCGGTTCGGCTTCGGCACCCAGTGAAACAACAGGCGGCCCCAGCTGCCGGGCCTTAGCAGGTAACAAAAACAGAAGTGCCGGGGCATCACTTGTTTCAAAAGAAAAATAAATCTCACCATCTTAATGGTACTAATTTTGCATGTGAAACTTGCATTCATACTGTATTAACAGTTTAAATATAGCTTTCTTGGCAGAAGCCTGAATAGGCTAGAAAAGATACTTAAAATATGCAAATTGTGTTTCTGTTTTAATACACAAAGAAACCTAAAATCACATCACTTTCCATCACCAAGACAGGTTTTAATATAAGGTTTTTTCATGTGAAAACTGTAACAGCAAACAAATGGTTAACCAAGTGTGTTTCACCCACTATCTGTAGTCTCACTTTTAGTCAGCTGTGACATGGGCCATTACACTTCCCAAGACACCAATGACTTAAATGAAGACTACATATTTTGCTTAACATTAAAAGATTATATATATAAATTACAGTTAAAAAAAAAAAAATGGCTTCTCAGACTGGAGCCTGGTTCAACATCCATAGCATTGGAGGGTAGGATTCCTGAGCTTTATCCTCAGCAATATTCTTAACCAGTCTGATCCTGCACCCTGCTGTTATAAATGATGTTCATAATGCTTGGCTGTCTCAAGAGAGTTTGAGAGGCTCAATGAACTCTTCATTACAAAATGCTTTGAGATCCTTGAATGAAAGATGCTGAATGAGTACAAATCATGACTAATATGAATTACCTTTACTAGCCCAAATTGTGCCGCCTTTCACTCACATGTGCCTACATTTTGTCTTTTTAAGATTATGACATCTTCAAAACAAACACTGGTCTCCAATCATGCCCTCAGCGGTCTTGTATATAGAAATAGAAATGATAAGAATAATATTTGAGGAAACAATACTGTGGCAAAAGCAAATTATATTCCTGCTGGACTCAGAAGCTCCTTCTTTATTTCACAAATCAAGATTTCTCCATTTTACTCATGTTCCAATCCCAGAATCACCTGTTCTCTTTTCCTTATGTGTAGGTGCTTTCATTCTAAGAGCTTTCCTGTTTTTCCTTTAACTTTTCACAGGCCATGTTTCTTGAAGAGGTTACTGGAGGGTGCCAACCCCTTTTAACAAAATGAGCACAAGTTCCCCTGGAAAGAAGATAGGGAGCTCCAAACACATTCAGAAAGTTAAGCACTGAGTATGACCCTTCATTTGACTTTGACTCTCTCAGGTAACTGAGACAGGGAAAAGGAGGCAGAAATTTAAGAGACAGTCCAGACATCTGGATTCTGTTCAGGCCATCTTATTGTGCTCACCTCTTGGCCAAGGTGTGCTTCAAGGGTGACAAAAAATTTTCAAAGTGACATCTTTTCCAGTTATGCAAGAGAAAAGAGAACTTGCAAATGATAATGAGAAGATTGCTACTTATCAAAGTCACAGTGAGACCTCATTTGCTTGCACCTCCAGGTCTTGTGGTGAAAGACTGTAGAGAAGATTTTTAAGGGATACTGACACAGCTCAAGACAATATATAAGCAGTAAAGATCAGAATTCACCTAATCTCTATGTCAATTAAAACATCTCTATATTTTATACCATCTATATGGATGGTTTCATTGCTGAATTGCTTTATTGACCTTTAAGAGACTGAAGCTTTACTGCATTTAAAACAACTAATTCTCCTCATGAAGAGCACTCTGCAGGTTTCTGTAGGTCACCTGGATCTCAGCTCAGTCATCTAACATCACATCAAGTACCATTTGCAAACACGTTATTTAATTCATGAGGAGTCGCCCGGCCCGTCAGTGTTGAGCAGACCACACTGCTACCAGCAAGCCCTGGCCCCTCTATCTCCAGCCCAAACAAGGACAACAGCCTCTTCACAGAATTACCAGGCTGGAGTTGGTCATCACTGGTGATTAAAACGTTGGAGAACCCTTCAACTTCTGTTATATGGAGGTCCCCACCAAAGCAGGCAGTTTGCTCACAGACCTGACGCTGCTCACAGGAGAGTCTGGGAAGGGTTTGGCAGCCAGCTCACGGCACAGCTGCACCCACAAGGCATTACCTGCACTTGCAGGTGCTACTGTGATGCTGAGCAACATCAGGCAGGGGACAGGACACACTGGCAGTAAGGAGAGAGGTGGTGAAATTAAACAGTGCCAGGAGGAGCAGAAGGAATATTATCCAAGAAAAGAAGGAGAAACAAAAGAGTGGAGGGCTGCAGCCTCGAGTGTCACCTTGATAGCCTAAGCACTGCTGCTTTAGAAGAGACTTGTACATGTTTCACTATCAATTACCTCAGGATAATCAGAAATAATATTTTCAGAACAAAGCGGTGCCAAATTCTATACTGCACTTGGAGGAAAAAGGCCAGGGTAAATGCCTGTCATCTAGACTATAATTTATTTCACTCAATGTACTTACAAAAATGATCTCTCATTTGGCTCACAGCAGTAGAAATTTCTCAACAAAGTCATAATTCTCCTGTAATAGAGTCCAGGGCAGTAAAGTATTACTCAAATAAAAGCTCCAAGTCTCCCTTGAAAAACTGTCCCTGCTCAGGAATTTCCCACAATCACAAGGGAGGGGAGCTGAGAAAAGGGCAGCAAGAGAAGAGGAATGATCTTCCTCAGAGAGAACCACAGGTGGAAGACCCAGCACATCCCAACTGGTGGCCAAATCATGGCAGGGAGGCAAAGAAGCAGAGGTTATGGGCTATCAAAAATGCTGCAGGAAGTTTCATCATGGCTATTCAATATTCAAAGGGTCTCAACCTTTTCCTTGCAACCTGCTGGAACAGGAGTGAGTTGGCTCTTCTGTTCCTGTTGTGGATCCTATGAATCCTTCTTGTGCAGAGGGCAGGAGATGGTCCTTAGAAGAGAAGAACCACAGGAGCAGAGAGGTGAAAGTTAGATCTGGAATGAGGGCTCTGGCAACACGAGGAGGGAGGCAGGGGAAAGAGCAAATCAGCCTTTAGCAACACAAATACAGCAATTAAAAAAGACAGAACTACAAAGGCAAGACAGAAGTGCTGGTAGGAAGAGGGGAAAACCATACAGAAGGCAGCATGCAGTAAGGGATTTCAGCCAGAGCCCAGCATCAAAGGGGAGGATGAGATGAGGCAGAGAGGAAGGAGAAGAAAGTGCAGCCTGGCTAGGAGCTCCAGAACTGGCAAGAGTCCATGCAGAGAGGGCACATGGATATGCACTCACCACAGAGAGAGTGGCTTAGGGAACACCAAAGTGCAAAGAAGCTGTATGAAAGAGAAGGATGGACTAATAGCACCCTCAGAGCAGGGAGCAAGCAGGAAAGCAAGACCAAAGGAGAGGCACCAGTGTCAGCTGATTTTACTGAATAATTTCCTTTGTACAGGAATTATCCAATGCTAACAAAACCTAGCAGTTTCAGTCTATGGGATTGGTCAGATGTTTCCAGACACACACACTTTGTCTGTGTGTGTGTGTGTGTGTTTGTGTGTGTGTGTGTGTGTGTGTCTGATGGGACAACAGGCACCCAGGGCAGAGCATTACACCCTTAGTGGCACTTCTGATTCCCTCATGGAAGTGGTATATGGGGTTTCAATGTCACCTCCTTTCCACTTCCCCTGCCACATGCAGTGTGTGATCCCACATTTGTCACAGGCATGCTTTCCAGCCACATGGAAAACTACTTTTATGGCCACAATGCTTAAGATGGTAAATGTATAGGGGCTTGTGCTGTGGGGATTGTGGTATGTGCTACAAAAGTACCTATGGAATAAAGGGCAAGGAGAAGGAATTCTGCTTGGCACTGGAGCCAGGAGGGAATATGGGATTCCTTAGACTCAGAGCTTTTCTGTTCCTTTTCCTCATCCTCTGCTTTCCCATCAGCCTCTCAAAAAAGCCCCAGGATCTTGGCAGCCAAACCAGGCTGTGCACTAAGGAAGGGAATCTAACCTCCCCAGCTGCAGCCTCTAAGGCTGCTGCCATCCTGAGGGCTCAGTCACTGTACTGACATACAGACCTAATGATCTACACTGCTCAAGGCTTGAAGAAACTCACCCTGCTCAGAAGGCCATGCTCAAGCTGTATTTTTGTGCCATCTTTTGTGTGAGGCTGGGACTCACTCTGAGGAGCTCAAGAAGAGCCTGATGGCTCAATAAATGAGACACTTGGGAGAGCTGGTCAATCTGACAGCTCAACAAAATCCATGTTTAGCTGTCAAAACATTCCTCCATGTACAGAGATGCAGCTAAGAAGGCTGTCCACATCCATCCTGGGCTGGAGACAGGCTTATCTCATTAATTGGTCGAGCAGTACTTAGTGGAGAATGGAGTGAACTGGCAGAGGTGGTGGCATGTGCAATTAGAGCTGAGGAGGCTGGGGCTGTGGCTGGACACAACATTGTGCCTGGACCATTTTGATGTATTGGAAAGATCACTTCGTCCATGAACCATGTTCATGTCCTGTTCAGCCACAACAGCAGCAGCCTCCAGTGTTTTAATGACTGAGCAGCTCACAGGTTGACTGAGCAAAGGCTGAAGGGGAAAAACAAAGGTGTATATATATAATTTTGTTGAATTTACTTTAAAAGGATGGGCTAGACATTCAGATGGTGCAAATCAGAGTCGCTCCAGGGAACTCGCTGATTTACACAGCAATGGAGAATCTAGCTCAACATGCCAAAGAGAGCAATATACTGAGGTGTACATTGGCTGGTTGAGAGGCACTGTTTGAGTCAACAAGGCTGTCCAAACCCAAACCAGACAAACTGCAGCCCCCTGAGCCCTCAGCTGCATGTCTCTCACAGAAAATATGACACAGAAAGAAAACTGCCTTCCAGACTGCCAGACCAAGAGTGAACACCACACAAAGACCCCACTCTCTGAGGATATGGGTGATTGACACCAGCTTCCTTGCAGGTGACACTCCAGGGCTTACTTAAAAAATAAAGTTAATAGTCTCTGTCCCTATTTGTGGGGTATGTGTCAGCCTGGCTTTCATGGGCTCCTGTTACTAACTCCCAGGTCAAGCTAATGTTTTTCAGGGCCTCCTGTCTCCTTTTGAGGCCCTGGCTCCCTCTTTTAGAGGACCTTCAGTGCAAGCATGCCTTCCTCCACCTCCTTCCTCATGTACACTTGTTTGTAAGAGACATGCAAATTTCAACAGCATGTAGTGAAAAACAGCTGAGAACAAGCGCTTCACAGACTCATTCCTCTTCTTTCTCTCAATACTATGTATTCTCTCCATACTCCCTTTCTGCCCTTCTGCATTAGTTTTACACTATTAAAGAAGGGACTCAGGCCCCCTCCCTGTGTAGGACCCTCATCTGAAAATCACTCACACACTTCAGAGGGTTTGCAACACAGAGGATGAGAAAGTAAGGCCAGCAAAGTGCTGGAAGGGATTGCCTGGGGAGAGTCTGTGATTTCCATCACTGAGGCTTTTCAGAGTAGGACCAAACAAATATTTGTGAAGAATAGCTTAGGCAGAGTTGATCCTGTCTCTGAGCAGCAGACAGATCTTCAAGTCTGTTCTGGCTTTACTGTTTATGCTTCTGTGATTGTGATAGCAGTTGTGACATATTCTGCAACGGAGTTGAGCAAAGCCAGCTGAAAGCCCTATGGATCATCTTCAGGGCTGAAGCTGCTTACAGGAAAGGAAGCTCATATGCAGTGTTAAGTTACTTGGTGGTTTTGTTCCAAACACTAAATCAAGGAAAGTTTGTACAGCAATGGTAAGACAAAGAAGCTGGGTCCTAAGCAGGCTCTGTCCTGCTTTTACCATCTCCAAAATGCTGCCATCTCCAGCTTTGACTCCAGGTGCAAGAGGCAGCACATTCAGAGCACCCACTATATGGGCGGTAAATATTTGTGCTAGACAAACAGCCGGCTTCTTTTGTCCTAGTCCTCAAGAATGCCCATCTGGCAGTCGGTGCTGAATCTCTATTAAAACCTCCCAGAAGCTAGACAGGATGCAGTGAGTCTCGCCAGGAGCATGGAAATGGCAGACAAAAAGCATTCAGAAAATCATTATAGGTGCCCCGACTGCAGAACGCTCCACGTGTGTGTTGTGCAAAAACCCACGTGTGTCTGCCATGGATTGAAGGAAAGAAGTTACTCCAGAAATATCAATGCCAGCTCTCCCTGCAATACCACCTTCTGAGGAAAACAAATGGTAGGGGAGCTATCTAATCTACTCATTGCAAAGTCTTTATGCCACAAGACAGTATTTACTAGCTGGTACCAGACAACATTCAAGCAAGAACAGAAAGTCACTTTCCCAACACTCCTTGTGAATTGCTCCCATCTGCGCAAGAGAGCAATCCAAAGCCCTTATGCCCATGACAGCGCTGCAATCACACGCTTCATGTTTTACACCCAAAATAGTGCCAGTCAGACCACGGCGAGGCTCGCACATCCCATGCAGCTGCACTGATGAAGGGGAGCCACTGGAAGCGCTTCTGGGGGCGTGGGTTGCTAGGGAACGTGGCAAAGCCGCCGCAGATTTCCCCGCCGCTCACCCGCTCCTTCCCCTCTTCCCACCTCGCTCGCGCTGTGCCGCTGTCTTCGCCCCGAGAGTGCCACTCTTCCTGTCTGAAGTGTGCAAAAACAAATCTGCCAGCAACAATGGAGCACGATTGCATGGCATGTGTTCCCGAGGAAAGAAATCGCTCTAGCCTTTGATTTTCAAAGGCAGCCAGCTGACGGGTTGGGAAAAAAATCCGTTCTCACCATTCCCTCCATGTCTGTGTGTTATTTCATTCCACCTGTGCTACGATTAAGGGTGGGTGGCAAGCCCAGGTGGCACAACTCAACAAGCTGAGTTTGTGGGAGCTGTGTCAGCTTGCAGATGGCAAAACTGGTGCCCTCAGTGTCACACTGTGTCCTCTGCACCCCTTCACTTCCCCTAATGTGCTGCTCTTTGGGAGGTGGCTGCAGGAGCCAGCACAGCTCCACAAATGTGGCTGGGCACTGCATGGTGCTCCCACTGCTCCAGGGGCCAGCAGGGCTTATGGAAAAGGGCACACAAGCAAAGGAAGAGGTACCAGAGAACTGGGAGGGAAGGGAAAAGAAATTTCTGCCTTCTTAGAAAAGAGCTGGGAGAAGGAGAAACCAGTGACCAAGGTGGAAACATAAGGCTTTCCAGTATTAATCAATCTTTAAACAATTTGACTGAAAGATTAGGAAATGCAATGCTCCCTACTGAGGCATTAGAGATTTATATTTAGATGTTAGGTGTTTTTTTCCACCCTGCATTATTTTTAGCTACTCGTTGATGCTAGGCTGGTGGTAGCTGCTGTTGGATCAATGAGGCTGTCCTGTGATGGCAGCTGGGTGAAATATGCCAATAGGAAGCGGGATATCATTCACCCCAGGATGCTGCTGGGAATCCCTGTCTGCACAAGGAGATAGTGGGACAGCAGAGCAGTGCCTGGTTCCCCAGACTTGTACTCACATACCGAGGCTGCAGGCCTGGACAAATGTCCTTCAATACCAATAGGGACTTAATTAAACCCTAAAAGCAGCAGAGAGGAGACACTTAACGAGCCTGTGTAACTAAAAAATAACAAGAGAGAAAAGATTTGGAAGTGATTTTGAGAGATTGCTTAATAAACCCCTTTATCCCAAGAAGGTATAAAATAAAGTACATGTTTGACCTATTATTAATTCTGGAGACAGAGGAAGAAGCATTTCATTTTCCTAGTAACAGTACACCACAGATCTTGGGTGTCCACAGTGCTTGTACTCATAACACTCTTTGGACAAGGGGAAACTCAGGTGATCACCAGGGCAGCCCAGAGCTGCAATTTCTATCCACTGCAGGGTTGCATCTTCGACAAGAACCATCACCTGATCACGAAGGGGTAAAAAAATCCAAGAAATGTAAAACAATAAAATACTAAATATTATGTCAAAAGACTAATTTCTTCTTCACTCCAGGTAATTTGTAATTAGACTACTTTGAGACAGGAGGATTTATGTTTCTTCCTTAGAACAGAGCCTTAGAACAGTGTAACAGCATGATCTCTTATCTCATGACAAGCCAGGCAAGGATGGTCAAGGTCTCATCTTGAACTTCGCTCGGCAGCATAGCAGCAGCACACCAATGGGCAAATATCTTCCATGGAGTTGTGTTATGTATCACATGTCAACCTCTCCACAAACAAGGATGAGTTCCATTTTATGAGGAAATACAAAAAACTGAATGTAAATGCATGTCTGTATATCAGCATTCCTATAGAGAAATTGCCTTGCACCTCTGTGTCATCCTCCAGAGATCCTGAACCTTAAAAATGAGACATAGTCCCAGCATCTCCTACAGAAATTGTGTGAATGCTACTATCCCACCTTCATTTCCCCTTTAATCTACATTTCAAAAATTATATTTACCTGCAGACACATGCTAGGTTGATATATGTCAGGCACATTTATTCTTCAGTTCAAGCTATATGGTTCTAATAATAGTGGCTAATAAAGGAAGAGTATGTTTTCACTTGTAATTTTTCAAATCTTATCAAAAAATGGTACAACACAGAACGCTGCAGACTGCAGTACAACATGTGCTCAGACACATTTTGCACTGCTCTGCACTTGCTCTGCTAATCGCCCTTAATTAATATTCACAACCAACTCAGTATCAAGTGCAAAAACAAAGTGGTACAATTCTGTGTTTGCAGAAATGGAACCTTAAATTAAAACAAACAATGCAATTGCTAGTTTAATAAAAGTGCACTTGGAATCAGAGCCCTGCAGCAGACTTTGGGAATAGGAAGGAGCAGAGGACATCAAGTTATCTAATGGGCTTTTGGCAATCATTTTACATCACAAATTTTCCAGTAATACGGAGACAAATGCTCAAGGCCAAACTTGACATCTTGGTCTTGGCATATCTCAATAACCTCTGTAGTTAAAATCATCCACTGGGCACTTCCAGGAAAGACAGGCACTAGGTTTCTCACAGAGGAAAATCAGCAAGTAGTAACCATAGCTAACTTAATCAAGCTTAATGGAAACAAAGGGTTGTGACTGGTATTAACACTCTAGTCTAGTGGTAGGGGATTTCCAACTAATTTATTGTGGAAAAAAGCATCATTCACAAAGTCATCCATAGAGTACATACTGCAACAGTGCATTTAATATAATAGCCTGGCATCATCTGACCCCAGATGAAAGAGTAAGAGGATATATTTACACTGCACATGACTCCTGCCTCCAAGAATGCACCTCAAGGCAGTAGCAATGTGATCTTTCAGCCAGTGCTGTCCTTAGCCTGCCACAGCTCCTGCGCCAATCTACCACAAAAGCAGAGGTGTGTGCAGGCAGGCTTGCTGAGGGGAGCTGGAGCATGGATAGCAATCCAGCACACCTTGTTCCACCACTGAGGCTCTCACTGTCTTCCAGCTGCCTCCCACAACTCTGAATGAGCCTGAGGGCCAAGCAAAGTCTTCCAGGTGACTTTTTGCTTATGGAAGAGAAACCCAACAAGCCATAGAGAGGCTGAGCTGGCAGCTGCACAAGGAGCTGCAGCAGACGGGTGTCCTTGAAGAGCCCAGCAATGTGCACGCAGCCAGAGAGAACACACAGACTAAAGAGTGACAGCTGATTTCTGGGCTGAGCTAAAACCACGTTCTCTGAACCCAAGAAATCCTACAATTTCTGGAAGCCTTGAAGACAGGCTTTCTCCAAGGGACAGAGACAAGGCATAAGGCCGTGTCATTGCCATAGTTTTCAATTAAAAGCTGAGACATCAAGCCTAATTCAGCACTTAGAGAGGTTATTCCAGTGTGTCCCATAGGCCACAATCTCCACTGAAGTCCATGTCGTGACTCTGACTTGACTGTACACAAACTCACTTGAAGAGACAGTCCTTTTCTCTAGGGGCTTCAGAATAAACAGGATCAATTTTCTTATTAGGTATTTGTCTAATTGCTCAGGATGTCACAAATTTCAGTGCATCGCTAAACATTAATTCTCACCTTACTGCCATGTTTATTGTCTCAATTCTTTGGGAGCAGAAGTCTTATTTTTCACCTCAAGGGTTAGGAGACTAAAGGACAGCAGCAAGAGAAAGAATAAGATAACCATCTGCCTTCTCAAGCAACTGTCAGTTGTCTCTTCTCATTCAGGGAATCCAGCTGTTTGCTGTACATGCATATCCCTCTAAATACAGATAAGTTTCCATCTGTGGCAGAGATATTTTCACAAAGTTAATGCCAGAAGCTTACATTCCTCTTTTAGGGGTCAGATGTCTTGATGCACATGACCTCTACTGAAAAGCATCCAACTGGGGACACGTCTTGTTAACATCACAGAAAGAATCATTAAAAAGCTGAGCCTTCTGAAATGGGAGGGGGTGGGAAATCATGTTGCTAATATCTAAACGGCTCATTTCAAATTATGCATTTTTAGTCCATGATCTATTTTTACTCTTATCAGCAGCTTTTGAATTTTCAGACCAGATCCCTGCCAACACCTGCTCTCTCTGCTCAGTGAGTACTAGTGCTAGCACATAGTACTAGCTCTAGTAGGAGAAGTAGCTGATGCATAGTTCAGGCTGCCTCCACTTTGCATCCCATGCACTCTCCCAAAGCTGGCTGCTGTGTTTTCAGCGACCTGAGAAGGAATACTTGTTCCCTTCATAATTAGGATTCACAGTAAATGCGGGAAGTGAAGCAAAAAGAACACAATGTTCAAAGCTGCCACTCATGGTTAAATAATTAGTCAATATTACGCTCAAATGCTGCCTCCAGTGTTCATGCCAATCTGTACAGGGAGACATTTGTCCTTACATTACTTTGGCGCCTCGTTTCAGTAATTTCTATAAGCTGGCAGTCTGGCCTCAGCAGAGAATGGGTCACACCACCTCTAATTCAGATAGATTACTAAATACAAATAGGAATAGTGAGAGATTAAAGGTGGTGAGGTGTTAACAAAGCTTTGGTAAAGTAATAGATGCAAGAAATCCTTTCACCTGATTTTTATAAAGTGGGCCTTGTCTAAAAACAAGGGGCTAATTAGCTGATAACTAATGCAGAACCATAATCCTGTTTTGCCTACAAGTTCTGCTATAGTTACACACAGAGGAGTGCTATTGGTTCCCAATGAGAAGGGATTTGGTTGCTTCTGCTCACTGCATAGGAACTCACTTCTTTGCACAGGGATACTGTGGGTCCTGGTGGGATTTTGAAATGCTTCCCCCAGTCTGGAAACTGCTGTTTCCTGGGACACTGCTCCGTCTCCATGTTTATGTTGTGCCTCCCAGCACAACCTTTATCGTGGCGGTATTTTTCCCCACAGCATTTGTGTGTGCTAGAAGGATTTCCTGACAAGAGGAGTTGTGATGGCTTATAGCTGATCTAGAGCTGAACTTGATTCTTTTGGAGTGCTAGGTGATGCCTGAATGAATGCTGCTGCTTGTCTAAATAGGCTAACTTAGAAAGAAATCACAAAGGATCTCATGAGCAATAGGAACAAGTACAGACCAACTCCTGGAATGTTCCTGTGTCACCTGCACAGCCATTCTAAAACTCTTCTGTCAAAGGAATGGAGACTGCGTCAACATTTAGCTTAATTGCCTAGCAGCTGCCTGGCTCACACCTGGTTAGGCTGAGGAAGTTTCACTTCCACCTGATGCCACCCAAAGGCAGGAGTACTACAGATGCGAATTTTCACTCTGTTGTATAAGAGAAGCAGGAAGAAAAGCCAGCACCCTTTCCAGCTCTGCTGAACCATGAAGTTCCGCTGGGAAGCTCTCCACAGGGAACAACATTACAATCTTAGGAAAAATCTTCTTCCAATGCCTTTCACCAAGACTTAACTCAGTAAGGGTCAGTAAAACAGCCACACACCACAGATGAGGCAACAAATGATGATTTGTATCAAGCCCAACCTAACATCAGCTCTTTTTCATAACATTGGCTGCCGCTGGAAAGGAGACACTTCTTTCTGATCATTGCCTGATGCAGAGATTACTCTGACTTGGGCTACTAAAAACATCACTAATAAAACCAAGAGCATCACTGCTAAATCCAAGAGCATGTCTCACAAGCAGGCCTTTCAAATGCATCCAACCAGCTAAGTACCATTCTAATTTATCAGACACCTGCTGGATGTGGAGACAAAGGAGCACTGTGGCATGGCCCAGACAGCCTGCCCAGCCTTTAACACCATGTGAAAGAGGGGAGACAGCAGAAACACTGATAAGAGAACTCTGAAATGATTCATTTTGTCTGAGTTTTACTATGCATGCCTGACAGTGACCTCATTAATCAGATAGCTCACATCTGGATTGCCACTCTCCCCTG
Organism: Hylia prasina; assembly: GCA_013397195.1. Lineage (NCBI taxonomy): Eukaryota > Metazoa > Chordata > Aves > Passeriformes > Sylviidae > Hylia > Hylia prasina. The sequence continues at coordinate 590,431 of VYXD01011413.1, read as the reverse complement.
GCTGCTTCATCCATCCACACAGCTTGCTGGGGAAAAGACAGTGAGATGGGATCCAAATTAGAAACTATTTATGATTATTGAAGTAGAAAATTAATTGCTTTTCTTCCCCCATTCTGAAACACCCCTCCCAGGGAAATTTGTGCTAGGAAGTCTTTGTGAACAAACACATGGAGAGTAACAGAACAGGGTCCATATGTACCAGCAACCAAAAATAAACTGAAGTCAGAAATCCACACAGTCAAATGGATTCACAATGTCTACCTCTACGCCACAGTAACAGATGGTCAGTGAACTGTTACAAGACAGACTAACACTAGTTAAACAGATGGCAGTATTATTTTTATACTGGTTTATAAGTGAATATTTAAGTTTCCACTAGGTTATCTGAAATACCATCAAAGAACCACACACAATACCCATCCAGTCAAAACCAAATTCCATGAGAGCTTCTGCCCGGGGAAGGTAGTGAGCTTCTCATGGCTTTCTGTTGATGCTGCCAGGAACTGTGGCAAAACCTTCAGAGTTCAGGAAGGATGGCCCAAGGCTGCAGAGCCCTGGAAGCCCTGCTGGGATGGCCCAAAGCTGCAGAGCCCTGGAAGCCCCTCTGGAAGCCCTGCTGCTGCTGAGGACAGCTAGGGTGTTTGCTGTGCTGTGGCAGCCTCGCAGAGCTCTGTCCAATGCTGAAAGAGCTGTGGCGGCAGCAGCAGCGACGTGAGCCACACGGCTCCTGTGAGTGCATCCTCTCAGCTCTCTTCCTATAGCAGATTTTGTCCCTGTAATTAATTCACAAAGAACCTTGACTCCACAGCTCAACTCATGCTGGGTGGACAGAAGTGGCAGCATTACAGAGGGGGAAAGGGAAATGGGGCATTTTAGAAAAAACATGCTTTTAGAGACTTGTCCGTGCTGTGGGAATGCATGAGAAAGACCAGAGACACAATCTAACTTTCCAGACTTCTCTCCTTTTGCAGCCTGCATTACTTTTTTGCAAGTCTCTCACCCACAGGCACATTGGGCAGATGCACTTTCCCCTTCTCTAGGTTTAAGCAGAACATCTGGGTTGACAAGAGGGCAGGACAGACTAAAAAAATAAGTTAATTAGCAGCTCACAGTACCTTAAATCACATTCAAACACCTAACCCAACACTTGCTGAAGACACTGACACATCTGACTGCCAGACACCTCAAAGGAACCAGGCCTTTAAAAAACTACTGAACACCCTCAGACAATCTGAGCAGCCCACTCTTTTCAGTGTGGGCAGAACAATACTGGAAACAGCCACATCCACCTACTTGCAAGAGGGGAAAGTTCTGTAAGTGCCCATACACTGAAAGAATCATTCTCCTGTCCACAAGATGCCTGGTTCACATTTGCCCTACACCTTTCTTTAGCAATTCCTGCAGTGGGCAGATGTAGATTACTTAGCCCCCACTTCAAACCCATTTTTTACAACCAGAGTGATGCACAAAGGTTTCAAGTGTGACTATGACTCAGGCTCCCCTTCAGCATGACTGCTGCAATCAGATGTGGTCGCAATTGTTGGATCAGTGCTTGGTTTTGAAATTCACCATCCAAATCCATTTCTTACATTTCAAAGTGACCATTATCTTCTCACTGTTTGAAATATTGCTGACTATTGCTATGAAGCTGCAGGGGTTTGCCTGCAAGCCTCAGAAGAGCTTGTACTTGCACTTCTTTATAAAGAAGTTTCACTTCGCGGCTGCATTATCTGTCCAGCTGCCACCAGAAAATAGTGCTAAAGAAAAATGAAACTCTCTTTGCAAGTATTTATTCCTAATTTACTAAAGACTAACAGTGACAAAACCCCAAAAAGTTGTCATTGAAACATTTCATTTACCTAACAGCTTGAAATCTTCAGGCTGAAGATTATGTGCACGTACACGCCTGTGTGTTAAGTCTTCAAATAAGAAAAATATAAAAGCTTTGCAGTTCAGCTACTGGGAGACTTTTAAGCATTCACAGCTTCATCTCTCTGCACACAAAATGTTAATGGGGCAACCATGCAGGGCTGGCTCCCCAGATAATTGTTCAGGTAACAGTGGCTTTGTGATACCTATCACTGGGCTCCAGAGGTGAGGGGGCCTGTCTTGCTTCATAGTGGATGACTTCCTGTCAGCATGTCACCTTCTCCAGTCAGTTCAGGAGTTCATTATGTCTGGATAACACCCTTTTTTCTCTCTGGCACTTGTTTTTTAATGCCACACAACGTGGTGATTCATCAGAGAAGATGAAGTGATGTTCTGCAGCAGGCAGACAGCCTCCAGTGGATCCACTGCCCTGGTTGAAGTTCACCACAGGGCTTTAATTTCATTCATTTATTTACTGTGATTCCTGAAAGTCCAGTGCTGTTATAAAACAAGGTAATGGCACCTGACAAAGATTTTAAATAGGGCTTGTCGAAATAGGTCTGAGTTGTTTGTTGTGTAAACAACATTAAAAGTTTGGAAGTTTAGCATTAAGCCCTCAGTTATTAAAATGGCATTTTTAAATAGGCATGACTAGAGAGAAATTTGCTGAACACATTGTTAGTGGGCCTGATAACCAGCACAGGACAGTAGCTTACTGCAGCTCTCAAGCCAAGGGTCAGAGTTCAGGGCTCTCTGCTGGGGCAATTAGTTTCCTGAGACCCTTTAGCAATGACACAGAAAAGGCTTTGTAGCTCAGTAGTTTAAAATAATCCAGCTGAGGAACTGGCAATACCAAAACCACGTGCAAATGTAGTAAAGGCTTTAGGCCTGATGTACCAGAGGTCAATGTTGTGAAATGCTTTGCACTAAACTTACATTACTTCTTTCCCTTGGGCAAGCTTGCAACATCCCAATTCCATACCTTCAGTCTGAATCTTTTTAACATATCCTCTCCATGCTCTGCTATGGATACTAGAGAAAAGAGTTAGTGGGAGAAAAAGACCAAGATTTTTCAAAAATTTAATCCCAGGAATATAGTATATATATGCATAATATATAAAATATACACAAACATAGTATAGCTATAAAAACACACCCACCTGCAAAGCATGTAGGTCATGAATCTGGGCAACTTCATGAAGCAAGCTGGAAGTGCCACAACAACAGTGTTTAGAAGATGGAGTCACTTGTCTTTGGGCCTAATACCAGTGCAGGAAATTTCACCTTGAGCCTGCATTTCCAAACTCATCTCAGAGGACAAGAGCATTCCAGCACTGGAGCTGGGATCCTCTGAGACAGCATGGCAAAGAGGAAAGGAAAGCTGTGCACTCTGGACAAACAAGTCAGCAATGCTGGTTTTTTGACTAAGTGCATGTTTTATGGGAGCCCTGGTCAAGTATCATCTGCAGGGAGATTGAAAAATACAAGGACACTTAAAGGACCTCTGATGCGACTCAATTTACTTAAGGGGAAAAAAAATGGTGCTTACTATATCATAGGTTAAATTTTGGCTCAGGCAGAGTCAGTGGGAGTTTAGCCAAGGCCAGGTTTTGAAAATGTAATTTCTCTTCAGAGACCAGCACAACCTAGTATTGGATTTACTGCACAGTCTGATTTTATCTCTGCAGAATGGGGCTTTTTTGGTGGGTAATGCAAGACTGACTGTTCCACTGAATGAACAGTGGAACAAGATACACCAGATAACTATTGTTATAGCAGAAGATATTAATACTACATTTAATACATTAACTTTGATAAACATACAACTGCAGAACCACTGTGCCGCAGTTTTAAGTAACATCAGTCTGCTGAAGCTTGGAGGATGAGCAAATCCCTGCTTTTCAAGAACAGGGAATGAAATTTTTATTCAATTTCCAAATTGAATAAAACAACTAAAATAACTTCAACAGTTTAAACCAGCTAAGATCCATTCCTCTCTGTTAAACAGAAGTTTATTCCTGAGACACACTTTTAGATACTATTTTCAATCCAATTTTGGAATTTTATGGACCAACCTGGTGTCAGGGTGGTTGCTAAAGCAGTTATATTAGTTGTTACAATTATATCTTCCCTCTACAGAAAACCATAAACCTTCCTACTTGTTGCATAACGCTGCAATTACTCCATAAACTCTGCCAGTCAATTTGTTGACTGCAAAATAAAGTAAGTGTCAATGAGAGCCACTGGCCTGCACAGAGGATGCGAATGCAAATGGCAACTCGGGAATTCACCCAACAGATTTATGGAGGAGAGTTTATGGGCTGTTATCAAACTGTCCACAAGATTCAAACTTTCCTCAGCAAATAAAATTTGTAATTGTAAAACAACAGTATTGCAATGGAACTTTCCACTGCAGGACGTGAAGGAGAGAAGGAAACACTGCTGCACTCAGCGAGGCGACACTCGCCCCGACTGCCGCCCTCCAGGTCTTAATTCCCCTTCTCTAACTCCCGTGGTTAAAAACAGCCCCTGCTTCATGTGGTGACTGGACGCTTTTCCAGAGGGACTGGAAAATGCTCTGCCCCTCTCAGGGGTGTGAAGAGAAGCTCCTGCTCTGACCAGGAAGAAGGAATATGGACAGAATGCCAGCAAACTGGTTTCTATCTTCAATTTCTTGGACTACTGCACACTATCAAAAGTCTTTTGCTTCTTCATACCCTGCAGTTCCTCTTCAGCTGAGCTGTGAAGTTGTTTCATCAACAAACTCAATAAAAACTCTCAGTGACAAGCTTACAAGATTTATGATCTTTGTCATCTTTAAACAGACATCATAAAAAAATATATATTGTCAAGTTGCTGAATTCATTTGCTGGGAATTGACACTTACTGATAGCTGCTTGTAAGAGATAATGTGGTGACCTGCTACAGTAACGACCAGATAAGAGCTGGCAGTAAACCAAAAGGGGAAAAGGACTTTAGGTCAAATATTTTCAAACACAGGTGCCTGAAGTCAAGCTTTGAAATGCATCTGTAAACATGAAATGAGAGGACACCTTTGCTGAATTGCTGCATCCCCTCAGCCCCTACTAAAGTCAAATGCATTGTACTACGAAAAATTATACCTCAGGCTGCTTCTTTAGCAGCCAAATACAGATATGTATTTCTAATGCTGGGTGCCAGAGAGAAAAAATTGGTGTTGAAGGAAAGAAAAAGAAGAGGGATCGCAATCTCTCATAGCTGCAGTATCATACTCTCACTGCACAGTTATTTCTAATGAGAAAGATCAGGTGCTAACTTGTGTTCGCAACACTCGGGCCTGAGGTCTTGATTTTATATTGAAGGAAAAAAAATCATGCTTTGGCAACAAAAATGAAGATTTCCTTGTTTGGGGGAACAGAGAAAACAAGGCAGCTTAGGTCTCAAACCCTCCCAAATCCACTCCCCAAAGGAGTTCACTGCCCCCATGCCTGGCCCACATTTGTTCCTATCAAACTTGCCATGGAAGAAACATCTTGACAGGGCTGGCTAAGCCAGGGCACCCTCTTAGTGGCACACCAGCAGGAATTCAGGTCAGGAGCCCAGCAGCTATTTGGTAGAAACACTGGGATTCCCAACTAGAAAAGGCCTTTGCCAGGAGAAGTGTCTACAAGGTCATCCCTGAGATATGCTCAATCCTGCTTTTCTGATGTGAATGGGATAGTGTCCATAGAGAGTCTCCATCCCTCCCACATTTTACATTTCTAAGATTCAGTGAACTGAGACATCTTGGGTGACACCAAGGCACCTGGCTGTTCCCTCAAGAATGTACATTTCTGGCAGAGAGACATCCGAACTGCTCCTCTCTGCCAAAAGGAAAGACTTTTACCATTCCCTGCTCCTCTCCATGCTAGAAATCAAGAGGGAAAGTGTAGCCAAAAAAGGAAGACAGCTGCAGGGACCTATTAGTTACATCTCTCTCTCAAAAGGGAATTTCTGCTCCCTGTCCCTGACTCTTTCCACAGAGTCACTGAGTCCCCACCACGTTACCGAAACTGTTGGTCAGCATTACACCAGTTATCCAATATTTCCCAATGCTGCAGAACACAAGAATTAGGAAATTATACCCTGTCCCTAAAAAAGGTCACAGATGCACAGAGCTGGTCTACCACAACTGCCATCCCCAAGGCATCCTTTTTGTAACACCTCCAAAAAGCAGGCAGGGCAGAGACTGCCCAGATTGGATGCTGCATTATGGAGTTGCTGTTCTGAGATGAAGCAGAGTCAGGGTGGTGGCCACATGGTTAAAATTTTGCTTCCAGCACATGAGTGGCATGTTGGGTGCTAAATGCTTCGGTCTTCATGTCCCCAAAGAAATCCATTGGGTCTGAACGTTTCTGCCTAATTTGCTTGGATTTGCACCAAACACTCTGAGTATGGCTGTCAGTGCAGGACAGCAATGACAGGGAGGGGGTGATGGATCCTCACCAAGGACAAGAGCTGATGGTAGATGTGTGAGACTGAAGATAAACACCCAGGGGTGACCAGTGGTATCCCTGATCCCAGTCATGACAGTCCACCCAGACATCTGAACAGAGGTGGTGGTAAAAAGGAGAAAGGTGAGGACCACAGCAGAGAGGCAACGAAGCTGCAGACAGGTGAATAAATAATGAATCCAGGGTGTGCAAGCTACAGCCAGATCATCAGGAACGAAAAGTATAAATGTAGTGAGCAAAGCCAAACCTACTGTAAACAAGATCAAAGACAGTATGCTTTGGCGTGCTGGTTTTGGCTTAATCCATGACATTTGGACAGTTTCAGAGTAAATGAATTAAGGGGAAGGCAACAACCTTACAGGCTAACCCAGGGACACTGGGAAATTGGTACCAGCACCAGCATGAGTTACTGGCTGAAGAACAGCCTGGCCATGTCAAAGCTCAGGGATTAGGCAAGGGACACCTAGGAGGTTAATCTCTCTTGCAGCTAGATCACAGGGGCCTGCAAGGCACAGCACTCACATATTTCAGCATGACCAACCAGGCCAGCTGCAATCCCATAAGATTTAAACAAAACGTGGCTCTTAGCCAACAGATTGAAGGTTGAGAAACCTGTGTGCAAGCCAGATGCCAGACCCCACAGCCAGTGAAAGTTTTTATGCACCAGAGGACATGGCCAGACCCAGCTTTGGGCCTGAAATGACTGTGACGGGAGGGGAATATTTTCTCCTTTCAATGTATTGCTGTTTCCTGCACTATGTGGTTAGAACATGGCAGGTGACAGTGCAGCTGAATGGTGACACCACATACCACAAAGATTAACTTCTCATAGCTCTTCTTGGGGCTGAAGACATGGAATCTGACCTTGGCTTTCATCTGGTCAGTCTTAGATAGTTCAACAGGGTTGCTAAATGAGGTGCAGAAATAACAGAATGATCGTCCCTTGCTTGAGACCACTGCAGTCCCTCGAGCTCAGGGCTTGGCTCTAGTAGCCAAACCAAAGTGCAAACCTCATGTCTGTAAAAACTGTCTCACAGGCAATAGGAAACTATGCTTCATTAAACAGCAACTCAGCAGCTTGCACATGTGCTGTGTTTTGTAATGTAACAGATTTAGGAATAACAGTGTCAAGTTTGGAACAGTAAAAGTCAGGAAGATTTCTCAAAGCTTTTGACAAGGGGGTTTGCAGTCATTTCCCTGTGGTTTCTTGTTTCTCTCCCACTTAACAGAGGAGATGCATCCTAGAGCTCTGTCAAAAGCCCTCACAGTCACTCTAGCCTAATTCTGAGCACTGGGGCTCCTAAGTGCTGTCCTATGCAACAACCATTCCAAAGCTGCTTTTGTTTGTGGTAGGCACCAATCCTTAGGGTCCTCCTTTCTCTGTGTCTTCCATTCCTCAGCTTTGCTTTGCTCTGGAGCCAACAGGGCTTTTGGGCTTTTTCAATATTTGCTCCTCTACTTCTTTGATGTGAGTTCCTGCTTTTTCCTGCTGAAACTTTCTGCCTCCTCTTCTTTGTACAGGAAATTTTATCAATGGTTCACAGGACAGCACATTAACCTCCAGAATGACTGCCAGACCAAGATCTCATTGTCCTTTTAATGTATGAACACTTTACTTCTGTCTGTAGCCAAGGATTACAGAAAACTGAAAATGTGCAGGCTCTTCCACATGCAAGATTTCTCCACCTTTTATTTGCATCTCAGGTGCTGTAAGGAAAAAAGAGAGAATATTTCTTTTGTTCTTCTAAACGCTGCAGGTTTTGCAGAGTCTTTCTCATAGCCAGCCCTGCAAATGGAAGAAAATGCTGCTCATGTGTGCAGCTCTAGAGAAACTGTGCATCCCTGAGAGGATACTTTTCAAAGAGGATGTAAAACAAAATGCTTGGCCCCCTTGTTTTCACTGGTGCCAATACATCCTAATGCCACCCTCTAGGCCAAATGGCAATGGTTAATTTTCATTACAAGGCACTGTGTCCTAAGCTCTGGGCATCCCAAAACAGGCAAGAACAGCTGGGTGCACTTCTTTTGAGAAGCAGGTGTGCAGGCCCAACTTCTGAATGCTGCAAGTATGCAAGAGAAAAATAACATTCCCTTTCTTGGAACTTATTTTCAGCAGTTGAACAATTCACAAAGAGAAACTTTTAGTGCAAACACTCAAAAGGTCAATCTCAAAATAAACAGAGGGAGTGATGAAAGGGGTTAGTTGTTAGAAATGAAGCTGAGATGATCACAAGTCAAAAAAAGCAAAGCAGCAATGAAGTCAGAGCATGGTGAGCATGCTAGAAATTTTGGCAAGATCACATGTGAAGATACGAAAAGCAAAAGCTACATTCCCCAGTCTGAAATGGCACATGCCCCAAAAAATTCTTCTTTAATTTCTCCTGGGATTGTCACCTACTTTTACTCAGTTTAGGAGGATCAATAACTGGTTTTGCACTAGAAATAAGCATCAGCTCTCCCCACCTAAATGGTATGTTCATACTAAAGCAAAGGATGAAAACAGACATAACTTGCACCTAGTACATAAATCTTGTTTTATCTTCATGCCTAAATAAGATTTCCCTCCAAACCAGATGAATATTTCTCCCTGACAAAATACCAGCAAACCATGGTGTGTAGTTCACATTAAAAGGAATCTGTACAAAGTCAATTAAGAAAAACAAAAAAAACCAAACAAACCAAAAGGTGATAACAACATCAGACAAATGATAATAGTCGAAAATATTTAGGGAAACTTTGATGATGTAAATGCTGTCTATAGGTTACCTATTTTACAGTGTTTACTTTTAGGACTTGCTTGTTTACCAGTCATGTGGCCGTGTCACATTGACTATAAATACATACTTTACAGAAAACACAGAATTATAGAAGTTAGAGATCAGTTCTTGGCTCTGAGGTGAAATTCAAATCTGATTAAGTATCCCAGTTAAGGACTGGCTTTCCTATAACGGGCTAAGCTCCGAAGATCAGCACAGTCAAAATTTGGCTCTATAGTTTGTAGCTTGACCCTAGGTAAACCTCAGGCAGCACCATTTGTGGTTCAAAACAAACAAATAAAAAAATCCCTTGATGTTTCTGAGTCATCAGACTGCATTAGTTCAATTTTCAAAGGTGAATTTGTCTCAGTCAGTCATAGAGCTTTTGGTGGGATTAATAAGCGCTTTGTGGCTCAAAGGTGATTTGGCACTAAGGACACCACTCCTGTGCAGGGAGGACCTGTGAGAAAACAGCCATGAGCGCCTTGTGCAAGGCTGAGAGGGCTGTTTGCAACTGCAACTGCTTGAAGCTGGGCCCCAGCTCCTGAGAACAAGGAGAGCACTTCGGACATTCCTGTGAATATCACACATTTGCTAAAAGGGAAAGATAAAATCTTTCCTCACACATCAGTAAAACCTCTCTGCCACCTCATATTGTGCTGTATGTCTTGTCCTTTTCCTTCTGGCACCCATCCAGGACAGTGTAGTTAGAGGACATATGGCACAACAAGAGCAAACGATATGTCACATACACACAGATCACCAGCCCCAGCTGAACAAGTGCCACTGTCCCAGCACAAGCCAACAAAGGGGCTTAAGAAAGCAGCTCCACAGACACTGAATGACAACAGAAAACTCTCCCAAGCAAAGGCTGGGACCAAAACAGCTCACGCACTGGTGGGGAAAATAGCAGGTCTCTCAAGAGGCTGATCTATATACAAGGCACCAGCAGATCTGCAAATGACCCAGATAAAGACAGCAACGGATACATGCAGTGGCCTTCCAGAACACAAGACTGCAAAATGTGGGATGTCTAACAGTCTTTTGGTTTTTGGGAAAAAATAAAAAAAGTAAGGACTGCTACTATTACTAATCAGGATGCTGAAGACGCAGGAAAAGAAATAGCAATGAACTTCTGGAATTCACTACTGTTACAATGATACAACCAAGACAGAGCATCAAACACGATTTAAGTCTGGCCTTCATCTTGACCTGTCACTTTTAAGTTAAAACCTGCTCATGCTGCAACAAGGAAAATGCTGAAGGTCAGCTCTGCAAGGTGCTCAGTGCTTTCACCAGAAGCCAGACAGTTGTACAAACTCCTTGTTTGTTAGACGATGCCAAAGAGAGATGTAGAGTGAGAGGGAATATGTGCATTTGTGAATCAGCAAGCACTAATGTGCATTGTGGTGGCAAGAGAGGGAAAGCAGGGAGAGATCAAACAAGCAGGACTGGCTATGCCTTGAGCTACACTAAAAGTTTTTCTTGAGGTTTGCTCTTTCAGTGTCATCCACAGGAGGAATTTCGGGTTTGCTGCATTGTCAGGCTTCCCTACCCTTTTGACTAAGACCAGGTAGGCGATAAACTTAACATGCTGTGTGAGCAGTGTTGTCCCTTAATGAACAACGCAACCAAAGGATTAATTGAGATAATGTTTTACTGAAGGCTGCTGGTGACCGCTGGCTGTCCCCTTTCCCTTGTGCTCTGAAACAAGCAGACAAGGCAGCTGCGCTCTGCTGAGCAAACATACACACACTCAAACCCACCCTGTTTACTCTGCTCACTGCCCCGTGCCTGTGCATCACAGCCAGAGAGGCAATGTCATTCCAAAGTACCATTTGAAAGACATCAGGACGTCAGCTCTAGGCTTAGCAGTGGTGCCCAGCAGCTCCCAGGAGGACACACAGACATGGCCCCTTCCCTCAGAGATTCTCTGAGAGCCCAGTGGACCAGGAACCAAGGAAAACTGAGAGACTCACTGAAATTTGGATTTGGCGGTTTGGATGGCCTCACACAAAACCCTGCAAACCTTACAGGTGCCATTACAACTTCCCCTTTTCAGGGGAAGCACAGACCACTGCGTGCCAAAACCTCTGGGTTCACTTCCCCCACTTCAACACCACTTTCTCTTTGGACTTGGGCATGTTAATTAACCCAAACAAGGTTTGGTTTTTGCATCTGCACAATGGGCACTGCCTGTTCAGAGGCATTCTTATGGTCCTTCACTGCTTGCACACAGTACTGTCCAGGTTTCTTCCCTTGGGGGAAGAAATTTAGTGATGCCATCGGAGTTCCTATGAAAGGAGAATGAGCCACCTGAAGTACTCATGGCTGGGACAAGCAGTGGTTGATGGGGGAAACCCCCTTTTACCCCTGGGTGAAACAGCTTATCCATAGTAAACCCCAGGGAAAAGGAAGGCAATACAGGGTCCAAGCTGTCAAACCAAGCTGGCAAATTCTTTAAGCAAGTGTGCTAAAGGCTGACATTAGGCCACTCCAATATCATGTTTTAGTTAAAAAAAACAACTCATTGCACATATTCAGCTGAAGGCTGTAGGAGTCAGTCCTCAGTACTTTAAACTTCATGAATAGGAGGCATGAAAGAGCAGAAACATGGAAAGTGAGCCAACATCATGGGGTAGGACATGGGTAGAGCTCTAGAAGTGTTACTATCCAGTGATATTTGTCTATACACGTGTGCATGCATTTGGGTGTTTATATCCACAACAAACCTCCAATTAAACGTGTGTCAGCAATCGCCAAGTTGCTTCTTTTTGTCATGCAGGTTTTTGTATGCATTCTTGTACTCCCACAATTTATGAGTCCTTATGGTTCTCCCAGCACTCAAATCTCATGAGCTCCTGCCAATCTAGATCTACCCAGTGGCAATGACACAGGTCTGAGGGAAGCCACACACCTTGGCCGAGGAATTGCAGTCTCCTGCAATTCAAGTGAAAAATCATTGTTGGGGAAGAAAGCCATCTGCAGAACAGCTGAGGCAGATATGAGCTGATATGAAACCATGAGTAATAAACTCATCAGTAGAAGCTCAGTGTAGCTGCCTTGCTCATTCACGATGCTCTGGACCCTGTATACCGACCCCTGTATATATTCATCACTGAGGAGGAGTGAACAGCTGCCTCTTGTGCAGAGCATAAGAGAAGCAGGAAAAAACCTCTGTCCAAGAAAAATAGGATGTGAGATTCAGAGAAATCCTTCTGGGAAAAATCAGGAGTAGGGGGCTTGGAAAGAAAGCTTAGGAATAAATGTATATCTAAAAATGTCCCAAATTTTCAACATTATTTCTGCTTCGCATCTGTGGGAATGCATGTTCACAACCAACCCCTCCTGATACCTACCTTTTCTCTCTACCTATACTGCCAACAGTCCTCCCTGATGAGGTACACATCACTGGTGGTGTCTGTTCAGAAACAGTCCCAATCACTCACAGCCCACTCTGAATGCTATAGCAAATCTCCTCAGAAATGGATGGGTTTCCACCGCAGGGTGTCATTTACTTGAGCTGTTCTGTTACAGCACTCCTCTTCCTTCTTCTTTACAAGAACTCACACAGGGATATCTTCCTATATGTGAAATAAAATCTCTGTTTGCTTAGAAATAATGTCTTATGAAAGAAAGGATTGAAAAAATGTTAAGGCTGGTAACCAGCAGGGATAAGGTGTTGATTCCCCTAGAGCTAACCGTAAAGTCACTGTTGTACCAGAAAGAGGTTCAGTGTGTAATTGTTTTCGGCAGGGAGGAAATAAAGGAACACAAAAGACTGCTCCTAGCTATTGCTTGAGAACCTCAGATGACAATACAAGGTTAGCCTCTGATCTACACTCCCAGCTGTTACTAAATCAACAGAGTTGCTCCAAAGTCAATTACTGCTATAGTGACATCACTCTGGTCCAATATACACACTGCAAAATGAAAACCTGTACATTACAATTCAAGACTCTTCGTACGATAGCTCAAACTCACTGCTAAAATGTTATTCTATACAAATTCTGTATATGTGCTTCATATATGAGGTGTTGTATCTGCTGTGGCTTTTTTGGAAGTCTGCTTGTTTCCATTCCTGATTTCTCATCTCATTCCAGCAACAGCTGGAATTACTGTACAGAGATAGCCTGACTCCAGCTGCAACACAGCTCCTTCCATAAATGAGTTTGTTTTAAAGCCTTCTAAACCAAATGGGGCATAACATGGCCACCAAATGTCTGATGAACCATCCCAGATGGAAGACCAAAGGAAACTGGTTGAACAATCCTGAACACTGGGCAACAACATTTATCCTCTTCCTCATTTCCCACATTCTTTGCATCTGGCTCCTCATAAAACATGCAGATGCTTCAGTAACAGGAAAGCTGAGGACGTCAGTAGTCATGCCTGATCTCACTGGCCTTTCCCCATGCTTGGCAACAAAATAATACAGGGACTTAAGCCAGGGTGAGGCACTGCTTATTTCTGCTCTAAGCACACACTCAGCACATGGGAGAGTGGGCCACATTCATCCTAAATCCCACCAAAGCCCTTAGATCCAGACAAGGTCACAGCTCAGTACTGCTCCTCAGGGAGTGTATATACCTCACTTTCCTAATGTTGACTTATTCATAAAACTGTATGACTTGATTAAATAGCTCATTCTCTGCCTCTGAGGGAACCTTTTTTGTCTGCCTGGAACAGGTCTTTGCTTTCTGTCTGTCAGCAAGGGAGGAGAAAGCCATGGGCTGCAAAAACTATGAGCCTAACTGAGTAACTGAGTTACTTTCTCCCTCTGTGAGTTTGGGGAAATGACCATAATAGCAGAACATTGCCATAAGCTTTTCAGAGGCTTTGTGAAGAATTTAGTTGAGATTCATAAGAGAGCTCTGACAATATAAAACACTATATAAACGCTAAAAGTTAACTGTTTTTAATAGCCACAGATTTAAGAGAGATCTTTGTTTTATTTCTGTACAAAGGTGCAGAAATATCCTTCATTTCAAATAACCACTGTGCCTGCTGTGCGAGGCTCTGCACATGATTTTCATTGCCTTTCACACAGAAAATAGGAACACTACTTTGCATTTATAGACTTTAAAACTAATTTGCAGACAATCAAGTCTCGAAGCCCCCACTGTGATACAGGAGGTAAACATTATACCTGTTTTAGAGGGGAAACTAAGAAGGAAAAAGGTTAAACTATCAAGTCAAAAGCCAGAAAGGAGACATTTGAGAAAGCAGGCATTCTAATAAGGTCTATCTAGATGCACAAATTGCTCACAAATTCTTCTTACTGAACAGTTAACTCTTCTGCTCTCAAGATTCTAAACATCAGGGTGCACACACCATATGGCAAGAGTGGCCACTGCATTTATCTGTATTACCACCATATTTAATCTGCTGCAGATACTTCTGTTGACCACAGAGTGTGCCTGGAATTGCATGAGGCCATTTATTCCATTTTCTAACATGAGTGGCAGTAGAAAATTGTTGACGACTAAAAGTTAGCCAAACACTTATTTTTAGAACCCAAGTCCAATGTTATAGTGTCTGGACTCATAACTACCCATTTCTCCAACATTAAGCCACATGAGAAAATTGCTAGAATGATAGTATTTCCAGGGCATATTGAGTCACTGTCCAACATCTAAATGGGGAAATAATATAATTTCTCAGCAACTAGCAGCACAGTGGGAGGCAAAGCTTGCAGGAACTCATCTTGCGTTGAAAAATCCAGGTTTTTACTTTAAAACAGGTTCCTCATCACTAAACACGGGGTGTTTTTAATTTCCCAATGATAGAAAAACAATTAGGTTCCATGGTATTGAATTCTTGACATTATCTAGTATTTAGAGCAATTACTAAGCATCACTAGCAGAATTATAATGGTGATAACCAGGGTGCAGCAACAGCAGCACCGTGGAGACTAGAAACACATATCAATTTTTAATCTGATCCATCCTAGAGAATGTGCTATAGTCCCTACCTGAAGGCTCTTCCTGACCTGTCCTTGGAGAAAGATTCCTAAGAACCTCAACCCTGCTTACAGCAGGAATTCCCAGCCCAGGTGAAACCACCTCAGCTTGCTTCCTCAATGGCCCATGGGAATGCTAATGTGAAAGAGTAAAAAAGTCTCTAAGGCAGTGGGGGTTTTGTCTTTTTTCATTTGCATACCATTATTTTTCTTCCTTGGATGTGTAGGCTCCACATAATGAATTTAAGCTTCTGACAAAAGGCTTTCCTAGATCAGGGGAAGTACAGCTCAGATGTAATTTGCTGATGTTTGGGATTTGCACGTTGAAAGCCACAGATCTCCTGTCCAGGATAGCCTCTCTCCTGGAGAGGAGAAGCTGCCTACGGTGCTTCACTTAATAATTAACTCCTAAATGGAAGCAGAAGGGTTGATGAGGGTGATGGAGGTTTAGGACTGCATGTCTTTGTATCCTTTCTAAAAGGAGAAACAGATGTTTCCAACCACCACAAATTTCCACTCCACAAATCTCTTGCTCTGGCTGTTACCTTGGGGCAGTGACTTCCAAATGCTGCATTAAGAAACAAATTAATTGGTTTGCTGGAAGGTTCAAGAGAGAGTCTGGGGCAGAGTCAGAGGTTGAACACATTCTCTCACACAACAGCTCAGAAGGCAGAAGACAGCATTGGAAAATCCTGTTCTAATACTGCATTTTTTGCTGGTAATCAGGGTCTCCACGACTGCCAGTTCAATTGGAGAAGAGCCCTGGAAATTCTTCTGCTTTGTCAGCGACATGGTCTCAAGCAAAGCCACGTCTAATCTGTCAAAGTACAGTCTGGATGCTTTCACTAGCATTAATTTAAATTTCTAAACAAACACCAGACCCTACCAACTTGTGTAATGGTGAAGAAGTTAATTTTATCTGAGATGTTTGGGTTTCCTCCCCTCTTTCGTCTCCCACTTTAATTTGATGCCATCTTGATTGAAAAAGGAAAAAAAAAGGGGGGAAGGCATTTTTGAGTGCTGCCTGCAGATATGCATTTGTATGCTTTTTCCATCTTTTAACTAACAAACAGGAGGGGAAAAAAAAAGCTAATTTTGCTAGCAGCCTGCTGTGATATAAATAAAAATAATAGGTACATTCACAGATTTTGAACTTTTTACAGCCGCTGCTGCAAAAAGCAATTTTAATTTATAACCACGGATTCTCGCAAAACATATAACGAAGACATAATAAAATGGAATGTTTATCCTGTGGCTCCCATTAGACCTCTTCCGTTCGATGGTTGTAACTAATGACTTGTTTTTCCACTTTTGTATTGGAAGCCTTATTATTGGGCTGCACAGAGCATACCTTATTTGATTTCCCTAGCAAGGTCTGCACCTCTCGCTGAAGCCTGCAATTAGATGTTCATGAAGTAATATTAAAAAGCTGCATAATCACATCTGTGGTCAAAAATTAAAAAAAAAAGAAATAAGCCAGTAACAAGCCAGCTCTGTTTGTATAATATTATACTGAGTACAATAGACTAATGTTCACTCCAGTGCATGTGTCCTTTTGACTAACAACTTCTATCTGACAACCTTTTTTTGGCAACAGAACACATTGTACTTTTTGGATAATTGACTGTGGAATATAATGTTTATTCAAAAGCAGGTCACACAGAACTGAGCTTCTGAACTTAGCCTTCTACCTTTCTTATCTTCATGCTGTTTAAATTTATGCTGAATTTCTTTTAATTACACATATGATTTTAATTGGTGTTCTGTATTTATTCAGTATAAGGTGACCTGATAGTGAAATGCTACAGAGAGATGGGTGGGAAGCTGAATTCAGATTTGAAAACTCTTTGGACATATTTATTGGCGAGCAACCTCACGAAGAAACAAACACAAGCACATGCACTCCCAATACCCTTTGGTACCCCATAGGGCCATATTTGCCTGCAATACAACTGCATTATTTCTCTGTACTGAAAAATCTACTAGAAAGACTCATCCACCACTTGCTCACTGATCTGGAAATTCTACAGCAGCAAAAGGCCTAATTTTAAGCTTAAGCCTTGGAGGACAAAAACCCTGAGGGAAAGTGATGTAGAAACATGTAAAAGTTGTGAAAAATCTAGATGACGGGAAGTGCAGTTGAGAAAATGGGTTCAGGAGAAAGTTTTAACTGAAGTATTCAAATGAGATCATGTAAGAATTTATGTGTTTCTAAAGCATGTTTTTGGGATGCAGCCTGTGGAAAGCGAGGTCACAAGTAAGTATTGCATAACAGCAGGGGTAAAGGATTTTGATGCAGCAAGGAAGAGAAAAGCAGCCTTCTAACACAAGCTGAAGAAGGAGATGCAGAGCACCTTTCTGATGCTGATCATCAGATCAGGAAAACACAATTGTCACCTGAATCTTTGAGTCTGCAAGATACACACAAAACAGAGGTTTACAAGAATACAAATGCTGCAGGGCACTTCTTCACGGACATTTCTTCTGTTGGCCTGGACTGCAAGATAAAACCCACCAGGCTTCCTGGTGACAGTCTAGAAGGAATCCACCAGTGGCATATACACAGAAGGAGCTTCCCTGTCTACTTAGGCCATTTCTCTACATGAAAAAGGCATGAATTTTCACTTTAGGCTCTATCAGAGCAACAACAGAAAAGAAGGATTCGTTTAATGAAAGAACCAGCTCTCACAAAGCTGGAGGAAACCTCTGAAAAAAAAGATTCAGGTGTCAGTAAAGTAGAGTCTAACTAGGCAATAATAGGATGAAAACTATGATAGCTAATCCGCTGTATATTACAGCTCAGGTGTGGTTCCATTTTACTGATGACTAATCCTAATAGGTCAGGTTAAGTTACAGCCGACTCATTTGAGGAAATTTTGTTTGTTTGTTTAGGAAAATATTTAATTGGAAGGACAAGTGATACTGACAGTAAGAATAATTCATCTGTCTGTGCCAGTGCTAAACCACACTGGAAAATCCTTGCTAATGCTACACTGATCAGTTAACACACAGCAGCTCCACTCTTCTAATTTTTTTTGTGTAGCTGTCTTTAGATGGCCCATTTCAATGTGGACTATTTTGAGGAGCCATGTGAAACTAAGTCACTGCCCTATTAGTGTGGATAAAGAGGCACATGAATATTACTCTGCTACAAGTAAGACGTAGTTCATCTGATATTTTTTCAGTACAGAGAATACACTGTGTCTAGAACAGAGAAGAAAATGTGACTGGAAAGTTTAGAGCCCTTAAATTAATTCCCTAGACAAAAAGTTGAGGCATCATACTCATAATATCATGTTATGTAACTTTCTATGGAGCCAGGCAGCTACTAAGTGAAATACTATGAGTTATAAAAACAAAATATTGTTGTGAAAACAATTTTACAGCTTTGTAATTCACTATTATTTTCATTTAAGAATGGAACTGTCAGTGTAATTGCAGATTCTGTTTGCCTTGCAGGAGTTCTTCCAGCCTCTTCTTTTTTTAAAAACTTTTTTTCCCCCAAAGGTTGCTATTAAGTTTACTGTGTTACGTTTCTTTATAGTTATTCAGAGGTAAATCTTAACAGGAAGCCCATTATGTGGAGGCCAAAGTTAGTTTAACACCAGAATATTTATGATCAGTAAATGTAACCATATATTAGCAATTGCTTCATACCATTATTCTTGGATGAAACGAATATTATATCAGCAGACATTACAGACTACTTTATAATCTTCACAACTGAATAACTATTTTTGGTGGGATCCTACATGGCTGGCACTGCTCCCTGTGAACCATGACAGTTTTCTAACTTGCCTGCTTATTCAAGTACTAGGCTCAAGAGCCTATCTATGCACAACCATCCCTACCTGTGGGAAAATGATTTATCTTTTAAACTGTGCACAGCCCCCTACACAAAGTGGTGCTTCAGTAACAAAGCATTTCTATTTTATCTGTACGCATGCCATTAAAAACTGGATTAAGACTGCAAATATGCTTCACAGAGGTCAGTGGGGAAAACCACCTAAATATAGGAAGATCCACTCCAAATGACATGGCCAAAATAGGACATCAGCTAAAGCATCATCTAGGTTGTCACTGTGTTGTGAGCATAGTGACTTCTTTAACAGTGGCATTACCATTGGGTCACAAGCCCAAAGAGTTTCATATCAACAGGGCAGCCAGAGACCTCCTCACCTCAAACAGAAGAGCCACCAAATCACACCAGGATGCTCCATGTCTCCTTGTTCTGCCAACTCTCCTAATCAATTGGTGCCTAACCATGGACAAGTTTCTCTACCCATTCAGGTTCTGGCTTCATTGCAATAAACTTGACAATGACACAGAGGTTATCTAACAGAAGAACAGGCTCTTCACACAGGCTTTGAAAGAATTACAATGGGGTTGGACTGGATGTATTTTAAAATGGAAGGAATCAGCTCCTCCAGTAATCAGCAGCACCATCACACACAATAGCCAGAGTCTGCCTGCAAATTAAGTGGCACTCACTTTTTTTATGGGTGCTGCTTTCCCTACTGAAAGCTGTAAACCTTGTCTCATCGTGCTACAGACCAGGCTGCCCCTTAGAGACCTGAGCTCAGGCAGCCCCAGGGCCCAGGCAAGCCCCCCTGCCTGGAAACCAGCCAGCCTCCCCATCTGATGCTATACTAGTACACACCCACTGCATCTAAAGACCTCAGACCCAGGATTCTTATGTTAGCCTGAAACACAGCCTGGCAGGATCTCTCAAGGTAGACACTTGGTTATCAAGAGTTAACCAGCCCAGAAACAGAGCCCTTGATTAACTTCAAGGTTGCCCCATGCCTTATCATGTGTGGAGGCATTGTCCTCAGCTTATTTTAAGAAGGAATAAGAGAGAACATCCAGGTATTATGCCAAAAGCCTCTTTCTCAATTATTCCTCTTATATTTCTAACCCATTGTGGCTGACTAAAGGCTAAAGCTGCAAAAGCTGCATCCTGAAGCTGTAAATTTAAGTTGGTTTTTCAGTATATGCTGACCTGACTTACTCCTGTAACGGCAGGCTCCCTGTTATCTTTAATTTCAAGGTAATTGTTTGGCAACTCTTTGTTTCACTGTTTCAGGAAAACAATTCAAATATATGATTCCTAAGAGAAAAAACCTGATTAATTGCTCTGTCATCAGTTGGTTCCTGCTAGTATATGGAGTGCTTAAATAATAAAAATATAATACAAAGAACAAAGAGTAAAGTTCTTAAATGAACATGTTAAACACATTTCGTGCCAAAAATTGGGCTCTTTCAGAAGTCTAGGGTATAAACGAGACTGTGTCAAATTCCTGCAGTCAGCATAAGGACATCATTCTGAAAACACCTCTTTGCATCTCTTGCCAGCACCTATTCACCTGAAAAAACCCAAAGATTTTCACACAGAGATTTATAATAACTTGAAGAGGAAAACATCATTCTCAATGCCACAGTATCACAAGTCCTGAGCTTCTCATCTCATTGTTAGACACAACTGCCTTCTTTCCCCTCCTCCTCCTTTTAACAGAAGCAACAGTATTTAATTTAATCCACCCAGAAGCAATGACAGAGTCAGCAGCTGATATACAGCTAGTGCTGGTTAGAACTCTGAATTACTGTTTTGCGAAGAATATCAACATTTTGACATTTGTTGCTATTCTCAGGGTAGAAAGGAACTGCATATTCATCTGGAAATTTTGAAATGTCACACTGAACTCGCAGATTCAACTCTGAATTTCAGAATTTCACCTTCTATTTCATTTTACATTAGCTTTCAGTCTTTTTTAATTCATTAAATGCCAAAGTAGAATATTTTAAATAACCTTTTTAATTTTACTTTGTTTTGCTTTATTTGAGCATATTAAAACTATGGGAAACCACTGTCCCACACTGACAGAAAGCCAACTTCGATCATCATTTTATACTGCCTCCAAATTCCATCCATTGAAAATTTTTGATATGTGACTTTTGTGAAGAAGACACTTGGGTGAAGACATAAAATTTTGGGTGAGAAGACACTTTGGGGGAGGCAAGCAATGCAAAGCAAGCTGCCTGCCTTTCTCCACAAGTCAAAAGCAACACTAGGAAGGAATATATCCCTGTGACAGCAGGAGGGAATCTGGCAGACTGTTTTTATTCGTCTGCAGAGAAGGAAAAATTTCTAGTTGCTAAATTAACAGCAAACAGCAAGAGAATTAGTCTCAGTTCAAACGCAAGTGCTGGAGGTATCTCCTTTATGTGAGTGATGGCACACTGTAAAACTTATTAAACCAGTACAAGAGAAGTGCATCAGTCATAGCGAAGGGCACTGGTGAGCATACGTTTCTGAGGCAAAGATGAAACTTCCAAGCAAATGTCACCATCACAGGTATTAAATCAGTGGAAAAACTGACAAAAGCCGTGCAAAATGAGAAAACAGAGAGCTGTCACAGTCCCTTTTGGGCACTGCATGAGACCATGTCAGGGCTGGGTGCAGCAGGCAGCAAAGAAATCACCTCCAGCTGTGTGGAAACCACGCGGTGGCTGAGGTCCACTAGTCACGAGTGGCCACCACCACCTAAACCACACCCAAAGCATGAGCTGCCTCATGTTGTCTCCCCACTTTTCATGCTGCTCACCTGGAAAGGTGTGCAAAACTGAAGGGCTGCCTGAAGAAGAGGCCATGCTCCATAGGCACTGATGCCTCCATAGGTGTGAATGGGGATTCTGGGACCCGTGGCTCACCAGATGAAGGAACTCGGGCACTTGTGCCATGTCTGGGAGAACAGACACAGCTACCAAAGGGACATTGCTCCCTTTCTTCTTCCAGCAAATCTGCAGCAAAGGAACATGGATTTGGATGCTGTACTAAATCAGAGTTACAAGACACTTCCGTCCTCACAAACTGGTAAATCGCTCTCAAGAGATCAATGTTTTTGTTAACATTTCCACCATTTTGGACCAGAGCCACAAAGCTGTCGCAAATGGCTTCAGTGGTACCCGAAGTCTAGATGTTGAAAACATGAAGGTCCCTTTAAAAAATGTTCTTCCCAAAGCCTGTGAGTAGAATTAGGAGAATGGCTGGGATCTGAGATCTAGGAAGAACAGCTCTCCCAGAGCCACCCCTCAAGTACATCAGGAGATACATGAAGGCCCTAAAACGTCCACAAATCCACTTGGGAGATATGATAGTGCATCAAAAATGCTCAAACATGACCAAAACCAGTGAAAGGAGCTGGACCTATTTGGAGATATGAGAACTCAACAAGGTTTTTTGGTGTCTTAACCAGTCCAGCACAGAAACATTTGATGACAGATGATCTGGTCAGTAGTAGGAGTTTACCAGTCCTGCTTTGTCCACAGGTCAAAGTTCTGGGAATACTCCACATTAGAAACTGGCTTTGTCATATGTCTACTATGGACATCTTGGTGCCAGAAATGAGCGTCCCTGATGAGCCACCCTGGCCTTGTGCCCTCTGCCCTTTGGGAGAGGAGAAGTTTAGAGAGAGGCTTCAGATTTGGACTTGGTCTAAGCAGGCACAGCAAGAGCATGAGGAGCCAAAAGGTCGCATGAGAACTCTGCTGCTGCTCCTACAAAAGACCCCACCACCCACCATCCATCCACAAGAGAAAGATCCTCAGGTTTTTTGGCTGTTGGAGCACATGAAGGTTTAAATGAGGACATGCACTCCACCAGATCATTTCCTAACTAGGACTTGGGCACTAATGCTAGACAGGGTGCTGCAAAAGACTGAAATGCCCAGAGGCTTCACATGCATGCCTCTCACTCCATAAGTGGCCCTAGGACAGAATGCAATGTGGAATTGTGTGTAAAACTCATTGTTTTCAGCAGGCTTTAAGACCCAGTACAGATTATTTGCTGTTCCCATACCAATCCAGATTTATTTTGGATCAGCAGCAACTTCAACATGATTAGTACACAGCAAAAAACACAGAGCCACAGTGTCATGAACCTCTTCCTAGCCAGAATGCCAAATAGAAACCATTTTTTTTTTACCCTTTAAAAACATGAAACAAATTTAATGAAAAATTTTGCCTCTCACAGTGATGGATCATGGTATATGTTAAAAGTAAGGACCATGAACTCTTAATCTCAGATGGATTTGCTACAACATCCTTAATAATTTGCACACAAACTGTGTTCCAGATTAGGCGTGCACTTTTCTGAATACATTTAGAAATTGTTTGATGTTTTAAAATCATTCCCTTGCAAGAAGAAAAATTCCTAAAGGTCATTTTATGTGGTATGTATTAATGGTTCTTACCCTTTCTGTTTCCTTAACTGAAAGGTCTCAAATCAACCTTGAAAAGGCAAAATACAACCAAATACAGAATCATGTGTGTGTGTAGGAAAAGACATTAAAATTCACATGATAGCAAAGTCAAATTACAGTGACAATTCTCCCTAACAGATATCTGGCTCTAACACAGCCTTCTTTTTCCCTTTTAAATAAAACAATTCCCAAAGTCGATTTTATGAATGAGTTATTCTGCGAAAGAGAACAGCACATGGGAAGGCTGGACAACACTGCTTTAAAGGCAAAGCCTGTCACCAATAGGTTACAGAAGATCTGTAAGCTCAAAAGTGAAATAGGTAAGGAAACAGCTATTTAGCAGGCTGCAAGGGAAGTTTCTGGAGGGATTTATCATCAAGCAGATGACAGTCTGTTCTGTGGAAGAACTGAAATTATTTTTTATAGAGATATTTATGAAGTATTTCTGCATATATATATGCAAATGCCACGTGCACACACACCAACACGTATATATAAATATATATAGGCATACATGAAACCCCAAACTTGAGCTAAATTAAATTGTCCCTCCAGCTTTGTAATGCAAATGAGACTAACAGGCTTGTGCTGTTTGTGGTTCAAGATGATTTGTGTTTCCATAGAGATGCTGACTGAACTACAGTTTTAAATTTTTTTATATATATAAGCCTACTTGTATCTATAAAAGTCTAAATATGGATCTGCTGTACCTCAGCATTTCCTCAGTGACTCCACTGGAACCACAACAGTTTACACCAGTTAAGGCTATGTGCAAATTTTGTGTCTTCCACTACTTTTCAGTCTAAGCTCTGTAACAAGTACCTGCAGAGCTAAGAGTTTATTGCTTCTCTCCCTGCTTCAAAGCTTCTTGTTAAGGAAGGGAAAGAAAAGGAAAAAAGCAGCTTCTTAGCTGCTAGTAGGTAATATTTCAAGGACTTCTGTATTTCTTGCCCTCTCTAAACTGCCTCAAGAAACATTTTTGCCTTGCAAAGTTCCCACTGTCAGGAAACCTGGAATTCACGGAATACCATCTATGTGTTGTTAGAGAAGGAAATGACAAAGGGACAGGTTTTCTGTTATGTATCGAAGCTTTTACCCCTTTTCCTGTGAGCACCCACAAACTCAAGAGCACGGATGTGCTCAGAGGTGCCAAGGTGGGCCTGGGCAGCAATGGCATCATTGCCTCCCTGCCTCACCCTTTGTGAAACCTCAGCTCGTCACACACAGTGAGGGCCCCACAAAGCTAAAACACCTCTGCCCTCCCAGAGTCACATTAGAGACGTCCACCAGCAGAAGTGACAAAAGCCAGGCAGGATAAGTTTGGGCAGAGAAACCAGGCAGACCCTCTTTAACTTTCTATTTCAAATTGACTTCACTTAGTGAGGTCCAGGCACTTTTTGAAGGAGATGGAGGCTAACCGGTGTACCAGCCTCGGAGAGGAAAACCAGAGCCGAGCTCTGTGGGGACTCATTTCCATGTGGTTTCAGTGATAAGTGATCTTTGAACAGCAACACACCAGAGGACAACCTCCGCAATCATGCTGAACCACAATCAAAACCAGCCTCTCGTGTACCTCCCATCTGCTTGAGGACAGGTTGGATTAGTTGTTGAACCAGGGATGTCCACAAGCACATGACACAGCTCATACCCAACCTCTCACTTTCTCTTGGTGTCCAGAAGAAGAGGCTCCAGTTCAGCGATGCCTTATGGAAGCATGGCCAGGGACCTCCTTGGCAACAGAATGTCATAGGGACAAAGCCTCCCTCCCTTCCACGGGCTGACACCATGCTCCCACATGTGACACCACCTCACCATTTGAGGCTGGCGGTTTTTCTAAGCCCCTGCAGAGGCTCTATTCAAAGCAGATGAGAGTTCCCTATTCCCAGCTTTTAAGAAGCCATATGTAGGGAGACCTGCCCCACACTTTCGACAGCACCGCCTTAACCCCCCACTACCTTTCAGGGAGTGTCCCAGGCCACATTCAGCCATGTGGCTCTCCCAGGAATGCCAGTGACCACTGGCATCTCTTACCTTCTGCTGCAGGGCAGGCGGCTGCGGGGCCAGCACTGGGTCAGTGATGTAGGTCTTCTTCGTACCCGGTGGCTGGTAGAGCCCGGGCGCAGCCTGGCCCACGGCGTTACTCGCAGGATAAGCCGGCTCGGCCTTCCAGGAGCTCTGCGGCACGTAGGGCGTTTCGGAGCCGTTCCTGCCGCCGTACCCCCCGTAGTAGGGGTCCTGGTAGCGGCCCTGCGCGGGCGCGTATCCGTAGGGGGGCTCGGCGGGCCGGCCGGGCGGAGGGCCGTAGCCATAGTTGGGCCCGTGGGGCTGCGGCGCTCCGTACTGAGGGGCAGCAGGCTGGCGGGACGGCGCGGTGCCATAGGGCTGGCCGGGGCCCAGGCTGCCGTAGTGCCCGGGCTGCGGGCTGGGTGGCTGGTAGTGCGGGCTGGGCTGCGCCGTCCTCACCTGCACGTTGAAGGCCGGGCGGCTCGGCGTGGAGGCCGTGGCGTAGGAGGCCGGCACCGGCTGCGGCTTCAGGGTGCCGACGGGAGTGACCGGGATGGGCGCTGGCTGCCCCGGGCCCTTGGCAGTGGATTTCTTGGTGGCAGTGAGGGGAGGCTGGTTGGGGATGATCATCCGCTTGTGGCCAGTGACAGGAGTGGACACAGTTGGGGTGGCGGCAGTGGAGCTGCTTGAGGTGCCAGAGCCCTGGAGAGCAAGGAGAAAATACAGGGGGTCAGCAAGAGGGCCACTCCGGCACTGGGTTGAGCAATGAGGGTGGAAATGGGGGTTTACAGAAACATCTGCGCAGCAACTCCAACTGCTTAGGAAAGCAAGAATAACCTACGGCCATGTGTTATAGACTGGTAACAGCAACCTTCTCCTGCTCTGACAGAACCGGGACGGCACCACAGCAGCCAAGCAGAACTGCCGTGCATGGCATTTCATCTCTCCTTGGAGGCTTCTCCTCCGCCTCCAAACAAACAAACAAACTAAAAAATGATACATGCAAAAAAAAAAAAGGAGACTCGCTAGAGGATAATTAGGGAAAACCCCATGCCGTTTTGAATGAGGCCGTTTTGAAAAAGAGAGAAAATGAGATTCTAGTCTCTATGGAGACATGAAATTCCTTGGGTCTGTAGAGCACTTGCAGGGTTCTGCCCCAATACAGGAGCTCCTTTAACTGCACAGGAAGCAGCAGATTGGGATAGCCTGCAAGCAAGTCCCAGTCTGTAAGAAAGAACTCTGATCAAAGCAAGTCACTGAGGTGTCCCTACACTGGCTGTATTGGTCAAAAACCTGGAGTGACCCCAGAAAAGTTAAATGCTACACATGCTTCATTAAAGGGCAGAAAGCAGGTCAGGATTTCCAAGAGCTTCAGAAGTCAGCTCCTACCATGGCTCCTACCACAGCAGCCATATAACCCTGCACCAGTGCCCCAGGCACAGCAATGCTGGGGCAGCCAGGGAAGAGGATCACAGCAAGTGCTGCTGCTTCCTGCAATTTGGCCACAGAATAAAGCTTTGGTGCACTGACGCTGTCTAATAGGCATCGTACATCCTTCAGTCTAATGTACTTGTTTGTCTGGCTTACCTTTCATTTAAGTGTTCAAAAACACCAGAGTGAAAGACATCTTCATTAAAGAGCTAACAATGTGAAATGGTTTCTGAAGAACACTGACAAACACTCTATGTCTTCTCACTAAATCAAAGAAGAGCAAACTTAAATTTCCAGAGTTTAGGATTAGGTAAAATTTCTTGCTTCTCTATTTTCCTTTATTCTAAAAGAGTACCTGAATTTTATGCCTTCTGCAGAGAAATGCATTAAAGTGAAGACATGCAGCTGTGACTGCACTTAACACTATAGTTATATAGTGTTAAGAGGTTATATTTCATTCAAACTTTCTGTACCAGGCTTGATCTCATCTACGATTTGCTTGATAATCTACAAGTTCACAGCAGCCCAAAGGCAGACCACCCATGCTTATGTGCACTCTAAGGCTTGTGTGCCACCTTTAGATGACTAACAGTGCATTTGTCCCCAAGTGTTCCTGCTTCATGCAGGCACCCTGACCTCCACCTACTGCCCTTTTGCTGGGGAGGGCATGGTGAGGACTCTTCGGGACATGCACAAGCTGCACTGGGGCCAGAGAAATGCTGTGCCTGGTCAGCAGGTGGCGGCAATTAATTGCTGCCAAACCACCCAGAGGGGGCTGGGGGAACTTCAGCCACCCTGAGCCTCCAAGAGTTCCAAACTCATCCTCTGTACAGGGTGGTTGTGGCCGCCAACATTTGGTAACCACCTCATACAAAGGAAAAGAAGGTAAGTGCAAGCTACTCAGCTTCTAGTGCACAGCCTACAAGCAAGTCTACCCAAGGGATAAGGAAGCTCTACCACCCAACTGGCAGCTCTTCCCTGGTGACGTGCAAATACTTTTTTGCTGATGCACTGGTAAAGACCTTACTCCTGCAATCACACCTTCAGGGCAAACCTCCCACAAGGAAACACTATAAATCAGCAAGAAACCCCAGGCAAGTAAGAGCACCAGTCTGTTTTGAGAGATGTAAAAGGTGTGTATTCAGAGGTGGGGAATAATAAGGCAGCAAACTTCTGCTGGAGGAAAAACATCTCAATGTATTCACACCCTGACCTTGCTAACAGATCCATGACAAGGCAGCACATAGACAGACTGAAGAGATTTTGAAACAGAGAGCAAGGAAGAGCTGAAGCATGTCTCAGTTGAACTGCAAGGGCAGAGACAGGTTAAGGGTCCGTAGCCCTCTATTAATACTGCCTGATACTTCTGAAACACCTGAAGAGAAGCCGGCACTCCTCCATCCCTGCATCAGAACACAACTGCACCAGCACTCATTGCTAGCAAGAACACTTGTTTTCTGTCGGAATTGTTCTCCTATATCAGGTTGGCATTTATGCCTCGGAGTGCCAGAAACTTTCCCATTTCCTCACCCATTTCATTCTAGTAAATTATAGTGGCTTGTCCACTTACTGTAATGGGATGAAAGGTCCACAATGCAGCACTGTGTAATTACCACCAGAAAAGCATTTTTTTTTCATGTGAAGAGGTAGAAAGTAGATAATGTTATAAAGACAATGGCCTGTCTGGGGGAGGGGGAAAGACCAAACCAAAACAACATAAGTGAGCCCTGTCCACCACATGCTGTATTTCTGAACGCAGATTCTGGAAACAGGTCATGACAGACACTACTAAAGCTCTTCTGATCCTATCTCAAGAACTGGAGGACTTTAATCTTACACATAAACATCCACATAACGCTTCACTTAATGGGCTGATGCCAGTCTCCTGCCTGGACTGGAATACACCTTACAAATGAATGACAAACCCTTCTTCCAAAAAAACCCCCAAACCCTCACAATCTGTGGACTGGCACTGAGCAGCTCCTGTGTTTGACACTACAGAGAGGATGAACTGGGAGTATCCCCTTCTGCACCAGAATCCAGTGAAGGAAGGTGGCAATTTGGGGGAGCAGAACCCAAACTTTGCTGTCAACTCCACAGCAAAGGCCTGAGCTAACGAGTACCGGCTGCACTGTGGCATCAAACCACAGGCTGCCTTGAGGAGGAGGAAGTTTGCATCAGTAGGAGTCCCCAGAGGCACCCTTCGTGACTCATTCTGAATTCCTCTGAGGGCACTGGGCAAGTGTGTGATGAAAGCTGGGGTTTAGTTGGGGGAGGTGTAAGGCTAGCCGATGTGGTGTAGTAGAGAAATGGGACAGGCTACAGGGAATTTAACACCACTGGAGCATTGATGATTTATGGGGACACAAGTCGGTTGTAGCTCTTGTGCAAGGGCACAGGTGAGGTATCACCATAAATCCTCTGCCCTTTTGCCTGAGAAGGGTGGCCACAGTCCAGCCATGCACTCAAATATCACCCCAGGCTTAAACATTGAGATGACCAATGGATTAAGAAAAAGCTTTATAAATGAACAGTAACTATGGACAAGATTCCTGCTCTGAGGACAGGAACGTGTGGAAGGATGAGAAAAGGGTACTTAGATACCACTAGAAGAGAGATTTCAACAGCTGTCTGGAAGGCACTAGGAGGATAGGAGGGATGGAGGAGGCTCTAGAGATGCCAGGTAGATGGAGTCATGAACAGAAGGCTGGAAGGGGTGGGCTATCTATATCACTGGGTACAGTCTAGCAAAACAGATGACTGTCACAAATTTTTCATCCAAGCGAATCCATAGAATTTCCACCAACAAAATGAGGTAGACTCATCCAAAAGCACATCAAAGTGACAGCCCAGAAACATGAAAACAAGTAGAAACAGGAGGAAGAAAAAGGAGAAAGGCAAAGAGTGAATTCATAGGAGAACAGGCATCCCTTTCTCCAGCAGCTCCTGGACAGCTCATTTCAAAACCATACTGCATTTGCAAGTGATTATCACAGCCAAACACACTCTCTGACATCCTCTGAGGGCTGTTTTCAGAGGAAGACAGGCTTTCCTCTGCTCGCCATGCCCTGATGAAACTGTCTGACACACTTCGCAAGTGCAAATTAAAACCACACTACTTACCATCAACCCCTTCTTGCAAATTCATATTTGCAAAGAGAGTAAACTAGAAACCCCAGGTGTTGATAACATAGAGTCGTTAAGAGAAACTAGAGTAGGAAGGAGTTAAATTCAGAACCTCATCTACCACAAGCATTATAATACAAAACCTTTTTTTTAAATGGGAAAGCACAAGAGCCTTGTTTAAACACAGATGGAAGTACCTAAATGTACTGCCTCTTCTACAAATGAATTATCCAGCAGTTCAAGTAAAGGTGAACTAATACTGACAAAATCAAGTAAAACTCAATCAAATGTGGGAAGAAAAAAACCCCAAAACACTTCTAAAAAAGTCTACCATGTATAACCATGAGGGGAATCATTTTGCTTGGCAAACTCTGCCTTGTCTTCTTAAATGCAGAGGAGGTTTATAACCATTTTCAGGAGTTGCTTGTACCAACCATTATAGGAAAAGTCTATGGCATTGTGATAAAGCCATGCTGTCCAAGGGATATGACTGTCAGAGCTGGGTGTCTGGATCCAAAGCTACCCTGGTGGGGAAACCCAAAATCCTGAGTATATCTGATTCTTCATCCTGCAGAAATTATTTACATAATTAATTTCTACATTTCCTGCAGAAATTATTTACATTATTTACATGTAAATAATTAAATACAATGTACATCTACAACTAAAAAGTCATTGCATAGGTACTAGGGATGAAACCTGTTGTTCTACAGAAATTATCCTGTAATTCTTTACCACTTGTCAGGGTTAGATCTTAAAAAGAGTATAGAATAATCACAGTCTACAGCATGAGCATGATTCTATATGATCAGCTGGAATCAATATGAAAAGGGCTTCATTCTTTTATTTTGCACATTTGTAGAATTATTTTTATAGAATCCCTTCAGTTACTCAAGTTTCAGAGACTGAATCAAAAATGCCAATACAAAGTTCATCACATTCTATTCAATTCTCCAGACATTTTTTCATAAAGGTACAGTTGAATAGCTTTAGCCCTTTAGCTGTCAAATTATCACGTATAAAGATACACTACTCCAGCTCAGTGATTTTCAACCTTTATGCTTGGCAGCCCCCAAATGTTTTTCAGAAGAGACAAGCTCCTTTATGGAGAAAGTTAATCTATTGACAATAAACACGGGTTTTTCAGTTACCTTTCATTGAATTCTTCTTAGTTACCTTAGGAGTGATCCATGGACCCCCAGGGTGTGCAAAGCAGAGGTTGAGAACCATGGCTCTAGCTGGGGCTGCCTTTTTTGGGCATTTCAGACACTAATTACTCCAGGATCGGAATGAAACAATTCTTCTTCCTCGAAAGGCAGAAACCTGGCAACTGCCGGTGGGCTGAACCCAGGATGCGGCGTTCTCAGGGGGCTGCCAGTTCAACGGGTCACTGCAGCATCTCTCCTCCTAACTCAGCCCCTCTCCTGCATGGTCCACTGACACAAGCTGGGCTGAAACACAGGGCCAGCTCAGGCCACCTGAAATCCTTTAAGTAGCACTCAATGGTGGTAGAAATTGGAGGCCTGGGTGGGAAGGGCAGCAAACAGTGAAAAATTAACTTGGCTTTTCCTAACACCAGTGATGGGCATTCACCTTGGCTAGCTGGAGATGCTTACAGCTCGCTCTCTGTAATGTATCTCCACAGGGTCATTTATCCTGTTGTAATATTGAAGCCTAATACTGGGGAGATGAATCATCCACTGGGGGAATCTACTTCACTCTGCTGACAGTAAAAGAAATGTAAAAACAGGCAAGACAAGTCACTGAATATTTAGACAGCACAAGTTCGTGGAGACAAATTCCACAATAAGCAGGTAATTTTGATGTGACTGTAAGAAGCAGAGATCCCTTTTCTCTGCATTAAGTGCCCTGCCACTCAAGCTCAGCTACAGCAGCACACCAAAGGGATTTCTGAGTGCCAGCAGCTCAGACAATCTGCCAGGATCCTGCAGCACCCTGCAGCCAAGGCATGACCAAGAGGTTGTGTTGCAAGTTTATTTCTAGAGTATGAAGGGGGCTGAATGGGACACCCTTTCCCACCTCCTCTTCCACCTCTGTGCTGAACAGTGGTTCCTACTGGAACTGGAGCTGCTGCTTTTCCAGGAGCAGCACCTGGGCTGAGCCTCTGCTCTGCCTGAGGTAGCAAACCTCAGCTCCCCCTCAGTATGGGAGAGATAACCCTTGAGAAAAATGAAATACTCTGCTTTGAAACCTGGGCCTCTGGGTACCTGAAAATGTGAACAGGCATTTTAGGGGGTTTCCTGAGGCGCAGACACCTCTACCTCCTGCTGACTTCAAATTCTGTATTTGAACAAGCCGCTTTGCCAGTGATAATGTATGGCCAAGTTCCCCTAAACCTGTCTGAACCTTTTTCTGTCTGAAATAACATCTGGGTGAAAATGAGAAATCTGGCCTCTCATTTGGGACTTGCAAATACCTGGAGTCCTGGTAGAGCTCCAGCTGGGCTGCTTCATGTCCAGAGATCTTGAGTGGATGGACTGCTCCCATTTAGCATACCTGATGCATTTTCAATATACAGCATTCCCTGGCCTTCTTTGTAAGGTCCAGACAGTCCAAGCACACTGAGGACACATCTTTACAACTCTGCACTGCTGCTATGCCGTGCACACAGCTCAGTTGCTAACACAGATTTTTTTAAGTGTCAAAATGTCCTTAGAACCCAATCCAAAGTTTTGAAGTCTGGTCCAAACCTTAAACCCCTCAGCCAAAACACGCTTATAATCAGATGAAGTTTTTCTTTACACTTTCATCATTCTCTCATTTCTAGTTTACAGCTGACAAGCAAGTGTCACGGATGTATGGGCTGTGCATGGATCAGCAGCCACACTCAGACTTTGCAGATGTGGGATTCAATTTGCTGGCTTGATCACCAGAAGCTATCAAGGTACTCAAACAGACTGCTCCCAGGCATTACACCAAAAGAAGAGGAGGAGAAATCTAATAAAGTGTTCATCTCTGGTTCTCAAATGAAGAGAATACCTTGCAAATGCCATAAAGTGTTACAGGAACACAACTGCTTCTGAGCTTTGATCTGTTTTTCAGCTGCTACCACAGGTGGAAAAGGAGTCAACACAGTTGTTAACGTTTCTGTCCATAACCTCTCTTGTACTCCCTGTGATGGCCCAGCCTGAAACCATGGGAGATGATGCACAGAAGACAAGGTGCTAGGAGTTGACCTCCAATATTTTATCATGGGAAACAGCCTTCCACAACTGATGCATGCAGTTATACACACCTTGGTTCAGCTTTCAGTGCGGGTGTCAAGTGTTCTAGGCAATCTGGGTTTCCACTTTGCAACACTCCATTAATTCCAAAGAGTCTGAACACATCTGAAAAAATTGGTCTCCAAAACACAGCAGTGTTATTCCAGGGAAGAATTTCCTTCTCAGTTTCATATTTACTTTTTTGTTTACCTAATGCTATCACTACGATGACTACTCTGAACTTTTTTATTTGCTTTTCCTTTTCCGATGACTGATCATCTGGTATTTATGAGAAGGACTTTGTGAGAAACCAGTTTCAAAAGATGTACAAACAATTGACCTGAATACTTTTAATGCTGGTGGACAGTCAAAGTCCATAATTCTGGCTTAATTCATTGAAAGCGTTACTTATGATTTAAACTTTTCTATTTAAGCAATTCCACTTGACCACTTTAAATGCAGTAGCAACTTTATCTACAACAATATCAGATATCAACTGTCAAAAAGTTACAGAAGATGCCAGTCAAGAGAAGTTAAATATTTTCTGTATTCATCTTGGGCTATTTCTCTAATTTCCCACTCTCATCAGTAAAATGACATTATGACAACCCATCTGGACCTGAGGACCATGCAATGGCAGCCTCCTTCACAGATTTAATCAGTGGCACATGGACTCAGCAGCAAATTACATAAAGAGCTGTAAAAAGGCACCACAGCCCTTTGGCCACACCAAAAGGCAGAACTACCAAGGACAATCCCAGAAGCAAAGACCACAAAAAAAGGGCACTGCATCATGTGAAGACAAGTCACCACATGCATGGAGCATTGAAACAGAACTTCTTAAGGAACACCTCCTAAGTCTTAGCAATGCAGGAATGCCCAAAGCATTTCCATTCACCAAACTGGGCCCTTCTAATGGGCTGAACAAATTCCCTTGCTTAATTTAGGCAAATATTGCTAATCCTGAAAACTGGGAAGCCCCCACCCCCTATAAATAAGAACTTGGGGTAAGCAAAGTATTTTTATGACTTTTGCTATTACTAAGCTAGTAAAACTTAAAGTATCATAATTACAGTGCCCACAGACTTCTTTTCCTTCCTTTTATAACTTGTTATTTGTAATGGAAAAGAAGTTCCTGTGCATGACAAATATGGGCAGGTTTGAGGGTTATACCGCCATCCATGGATGTGCATCACGATTACAAAAACTGGATTAAGAAGGTATAATGGAAGATGCATGAGTGAGGGAAGAGGTCTGCACCTGTGAGTGACAGGACAAAATTACACATACATGAAGTCTTCAGGAAAAGTCTTCTACAATTTATATGGAAAAGTTATCATTTTCTATTGTGCGTTGAACAACAGATACAGAGAACAGTCCAAAACCACTATAAAAACTTCTCATTTCCTACTAAATTGCAAAGGAGTTTTAGAGTGTTTATAGAGTTACAAGCTTTTTTCCTTTATTAGTTCTAGAGAACACTAAAAAAGCGTGCATATGCACACATAAAATAATAGGAAATACATATGCACCCAGACACTACTTGGTTTACTTCGTGTTACTTTTATTTGTTTACGATTCCATTTATTTGCTGCATTGCATTTATAACCTATTTATCTTTTCGAATTCCAAAACTCTATTAAACCAGATTTAAAACATTATCCTACCAGAGGGCATAAACATTTTCGAATGTTAGTATTGTCTCTATTTCCTGTGAAAACCATGTGTTTTCATTCTTCTTTTCCCCACATTTTAAAGCCTGTGCAAATAGCAGTACAGAAGAGCAGAAGCATCAGTGGACAATTCTGTGTTCATACAACATCTGCTTTCTTATGGTTCAGTTGAGGTCCAGAACCCACTGTCATCTGCCAGTATTTTTTCGTGGGCTACAAAATGGTTCAAGTTAATAAGCTGAGTGGTTAGCAGCAGGAAAAAACTATACAGCCACACCAAAAAAAATAAGAGTCTAACAAAAAAACCCCAAAAACCCTCATAAAAGACAGGCATATGTGACAGAGAGGTTATTTTCCTATTAGGTTCAGTGTACACCTTTCCAAAAGGCTGATGAGCTCCAACAACAGGTCAAATTTAACAGTTTTCCCAGATGGCTCCTTTTGGGAAGTGGAGTGGAACACTCCCTCATCTATCCGTCTGCCTGGGTTATCACCACTGCCCAAAATACCTTAATCTTTCCACAGTATCACAGACTCCAAGCATGATGTTGAGAAATCTGATTGGAAAGGTTTTCTTTCACCCACTGCAGCTTTTAAAATTAGTCTCCAGGTATATAAATACATACACCAAGATACACAGAAACCCCCTGCAGCACTTCTAGTCAAAACACCAGGGCAGTACTAAAACCATTCAGAAAAAGTGAAAGAGAGAGCATTAATTTATAGCACAAGCAAAAAAGCCATCTGTACCACAGAAATACTTGGATATGAAACAATACAGAAAGTTAAGATTATTTTTAAATTCAAGTATTAACTCAGAATAATCACTGTTTCTGCACTGTTTTCCTCTTTTCATAGAGCATATAATTACATTAAATGTATGGCAAATAAAATGTTTACTCAAATAACCCACTGATAAAAATTTAGAATCACAACAGTATCACTGTAAAAAGCATGTGTAAAAGAATGTCAAATCCATTGCCTCACCAGGCTTCATTCTGTTGCAAATGGCATTATAAATTAATCCAGTTTTCCTAAATATGCCTTGAGTAAATGAGACCACAAATAGCCATTGTAAGCTTTAATATAAAAAATCCACAAAAAAAAGAAAGAAAAAAAAAAAAAAAAGGGAAGAACAAATAAAACCCTTCTCTTCATTCTTAACCGGAATGCAAGAGCTGTGTCAACCTTTTTTGATACAGCTAAGTACTGTACTCTAGTTTAATAACAGGCTTTCTCCTTTGCCACACTCCTTTCTGCTCAGTGAATTTTAGGAAGGGAAAAAAAAAAACCACGTTCCTAAAGTTAATCACTAATGACCTAATGAGCCCAATTAAGTTATGATTTATAATTTTTCCCATTTACACTGCTCTTGTGCTCTTGGACCAAAAAACTATCCCAAAACATTTGCTTCATTGCTTACTGACTGGGTTACCACAGTCACAGCTTAGAACTAAAATACTCTTCCATACCCATCAGGGCTTGAATTACATTTTTTAAAAGCACTTTATATCCAGCCAGATTCTGATATCAGTGACAGTGGTGCCAGCTCAAGTGCGTCTATTGACTCCAGCAAATTTACTGCAAACATGATGGCTGCTGCAGATCTGGATTTGGCCTTCTGCTGCCTCTGAATTCACCAGGTTTGTATCCCCACTGGGAACACCAGAGAGGTTTCTATGCAAAGAGAAATGAATCCTACCAATCTGACCTCCTCCAGATACTAATCATCCAGCTTTGCTCAAAACTCAGCATGCTGGAGATCTTGACAATTCATCCTGCCTGAATGAAAGTAAATGAAACTTCTAATTGAGACTAAATACAGCCTGCCCTGGACTAAAGCTCAGCACCTTCAAGGACTCAGCTCAGCCTGTCCCTTCTTGCTGGAAGTAGCAGCACTTCCAGCTGTGCACCCTGACCTGTGCACCCAGCCATGAACCCTTCTGCATTAGGAACTGAACCCAAGCGTGCTAATTCAAAACAAACAAACGTATCCTCCCTCTCTCCTCACTTCTTTCCTTGTGGTGGATGTATAAATGCATACTGATGGCTACTGCAACATGCAGTCTAACTGAATTTGACATTTTTAACTCCAAAATTTAAAACAGCAACTTTCTAGCCCTGGGGCAGGAGTACTAAATGCTAAAAAAACTTTAGGACTGGGGAGTATTAATTTTAAATCTGAGAGCTTGGCTTCAACAATGTTTCTAACAAGGGCTCAAGGCTCTCTAAAATTCAGCGGTGGATGCCCAAAATCTGCAATGAATTTTGGATCCAAAATGGAGTTTTGTGGCTTTAATTCTTGTTTGCCACAGGTCAAATTAAGCTCCAGACCTGAACTTGAGGGGAGGGAGGAGAATTTAGGTCTACATCTGAATTTACCATAGGATTAAATCATATTTAAATTTTAATTTCTAGTTTGCAATGCAGCCTTCTTGTTTTTTTCTTTCTCTTTTGTGGTTTATGATGTATTTGTATTTTAAGAGAAAAAAATTATGCACAGAGGAAACATCCTGGCACCACAAGTCATCAATAAATCTTTTTTCCATAACAACCCACAAAAATTCACTGCAGGACGCAATTGTTGAAACACAAAGCAATGACATTCTATAAGCTTTCAGAAGTATCACTCTAACCCTTGTGGACTCGATGAATTCTCTAAATGAGTCACTGGCCTCTCAATGGAATTGTCAAAACTTAGGTTAAGCCAGGTTAATTCCCTTCCCCCTTTAATTTAGAAGTCCAGCTGCAGCGCGTGGCTTTCCAGTGAAAAGATCTAAATGCAGAACCCATTCACCCTGAACAGGAAATCTCACAGGGCCCAAAGCTAATTTTTTCCTAAAAGCTAGAGATAAGCCACACTTACGGGAAAAATGTGATTTCTGATGCCTCATGGGCCATGTGATGTAAAAATCAATATTCCCCTTACATGGCACAAATAATTTTCTGCTGAAGGTTAAAGGATCATGGTTGAAGCTACTACGGTTGGGGAGGGAGAAAGGGCAGCTGAGAAAAATAGGGGATGAGGAGAGCAGAGACTTTAACCGGAGCAGGGGTAAGGGAGATGCAAAAAACAGCACTTCTAACCAAGGCAGGTGAGCAGATGTGGCTTTGATCACAGGTTATAGGAGTGTTTGGGTTTGACAGGACCTGAACATCCATCCAGTTCCAAACCCCTGCCATAAGCAGGGTACCTTCCACTACACCGGGTTGCTCAAAGCCCCATTCAGCGTGGGCTTGAACACTTCAGGGATGAGGCAGCCACAGCTTCTCTGGGCAACCTCTGCCAGTGCCTCACCACCCTCAGGGAAGAATTTCTTCCTTATATTTAACCTAAACCTGCTTTCTTTCAGTTTAAAGCTGTTCCCCTTTGTCCTGTCCCTACATGCCCTTGTCAAAAGTCCATTTGGGGTTGGGCTGAGGGTTTCAGCTAGGTGGGACAAGGAGGGACATCCTTGTGCCCCACAGGCTGCCCTCAGGCACGATGATGAGTGCTCCTTCTCTCTGCCCAAGGCTACCTGTGACAGCTCCAGCTTCCAGCACAGCACCCTGCTTTGCTGCCTTGCTTCCACCACAGTGTCAGCCCCCCTGGAACCCCAAAAAGAGAGACCTTGCTGGGCATATCATAATGGGAATAAACTATGCTGAAAGTAGAGCAAATTTTTATACTCCCATCCCTACTGTGCCGGAAGATCACTTGAAAACATCGGTGCCTACTTTGTTAGGGACAAAACCACTCAGCTACCAGGCCAAATAGTTCGTGTCCAGTTTGTCCTCAGGAATGGGTACAACAAACAAGAATCACAGCTAATCATGCCATTGATGTTGATGGTCTATACAAATTTGGTTGCAACTGGTGAATTCTCTTTAGCCTTCCAACAGCACTACAGTTCTCACCACTGAGAATATGTCCTAAGGAGGAAAGGATTTGTCTCAGCTGTAATTAATTCTTTTTTTTTAATAATAAAAGAAAAATCTAATAGCAATTAGGGGAAAAAAAAGGCAAAAGAAAAAACTAAAAAAAAAAGGACAAAGGAAAAGAAAAGAAATAGTTTATCCTACTAGTACTGCAGAGAAATATTTAATTGAGGGCTCTGGACTTCATTTTAAAAATTGCAGTTTTCAAGAGTACAGAAAAAGCTTAAAACATAAAAACTAAAGAGCCTGATGGAAAACTAAAAAGAAACTGAAATAAGTTTTCTTTAAAGAGAAAACAAAAATGATTTTAAACCAATCCCATGATATTTTCAACAGCTGGAATTGATAATACTGAACTTGGCCATAATTCTACTATATTTAGCTTTGTATCAAAGTCCACATGATTTTTCCATGAGACAGAAGAATAGATATATAGGCTGATAGATGGATAGATACATAAAAAGAGAAGGGAAAAATATAATTAGGAAAGGGAACATTTTCTTGTCTGTTCTTTCAGTATTTTTTTTAAATATATATCAACTTCTACCTTATTACTTCCTATAAGTAGAAACAGATTTTCCCCTCAAAAAAAAAATTCTTAAGCAGAAAACCTCCTTTGACAGCTTCAACAGCAGATTAATCACTTTTGTAACCCACAAAAAAAAGTTTTCTGGAAAGCATAACTGTCTGTAAATGTAAATGACAGTATTACTCTCTCTTATGCTAAGACGCCTACACATTCTCTCACTTCCAAGACTCAGCACCAGATAAAAGGTTGTGAGATAATAAGCAGCAAACCTTCCTTTGGAAGAATACAAATAGTTAAAAAAACCCAATTCTTGCTACCCCTCTAAAAAAAATATCCTTATACTGTTAAAACAAATTCTGCCAATAGATTCCTCTCCCGCTGGAATAAGACACAATTATCCCAAGGACTTCAGAAAAGAGAGGCTCAAGCAACATCAAAATCCAAACACATGCAAACATGAAAACATGAGAGGCTTTTCTTTTTCTCCAAATGAGCAAGAATGGGTTTGTTTCAACAAACAGGAATTTTATTACTGTTCATCTCCTGCCTTGCTCTAATTTGGTAGACAAATGAGTTGAAATTTTGCTCACCTATAATGAAAATTTCCAGGCACTCTTAAGGCGATGCACTCATGCCAAAAATCACAGAAACCCGTGGGGAAGGGAGGGGAATTTCAGTGGGACTTCCCCTCCTGCCCTGCAGTCCTTGTCTGACTTGAGCTTGTTAGAGCCCAAGTGACTTCTCCTTCAGCCAACCAAATCAGGGGCAGACCCTTCAGATCAAAATATACTTATTTTGGATAAATCTTCGGGAAAATAAAAAGCTGAAAAAGAGGGCCTCAGACCTCAGCTAGACTCTTGTGATGTCTCTGAAATGAACAGGAATGGTTTTGATGCCAAAATATTGCCAGTCAGCTTGTGAATGCTGCTGGAACAGAGACAGCCACCTCCTCTCCATGTGCTCTTGTCAGCCCCAGCACACAGGTTAATTATCCAAAGGGTGACAATCAAAAGAGGGCAGATTATTTACTTATTGAGCAGAGATGCTGCAGACCTGAGGAGGAAAGGAATGACTTCCCAAGCCTCAGTACAGTCTGGAGTCCCTCTTGCTGAGTGCTGGACATTTCCCCTGAGAGCTTGCACCACCTCATGTGCTGGGTGGGTGCCCATGACTCTGTGTCTACCAGGAGGTGGAGGTTATCCACGAAATAAATCAGGAAAATGCTGCTCATGCCTGTCACTTCTGGAGGAAGCAGAGTCCAGCTAAGGAGTACCCACAGCCCCTTCTGAACATGGTGCTGCTGCTTTCACACTGAAAAGAGTAAATTAATGGAATTAGCCATGTAAGTTTAAATTTAAAGGGAAGCCCTACGGTAAGGCATCCCAGGCCATGGGTGCAGGACTTCTGTACAGCAGGATGCTTTGAACTGAGCCAGAGGTAGAATCAAACTCTTCGAAATACCTTCATTAATGGAGTGCACCTGCTCTGGCAGGAGGCTGGGGAGCAGAGCTGAGCTCTCAGCGTGGTGCTGGCAGGGCTGTGGCTGGAGCACACGTGTCCTACACAGTCCAAGGAAGGAGCAGGACCCAGCTCAGCTGCTCCCTATCACTGCTCAGGGAGCAAGCAGCAAATGCAGCAGCATTGGGATGCCCTGGCTCAGCTGGCTGCCAGGCAGGCAAAGCACTACCAGTAACAAATTCAGTGCCCCTCACCTTTGCAGAGCTTCAGATTCTGGGCATGGTCGTTCAAGCTCTGGATAACTCTCAAAGAGAGCAACCATAGCTGGGAAAGGCATGGCAGAGGCCTCCCTTGTAACCAAAGACCTTTATCCCAGTGTCACCAAGGAAAAGCCCTGTGAGCTCTAGGTAAGAACTTGCAGGCCCAGAAAATGACAGTATTGACATATTCACGTTTGTGTCTCAAAACCATGCACGTCATCTCAAAAATAACAGATTTCCATGTCCAAATCCAACCGAAAGCAGGTGTAGTCCAGCGGTTTCTGTGCAACCACATCTGCTCATACTCCAGGGCAAATGCCGAACTATTTATTGCTACTTAAAATTTATTGCATTTTTAGTCCTCCATCCCAAAACTGCTTTTGTTAAAAAATTCCTTTGAAATCCTTCTATGCCAACTGGATAAATCAAATCTGACAATTAAAATGGCAAATTGTTCAGAACCTCAGAGTTTCCACCTGAGGATCTCCAAATACTTTTGGAACTTAAAGTCTTAATTACTCCCATGCTTCTTGCAAAAAGGAAAAAAAAAAAAAAGTAAAAGCATCCTCTTAAATTCTCTTTTTACAGATGAAAAACTGAAGTCCTGGGAGCCCCAGATAGCCTGCTAGGAAGCTGCTTGCCCCAAAGACCCCTTATCCACTAAATCAGAGGCAAGGCTGGGAAAGGAAACCAGGAGTTTCAGCAACTCTCAGCCCTCTTGTTCTTGCCACTTCAGAAAACAACAGGCAGAGCAATGTGATCATGCAGTTGTCAGTGTTTTCCCTCAAGGGGCTGGACAGAAGATGCTGAAAGCATTTGATCCACATGTGAGCACTGAACGGTATTGTTCGACACTGAGAAGTCAGACATAAATAACTGGCTTGTCTGGAGTGAGTAAAAGCATGTCTGTGTTTGCAGGAATCTCACAAGAGGGAGTAAGGAACCAGGGTGTTCCTTTTCTTTTATTATTACCTTTTTATTTCTTTTGTAGCAGTGTCTGGAAATAACCCATCAGCCAGAGGAGCTGCTCCCGCTGCTGCTGTGGCAGATGGCAAGCAGGGCTGGAGAGCAGGGCTCTGCCTCGGCAGGGCTGTGTGGGGAATTCTGCAGCGGGAAGAAACAAGGCAAAATGTGCAGGCTGCCGTCTGCATTCAGATCAAGCGCTGTCTGTTGCTAGCAGCACAAGTTGTTCTGAAAACAAGAGTCAATCATCTGTAGCCTTATTTCTGTACATTTCCTGCAGGGGTCTCATGAAATAAATGAGAATAAATGTAAGGGCGAGAGTTCCTATTAGGAGCAGCCTCATCAGCATCACCCAGCCAAGCATTTACGTCATCAGCATGCTAATTTAATCAGACCTGAGCAGTGATGCTATAAATGGATTACCATCCCAGCTAGTGTGGTTACCGGGGTAACTCAGCCCTTTGTGCCACAGATACAATCGGCTTAATGATAATAAAAACCTCAGCACAAATGAAACAGAAGGAAAAGCCTGACAGGGCTGACGCATACACGACCCTTTCTCTCCTCTCACCCCTCCCCTTCCCCAACCTCAGCCGCTCACTGCAATAAAATTAAGTGCTGCTGTGATCTGTATGCACAACATTCCCATAGGGAACACGCAAGTAAATAGAACCGCGGAAATAATTAATACAGGACAACAACTGATGTCGTCAGCACTACTTAGTCATTCCTCCAACCCTGAATGGCACAGGGACACGCAGACAGAAACAGTGCACGGGCAGATTCCAAGGATCCTGCAAAGGGCTTCAGAGAAGTGGCTGCTCCCCACTATGCAGCATTAATTATATCAATGGAGTGCTTGGACCAAGAGCTGACTGCAATGGTGAATCCGGTCACTGCCAGTCCCTGCCAGGCGGGAGCATTTCCACACCATCTCCTGCTCTGCCAAAATTGGAGGTGACCTGAGACTGGGAATTCCAAAGGCTACGGAGAAATTCAACTGCAATGTCACCAGTCCAGAAGCAGAGGTGACCTGGTCCTTTGCAGGAGGGTTGAAATGGGGCTCTGGGGCTTCCTGCATTCACCCAGCTCTGCAAAACCAGCAGCCTACTCACCTCCCAGCTTAGCCTGGGAAAGAACACTCCTTGGAAAATGCTAGCCTCAATGGGCTAAAAGGCAGTGACCATGCCTTAAAATGGACAGAAGGTCATACTCTTCAGCTCCTCTAGCTCTTTGCCTGACTGAGCACCAAGTTCCCTGTGGATGCTGAATGCCAAACATTTTCCTACACATATGCCAAAGACCAAATTTCTCATAGCACTCAAGATTTGATTTTCTTTTCCTCCTGCCCAAAATCTTAGCAACTAGGAGAAAAACCACCAGCATCTAAGTGCTCAGCTGCCACAGCAGCTCAGGCATCTCACCTGCCCTTACTGCAAATCACCATATCCTCACCTAAAAAATGCTTCACGTGAAAGTGCCGATTGCTACAACCAGATCAGGAGTGCACACCATAACCTCAGGTCCATCAGGCTTCTGGTGGGTATTGCTCCAGTCCAGGCAGCATCTTAAGGGATTAGCATGAGACCAACAACTTTTGATGGATTCAAAAATCAGACCTCTTCATTGAGAAGTGCAATGAATTCCCATTGCCTGCCACACGAACACATGCATCAGACTTGTTGCTTTGCAAATGCCAAATGCATGTACAAATGCAGTTCACACAGTCTTTGGAAAAAATCCAGAGAGACTTCCCAACATATACAACTGAATATGTACAGAAATTGCTGTGCCCTTGCCTTCATTTTACAGATTAAAGACATCCTGTGTGCGCTCATTCCTGAGGGCAGCTCATTCCACCCGTGTGAGACCACCCCAGCAGCCCAGCCCAGCACTTCTTCACTGAGGGGAGGTACCCAAGTATTTGGACTCAAGCATAAGTGAGATCAGCTTTTCAGAAGAGAAAGCCCTTTCTGAAGTGGCAGAACTTCAGCAAAGTCAAAGCTGCCTCTGTAAACTGCAGCATGTCCCTGCAATGAGCAATAATAGCAGATATGTCTACAGAAAAGACACACTCAGGCTCATCTCT
The DNA here is from genome assembly GCA_013397195.1 of Hylia prasina. Classification (NCBI taxonomy): domain Eukaryota; kingdom Metazoa; phylum Chordata; class Aves; order Passeriformes; family Sylviidae; genus Hylia; species Hylia prasina. The sequence continues at coordinate 546,436 of VYXD01011413.1, read as the reverse complement.
TGGGAAATCTCACTAAATACTTTCTCACTCCTCCATCATGCAGAAGAGCACCAGTCCTCCCGGGAAATTTATTACATACTTCTAGAGAAATAGCTAAATAATTCCTTCAGGAGCCCTTTTAGATCAGATTACAGGATTACACTTTTCCCTGGAAGGGAGAGAATCCTATGCAAATAACACCAAATTACTACGGAAAGTTACATTCTTGGCTGGAAACACCTGGCTTACTGAAAGCACGGAGCCGTGTGTCCTGATCTAACTGTGCCCTCCCGGCAGCCAGGCAGGTGAGATGCAAATAACCCCAGGAAAGAGGCTGGAGGGATAAAAATCCTCAAAGCAGAAGGCAGGTGGCAGAGAGCCAGAACACACAGCTCTGGAAATGGCGCGGCTGTTGATGTGAGAAGGAAGCCATCACCTTTGCTTCGATTTAAAAGTCATCATGACAGCTTGAGAGATTGTAACATTTAAGTGACACAGTGACAGCTTGATCCAGTCAACAATCGCAATTCACAGACGCGCTCTAAACACAAACCCCGCTTCCCCGGGTGCAGAGCAGCCACTCAGTTGGGAAAGGCATGTATCCAAAAGGAGATGTAACATTAAAAATGTTCCTCCAGGATCCTCACTTGGCTAGTTATTCTGCATACACTGTGCTGGTGAGACTTCCACTAGGGCTCTCTCCACCCCTGTGGCACAGAAAGGGTATGAGCAGGCTGGTGGATGGAAAGAAAAGGAGAATTGGCATTAATGTCAAATTTTCCATTAATTTCAATGGCAGGTACGGGTGTGCAGAACTTCAGAGAAAGCCCTTCTGCTACAATCAAGTGAAAGGTGAACCATGCAATCTCCCTTTACCCCTGCTCCCCCTGACAGCCAGGTGGGCTCTGAGGTGGTTGCAGCGATGCAGGGCAATGCAGAACAGCCCCAGCTCACTGCAGGTGTCCCAGCCACATTAAAAAGAGAATCAGGCATTCACTAAAATTTATAATATACCTCTAACCTCTTTATAGTTAGGTGCTTGTTCTCTTGGCCAGGGAGTTACAACTAATGGTATTTTGGGCCTAATAAAGACACTTTTTTTTTTTTTTTTTTTTTTTTTTTTTTTTTTTTTTTTTTTTTTTTTGGCGTGCCTAATGTCCTGCTTATACAATTTAGTGCTGTGGAACAATGCCAGAGTAACAATCCCCAGGCACCAACATCTTTCTCAGCATATGCAGAACAGCCAGTGCTGGCATTTCTTCCCCTGAGATGTGGCCTTTTAGGTCCCCAAAGCACATCTGGGAAGGATTGCTCTGAGCCACTCTGGACAGGACTTCTCAACACAGTAGGATTTGTGGGCATTTGCGAGTGGGTTCCAACCCACGGACCAGTTAAATAAGTTACAAAAAAGGAAATACTGGAGAATATGTCCACAAAAAAAACGAGTCACTAGGCCAAATACTTCCTTCATCCCTCACAACTCAAGCTCTCCTGGGCCCCTTCCTGCTGCCCAAAGGTCTTGTCATCCACAGACTGTTGTGGATGACAAAAGAAAAGAATGATTTTGATGACAAAAGAATGATTTTGCTATTGTCATTAAGAACATGACTTTTCAGTGACCCACAGAAGTACTGCACCAAACACATGCTTACCAATGGTCAGCCCTACACACCGTCTAATGTATTTTAAAAACAGTCTGCTCTCTGTAACCAAGCTTTAGTTGTCTTAAAACCAAATTAAATAAATAAAAAGCTGAAATACTTTCACAGCTTTTGACTTCCTAAAAGCATATTTTATACTTAAGAAATATTAAGACAGTGACCATCCTGAACAGAGAAACCAGTGGCTAAAGAACTCGCTGCCTTTGGAACACCTGCTCTGATTTGCAAGTTCCTCAAATAGCAAAGGAAGCCAGAAAATGAAACCTTCAGTAATGGCCCATTTCCAAGCCTTTATGGCCATGGCTGGGCACTGAATTTTCTTAGAGGGAAAGCAAGGCATCCCTGGCTGTGGCTGTGCACAAATGCAGGCAGTGCAAGGCAGCTCAGGACCCACTGGTCTCAGACATTGGGGTGCACTGCCCCAGCCTGAGCCCCCCAGCTCCCCTGGGAATGGGACTCGTTCAAGGCTACCCCTGATGGTGCAGAATGACCTCTCCTGAGTACATCAGGAGAATGGGACCTCAGGAGTCTGTTCAGCCCGGTCCTCTCCATTGAGGCAGGACTGACCCTGCCTAAACAGCTCCAGACAGACCTTTGCACAACCTGACCTAAGGTCCCTCCACCTTCTGCTTTTCCATGCCATCTTCTTCTGGGGTTACCTGTCCCTCCTGTAGCAGTACTACCCTAATGGCTAATCTAAATCTCTGGCTGGGTTTCAGGTCCCAGACATTGTGCTTTCCAGCGTAGATGTGTCATTCCCTTTTTCTTTGCAGCTGGAAGCAGACAGACCCTGAACAATTAGGAGGCAAGAACACCCACAGGGAAGAGGTTATTTACATAAACAGGATCACAATGTGTGTGTGTTTATATATTTATTACTTATAAAAAAAAATACTGCATTCTCTTTTCTTTTCTAATTAAAAGACCCAGTTTGCCCTGCTGCACAATTGCTAAGCAGATTTAAAATGGGGACTTCAGTAGCTATTTTATGGCTAATCAAATGAGTAAATATAATGATCTGCTCCAATTCCCATTCTGATTACACAGTGTAGCTATTTCATTCCCTCAATAAGCTCCTTGCACCCAAAAAGAATAGTTTAACAAGCTTCAGAGCAGAATGTTAGGCTCAATTTCTCTAAAGGGTAATAGAGTGGGAGTGTCTGTATAATTAGCTTTGTTGGGCTCCCTCCCTCACTGTACAATACACTCTATACAGAGTTTTCACTGTCTCTCCAGGTCTTCAAGTTAAAGCAGAAAAATAATGCAGAGCACATTAGAATCATACTGGCTGCACAGAAGAGTTTTGAAAGACAGAAAAAAAGCTGGAGAAGTGCTGTCTAATTCAGCCCAAAAGGGCTCAAGCTTTAATTTAACTTTAGCAATAAAAGCACACATGTTCATGTACATAGCTTATTCATCTCTAATGTATTGAACTCTTAGATGTTTCTGGAAGTTAAGATCTGCCAGACTACTAACACACTGATCAAATCATGGTATAAATCACTAAAGTGCACTCAACAATTTCTTCTCTGCGTAGAACTTGAAGTTAAATTAACAGCATACAATCTATAATGTAAAACATTACCTAACACATTTGGAAGAGTTTGATGCTGAATTCCCTTACAGAAAATAAAAGTGTTTGATATACTGATTTTTCGCAGCAAGAAACAATTTTTTATGTAAGCTGGCAAAACTGTAATATTTTTGTGCTTGCAGAAGAATTTTCAGCTGGAGATTTGAAAATCCTTTCTGAAGGCAGACAGCCAGGTGGGATATGTTATTATTACCACCTCTATTTTACAGATGGAAAACTTAATGCTAGAAAAATTAAAAATCTCACTGAAAATAAAGGGACATGTCAGAGATCTGTGAGGAAAGGGAGAACAGCAGATCCCATCCTGTTCCAAAGTGCTCTGGCTGCATCAGATGTCTCAAATCAGTCATCCTCTATCTCTCTCCTCTCACTTTGCATTTGCAAACAAAGTGCCCATGGATACTATCTTTCTAAACTAGCACACAAAAAGTTTGGAAAAAAGGTCAAAATCCACGCAAATTGTTTAATCCTGCAATAACTGGGGGGAAAACCCCAAAACCCCAAACAAATAAAACCACCAAAACAAACCAGAAAAAAGCAGGGCACTATGGAAGTTACTCTGAAAGTCCCACAGCTGAATCACAGACTTTACCCCTAATAAGTAAAATCCACCGTTAAGCCATTGTTTCAGAGTAAGTGAATAGCAAATTAAAAATAAAATAACAGAGGTCAAATAGCCACTTCCACTTTATTTTTGGCATATCAGCTTACCAGTTCTGATCATCAATACCTGATCAAACAGGTAACAAATGGATACTGCACCTACATTTTTCACATTCCTCTGAAGTAACCAAGTATCCCTGGAGCCTTGAGCCTTGAAAAGAGACAGCTAAGACTCAGACTGCTACAAACAGGAGGAATGATTGTTCTGTCACTTCCAGCGCTAGAAAGAAGCAACAGGAAACCATCCTTGTGGGAGGCAGAGGGAAAATATCAGGAATAAGGTGGGTCTGCCCCACCTCCATTGAACTTCTTTGCTATGGGATGTTTTAAATTCCAGAGATTTACATGAGCTCATAAAGCAATTGAATGAGCTGATGGAGGAAAAATCCCTGACTGAATATTAAGGAAGACATAATTTAAATCAAGCCAATTCTCTGTGAACAGCAAATTCTTAGATAAAGGGAAGTATTCTGGGGTGGTGTAGATATGAATTTTCACCACTCTTGTCTCCTTTCATTGCTATTTATGGGGAAGAACACTGAGCTGGAGTGATCACTCATCTGACACAGGGTGGGCAAGGTCAAGTTCTTAATTTCAGACCTATATACCCAGACATAGGAGAGAAAGACAGTGAAAAGCAAAGGTTTAAAATTCCAGTTTCTCATGCAGGCAGGTTATTTTTCTAAAAACCACACTTTTGCTACTTCTGTCTTTAAAAAAGCGCCAGCAGCTGACCAGCACTATAATACAAGTCAAGACCAAATGCATTTGAGTGAATACACTCCAGATTCAACTCCCTCCAAGCTCAGTTGCAGACAACAAATCCTACAAGAGCTTTTATCTGAGTCCAGGATACCAAAATGCTTTCATCAAATGAGCCAAGCCCAAGATGAACCTGAGTCTTCACAACAGCCAGCATTTGAGACACTCGAGAAAACTTGACAGGTAAATACTAGAACATCCCCAGAGGACAGGCTTCCAAGACTGATATTGCAGCGTCTTCTGCACACAAGTGCAATTAATGGAGCCAAAAGCATGTGATGGAGCCAGTGCTGGATGCACTGGTACATCTCCACACAATGCATCTCCAAAGGAGGTGACAGTTCTGGGCACTAATTTTAGTACTGTCTCCCTTTTACTATTCCGGACCTGTGTGCAGGAAAAATTCCCAGCTTTTGGGCACAACATTCTACTTCCAAATTCAGTTCAAGCATCTTTGCAGAACAAGGGGATCACCTTCATGTTTCCTTGAGTTTTTGGCTTACAGCTTCTCAGAGGTGTAAGAGCAAATTGAGGGACCTGGTTTGGATGCATAGGGACTTCTTAAGCTGTTCAGGCAGAGAACAGCTTAAAAATGGGGAACAGCACCTTGGTGCTGTTGACTGCCAACTTCACCACACAGAAAGGTGACACAGCTGCACAAACTTGCAAGGCTGTGCTCCACTTTATCCCTATCCACCCATGCTGCTGTCACAGAGGAGTGGAGAGAATAAAACCCCAGCAGTCCAGATGCAAATACTAAAGGTCACAAATAGAACATCACCTACACATCCTCACTGCACCAGGTACTGGACATTCACCCAAACACTGCACACTGAGGAGGTGGGCAAAGAACTGGGGGTTTGCCTTGTTTAACAGAAGAGCAGCCCAGAGGCAGAAGATGGCTCAGCCAAGGTAACACAACAGCAAGCAGAAGTCTGCCAGTCTCAGGGACACAACACAGAACTGAGAACAACTTACCTCCTCCTCAGGTTCAGGTGGGACTTGGTTAAAAGAAAGTCCAGTTAGTGAAAGATGCTTCAGACTGAGCACTGCTTTCCTCCCCTCTCTTTCAGCGTAGTCTTACTATCTTAAGTTAAAGGAAACAATTTTAAAGCTGATGCCAATCAGTCCAACCTGACTTTTCTTATAGTCAAAGCCCCAAATTCCTGCCTGGCAAAACTCTGACAAATGTATCTGAGAACCCTGCAGGGTGCAGCAAGGAAAGCCCCTTCAGGACTCAAGCTGCTATTTTACATCAAGAGACATTTTTAGCCTGTAATTTTATCTCTTCTATCTCTCCCCATTGCTTGAAATTAAAATAAACATGGACCAGGGCCTAGGATTTTATTTTATCTGTCACATATTGCGATCATTAAACACACTTGAAACGAGTGGGTTTAGTTCAAATAAAACTGTCTCTTCCCTCTCCCTTTCTCAGTTCAACAAACATAAAATAGGAAACTGCACTCCAATATATTCAAGAAGCAACACACGTTACATCATGAGTAGATGATCCATCTGGCAGGCTGACATGGTAATAAGTTTGCTTAATTGTCAGGTCAGGCATATTATAGACCCAGTCTGTCAGTCCTTTTATTACAGCTCTGTCTGTACTGGGGAATTTCAACCTCCTCACACTCCGTGTGTGTAGATGTGGAATGCATCCATATGGTACGAGGACGTATGTATGGACACATATATGAAGTGTCACTCAGAACAAGGAGATTAAATTAAGAAAGGAAATGCTGAAGTCAAATAGCTCTTAGCAGCTGTATACATTTCAGTCTGGAATAATCACCCAAAGAAAGCAATGAGATGTTTACATTTAATTTATTTGAAACTGGGCTGGCGAAAGCGCTGATTATAGGGGATAATCCAGCACTGCCTCATAAGGAAAACAGCCAGAGATCCTCAGATGTTCCCTCCATTTATACTTTTTAAGCGATCAGCCCATCATTTTGGTTTTGGCTCCACGCAGTTCCAATCATTCAGACAGTCTCCTGAGATTGTCCATATGTCCTCCTGAGAAATCACTGAGTACATTCAGCAAATGCTTGAATTCATCAAATGGATGCTTTGCCTTTAAAAAGTCCACAAAATACAAAAGCCACCTTTTTCCTCCTTTGTCTTTGCGCCTTACCTCACCTCCTTCTCTCCATTAATGAGCTCAATTCTGAAACAATTTTATTTACAGGAAGGCTTTAAGGTGTTCTGAAATACAATTTGTAGGAAGGATGCCAAGTATAAATTGTATTTGCTAGACCTGCCTGCATTTGTGATTTTACATGAGCACGCACACATATGTTCAATATCCAAACAGCAGGTGTTCCCTAAAGTTTTATTGCCATTAGTTAGAAATTACCACATTACTCAACAACGTCAAAGCCAAGTCTTGTCAAAGGCAAGTCTTGCCAGAAAGTTTGATGATTTCCAGTATTAAACAGTCCTGCTTTGGGGTGCTGGCTCTAGCTCTTCCAGATATCTCCAAAACCTAACAGTGATCAACATTTACCCAAGAGACCCAGTTAACAACTCATCCTCTATGTGCTATCTCCACAGCTTTTCTCAGGAAGCAGAGAGTGCTGTCTCGAGCACGGTAGCAGCTGTCACTGGGGCCTCATAAAACACGGTGATCTTTGTGGTAACCCTTTCCCATAGCCAGATCCCTTGTCTTGCACTTTGGACATAAGATGCTGATGCAGATCTCAGTCAAAATCTTTCCAGAAAAAGATTAAATATAATTCAAAACAATATCTGTACTATCTCCCTGCTGAACTATAGTGCTCAAAAAAATCCAGCTGAACAACAGTTTTTCTACCACTTTTTAGGACTGTAAAAGCGTCTTAGCTGCACAGATATTCCATGTAATGCACAGATGATCTTTCTGCAAACCAGCACAGTAATCGACCCCAACATCTTCTCTTCCCCTCTTGATAATCACAGCTTGAAGCTGCACGTGCATCCTGGCTTTCTGCTGGATGGAAAGAGAACTGTGCCTCCCATCTTTCTTGAATTCTCCTTGGATCACAAGTTAACGGTTTTGGAAGACGGCATCAAAATTGCCTGAGGCCCCAGGATGACTGGAGTGATTGCTGATACACGAGATGGCAATTCTTCATGGTTCTGAGCTGCCTGGGACAGGAATGGGTTCTCATCAACATCTTACAAATCACTCCAGAGGGGGTAACCCACTCAGCCTCTTGTCAGCCCAGAGAGAAACAACAGTGCTACTTATGGCAAGACAGCAAAGCCTCTGACCTGGCTTATGCTGGCAATCAGGTGAGATGATTGCAACAATCCTGCCTGGGAGGCACATAATGCCATGCAGACTGCACAGCCTGCCCTTGCTCTTACTGTACTTATGCACACAAAACTACTTCCTTCCAAGTGAAGAATTCATTGTAAGTCTCAAAATATTTTGTTTGGGCAGGGAGGAATCAGTATCAGACTGCAAACATTGGCAGAAGTATTTATAACTGCTTCAAAATTTCCTTTATCTGGCCTGGTCCTTTTTTTTGTTGTTCAGTTTTCTTTTTTAAATCTGTGGGGGAAGACAGTAATACCCATTGGACAAACACATTATTGATTTCCTATAGAAACAGCAGTTAGTTAGAACGCTCACTTTCAGCAGCATGTTAGTTTTATCTTACTGTAATTTTTTTTTCATTTCATCCTCTTTTACATACTCATAGAAGTTTCCTATTCACTACTGAAACACCATATGGTGATAATATATGCTAACACAGGCACAGTGACACAGTCCACAAGCCTGCTATTGAGCAAAAGTTGACAACATAAGGCTCAGAGAATTCTAAGTGCTTCCAAGCCACAATAAGTACGTCACCTAATTGCATTTTACTGTGATGCAAAGAAGTCTGAGTCAAAGAAGGAACTTCCTTACAATGAAACTGTAACAGCCTGGAGTAATTTACAGTTACTTGAAGAGTTAGAGCAAGGATCTATCAATTCATGGCTTTCAGATACAGGCTAGATGTGGGCTGGGTTTTTTTTTAGCATAGGCAGCTTTAATATACAGAAAGAGACAATGCATTTCAGCATCACAGTCATCTTTCAAAAGGTTCCAGACAGGAAGGCCAAAGGCAATCAATAAGAGAAAATATAGACACTGCTTCTCAAACCATTCACAGATGCCTCTGCCTCTTACTTTAATGAACTAGGTTTTGAACAAGAACATCTTGGAACAATCCTGAGATATATTCAGGCTACAAATGAATCAGGTTTATTTACACACTGGTAACAAAGTCTGATGGAGAAACTACAGGGCCAGGTCTCACTTTTCTGTGGAGCTCTAGGTCCTTACAGGTGGCCCTACCTGAAAGGAGGCTGTGAATAGACCTGATCTTTGGCCTTTGGAATGGCCAGCAAGGGCTCCAGGGAGAGGTCCTCCCCCTCTGGCAGGGCAGACCCTTGGAAAAACAGACCATGGAGAACAGGATGGACCAGTAAGTGACAACACTATCACAGAATGTCACTGATGTCGGTCTGAGGCCCTGTTTTACAATGAGCTGCAAGGTCTCTCTGTGCCTCAGTTCTCCATCTGCAGAACGAAAGAACCCAACTTCTCCCACCACGGGGCACAACAACAGTAAACACATGGAAAGTTGCAAGCACTCATGCAAACAGGCAGCAATAAGTAACAAGGACAAACTCACAAAGGCCATACTTTAAATGCCAGGGCTTCCCAGTGTGTTTAAGCCTCCACCTTTCAAATTGTATTTAAAAACTACCACTACAGAAGGCAGCTGCCCTCCTCTTCTAAAGAGAACAATTCCACAGGGACTCCCATCAATAGGATCTGTACCTGTCCTGCAATGGTCTCTGGATATATTCCAAGCAGTTTGAAGGCACACCAGGGCAATGCCCTCCCTGCTGCAAGTGTGATACACAAATCATGAAGTCATCACTCCCGTTTTGGTGGAAATGGCCTGGGGAATACACCCAGCAGTGTCCACAGTGGGAGCAAAGTCCCAAGTGATGTATTGCCACGCAGGTGTTTCTACAAGTTGCTGCGCTGTTCCCTTGGCGCTGAACTATTTCCTTTCCCTAGCAGGGAGGGAAACGCAGCTGGTTCCTCCTATGCACAGAAGAGAAAAACACAACACAAAAGGAACAGAAACCATAGAGAGCCGAGCAAAGGAAGCCTGATTTCCTATGGACTTGTGTCTTGCGTCTTGAGCAGACTCTGACCCTTCCTGTTCTCATCTGTTACCTCTCCTGACTGCCCCTCCACTTCCCTTCTCCCCCTAGTATTAGCATTGGCATTTGTCTGTGTGTGTCAGCCAAACAATCCATGTTCCAGGTCAGAGATCCTGGTTACAGCACAGTCTGGAAGAGCAAAAGTTCAAGTTGCCTGTAGGACACGCAGCAGGCTTGGAGCTCACTGTGCACGTGTGCAGTGGGGCCATCCCACGGGCCAAGCAAGGACAGCCAGCACCTCCCTGCAGCTCCCCAAGACAGGGATCTGGGGGATCCCCCCTCCCCAGCCACAGAGTTCTGCACAAAGATACCCCTCCCACACACCCACTTAAAAGTGGTCACAAAAATCAAACTATATGTGGGGACCAGCCAACTGCTGGACACCACCAATGGGTGCTGGGTAGGAAGAATTAATCAACTGTGCTTTCATTTCAAAACACTCCAGTTATTTCCTTGGCAGGCACTGGCCAGAAGAGTGGCTGCCACACGTGGGGCAACCCCACACCTGAGACCTCTTTAAATCTTCCTGACAAGGGGGTGTTCTCACACGCTCTGCCCATACATTCCCATGGGGTATGAGATGAAGATAAATGCATGACAGGGTGCCCACGGTGAGGCCTCAGCTCCTCCGGTGACTCAGGCACAAACCAAGTCATCTGATCTCCCAGAGCCTATGTTCCTCCCCTGCCCATGAGACAGCCAGTGTACTTCCCCATTTCACAGGGCTGCTGTCCTGGTGGTGAATCTGATGCCGCTGAAGCACTCAGATGCATCAACCCATGCAGGAATGTGAGCAGAGGCCGTGTCCCAACATAACACAGGTTCCTGCCCCAGAGGCAGCTGCTCTTTGCTGGCTGGACACAGGGACAGCTCGTGAAGTGCGCCGCAGCCCTTTGAGGAGAGTGCCAAACCACAGCGAGTGCCAAAATGCAAGGATGGGGAAATGATGACAGGCTTCCTGAGATGATGGCTTACAGCAGCTCAGTCCCATTGTGGGGAAAAAGATAGAAAACAAAACATAACAATAGGTAGAAGGCCTTGAAAAGCTTTAGAGAATAAGAGCCCTGTTCTCAACCACTCACAGCAAAACAATCACAAATGCAGAATGAGAAAAAGACCAAATTATGAAGTACTATTTGCTTTTTATCACTGTTCCCAAAGTAAATGTTTATCTTTATCCATATACACATTTGAGAAGCCTGCACAGATTTTAAAGTCCAATATATCCAACTCTAGTCGTAATCTAAAGCTTTAGCCAAACACGTAGGCAGAAAATCAAAATGGATGCAGAAAAAGAGAAAGGAAAAAATGGAAAAGAAAACCTTACTGATATTTCTGTGAACTTGATTATATATCAGAAAAAGAAACAGCAGGAGTAGTGCTGATTTATTTTCACTCTGATGACAGTACAAGAGGAAGAAATAATACCCTGCAAAGGTCACTCTTATCCTGTTCATCTGTGACAGGCTGATAATCCGGGATCTCAGAAAACTTTCTTTAAAAATCTTCACGGACATGCTCTTATCAAAAGGATTAAGGTTTAATACATACCAGCAGATGCAACTGATTCAGGCATCTGCTAATCAGAGCAGCATCAGTTGCCGCACGCACCGGCTGGAGCTGATGACTGCAGGAAGGTTTCCCTTCTTACAGAGAAAGAGCAAACCCATACATTAAATCATCTCTTGGCTGTGCCTCCCAGCTCACAAGTTCATGGCTGAGCATCCCTGTCCTGTGCACGCTCCTGCCTGCAGACATGTCAGGGATGGCAGGACAGATGTGCTGCTCACAGCCAGCGCACCCACAGTGGTCCTCCCAGAAAGCTCCAACCCTGGGACCACTTCAAACACCACCCACGTGAGGTGGGAATGTCACTGCCTTTGGAGAGGAGAACCACAGGAGGAAGGGTTTCTGGATGTAGAGGATTTGCATTTTGAGTGCTGGGAGGAACCTACTGAGATTACTCTGACGCTTCCTTTCCTACTTTCAGTAATCCAACCCGATTTCCCAGACAGCTCAAAGCCAGCGTGCTGCAGCCAGAGGCAGGAACACAGCTCTCAGAGGGGACCCCATCTTCAGAACTGCCCATGCAATTCCTAATGTCCGTGACCATGGCAAAAATGTCACAGGCCACTGAGAACAGCCACAGTCAGCACCCTGCAGTGAGTCTGCACAAACCATCTGATGCAGCTACAAGGAGCTCACCAGCTCAAGGCCAGCTTGGGCATACCACTGTGAGCCACTATCATTCCTCTGTGTCCCCCTCTGAGTCATCCAAGTCAACAAAATAGCAGCACTCACAGCCTTCAGGAAAAGCACTGTGTAGCACAAAAGCTCTGGAGTAGCCGGATGGTCCTACTAAAAGGTCATCAACACTTTAGGGTAGACAGCTGATGCTTCTCAGTTTCAGCAGATGAGCTTATTTCCAATGAGTCCCTTTGTCCTACCACAAAGCCTAAAATGCACAGACCTCAAGAGAACAAAGATCCCTTTGCAACTGGGAAAGCACTGCCTGGCTACTGTGCTGCACTGCTGGACACTGAAGACTCTTTGGCAAAGCCGTGCAGATGCCCAGCAGTTAGGTGTGTTCAGACCAGCAGAATGAGGCCAGGAAACTTTTATTTACCTCAACTATCATATGTGAAGATGGCAGAAGCTAAGCCATCCATTTCAGCCCAACCTGAACATCTGAAAAAGCCATATCCCCTTGAGTGCCATAACTGAGGAACCATAAAACTCTCTGTCACATAAAGGCTCCAGGAGGGAGGAATCCATTCTGAATCCATCAAATCAATCTCAATCTGTTTGTACCCCTAAATTTTCTTTCTTAAAAGAAATAAATACATTCCTGACAACTGGAGTTCTGTAACGTACCATGTGGACTGCACTTCCAAAATCCTTTTGGTGCAAACCAACCTGAGCCAGGCTCAGGCAATGAACTCTGAGCCTGTAGTTTACACAGCCTATTATGAGTTCAGATTCAGTGATCTGTTTTCACAGAGCTCACAGCCCAAACCAAGTGCAATCATTAGGATCTCTCTCAAAGCTGGGGGAACATACTTCCCCTTGCTGGGTTGGAAGCTTTACTCATGGCTGGAGACACAGCTTGCATAAACCAGGATAAAACACCTGAACTCTCAGCTGTGCATTCCTGACACAGCTATAAGTGGGGCACTACAACTAGAAATTCACAGGGAAGTGACCTCCTAGGAGTCTTCAGCATTCAACATTTTGCCTTGGCTTGCCACTGTACAGCTGAAACTGTTCAATCCTGTCCCACCACCCTGCAAGAAAATATGTCCATTGCCTCTTCTCTGCTTTTATTATCCCCAAATGGTTATCAAAAGAAGTGACAGGATAACCACCAAGCACTGTCAAACATTTAAATCCCTTTTAAATTCCAGTAATTACAAGACATTATTTCCCAGTATGCTTGAAACTTATTGAAGATATATCACTGATTTTTAAATTTAATTTTCTTTACATTTTTATTGTTCTGTAGCTCACATTGAGATGAGCCTTTTTTCCTTCAAAACAGCGCTCCTTCAAAATAGTTTCCTTCAAAATAAGCCAAAACTTTGGCTTAAAGTGTTGGATAGTGACAGATGTCTAGTACTGGAGGCAATGACACAGAGGCAGGGAGACAGGCATGAATCCTTAGATATCTTGCCTATCTCTGCCTTCATGTTCCCCACCTGTTTGCACAACCACATCACCCAAAGGCCTTCAACCCAGACCAAGGTTCCACATTGTTACATGCCACAAATATGGGGAGTAAGAGGCAAATCACATTGAAGAGGTTGCCAAGCTACAAGGATAGAAGAGATTTTGAGAGGAAGGAGAGGGGAAACACTACATTCAAGGTTGTTTAGCACAGCAGTGGTTGCTGGGAATGAACAGGTCTCCAGAGTCCCAGCCCAGTTCCCTCTGGATCAAGCAGCCTCCAAGAGCTGTACACAAGTAGATTTCATCTTGACCGTGGTGCTTGGTCAAACAATATTTTTTGCTTTTTAAATACTTCACAAATATTGGCCACAGAGCACTTGCTTTTAAAAAAACCTTAAATACCATCAGACCAGGTACATCTTATTACCCGGTACACCTCCCACAAAGTGCTATTTTTCCAAACAGACGATCTGTTGTAAATTCAGGATAAAACTCAAGTGTTTCAGAAGGTAGGTGTCCAATTCCAGACAAAGCAATCATCATTCAATACATAATTCACAGCAGGGACAAAAAATCCTGAGCTTACGTGTGCTGCTATTTCCAGTATTTCATTTTCACAGTCTCTGCTGGAAGCCCCTTCTCCAGAGTCACAAAGTTTTCTTGTTTTTAAAAAATGTAAACATTTGTTTTATGGGCTGAAATTTGGCATGTTTGGTTTGGGGCGTATTTTTTGGTTAAGGTCTTGCTGCACTGATCTCATAGGCAAGGATTTAAGCAGAACAGGTAAAAACTAGGAAAAATGCCCTTTAATAGAGGAGTCAGATAACCACAGCATCCACTAGGCCTCTGCTTAGGGGCTTCACACAATTTATGACTTGCCCCTGCTCCCATCCATGGAAATTATGCACCTAATACCTTGTCTTTTACTAATGAAAGATACAGTGGGTTCTCTGCCTCTGAACTTTCCAATGAGTTACTGCAATTTAGAAGGTGTGATATGTACACAGAAGCACATTGCAGCTACACAAGAGGTGCTCTGTACTTTACTCATCACATTAGTACCTCCAAACTGCACCAAACAGGAGGAAAATATTAATTAGATTCTTTTCATAATGCTTCTGCAGTTCTTCCAACAACACCCAAGGCAAGTTAAACCTCATATGCCACTGCAGTCATGGCAATTTTGACATCATGTTGGTCATCTTGTCCATTTCAATTTACTGTACCAGAGGGCTAGAACTGGTCATGCTGGTGAAGGTCATGCAGAACCTTTCTAAAGCTTCAGTTCTAGCTGGATTCTTTAAATACAGTCTCTCCTATAGCACCTCACATGACAGAAAGCATCCTTAGATGATGCTCTGTTGAGGCTAAAGATGATGATTTAGTCTTGTAATTTTCTGTGCTTCTAGGTATGTGCAGTCTTGAAAGGAAAAAACTTGCATTTAATCACTTCAGACTGCTTCTGTGATTCAGAGAGACTTTTGCTTGCAAGACATGGACTCAGCCCAGGTCACCTTTGCTTTCCTACTCAGCTGCCTAGAATTAGGCAGGACCACGAGGTACCAGGGCACTGCTGAATACAGGTGTCCAAACTCTCTCCCTGCCTTCTATTATTAATGGTGGTCAGTTTCAGCTCATAGCAGTGTCCTCATCACCTGCCCAGCACACAAAAAATGTTACCAGAGTGACAGCCAGGTAAGCAATGCAGGGATGGTGCAGAGGTTCACACTCGTCCATGTCCTCAACAGCAAGGGCTAAGGGACATTGTCTGGGCCTGAGGCTGGCCCACACTTTCTGAGAAACATTACATCCCTGTGTGCAGTGTGTGTCTTTGTAATCTTGAACTTGTACCAAAAGCATCAAAAGAGCTCCCCTTTGTGTGAATTTGTGCCAATGGACAGCGTATGTTAAATAAACTGCTTGTCATTACCCTGCTATCACTCCTGCTCCAGTGAGAGACGACTGTGCTACGATTTATCTTACGTTGCTTTAAAGCTGTCTTGAAGATAATATAAAAAAGAAATGTAACAATGAAATTTCTCTTATTCCAGAATAGGACTATCCCCAAGGGCAAGGTATTCCTATAAAGTTATCATAATGCTTTAACTGCGTAAGCACAACTGAAAACGTCTTCTCCAAAAACAAGTCGTAGCTCTTTTTTCCTCTCTGCAGCTATTATCCTGATAAATTTGGGAAGGTCAGCTAAGGTGTAATCCAATAAATGTGCTGATGTTCTGAGTAAGTACCTTACAGTTTGCAGCCTAATCTATTATCCTACTATAAGACCATCAAATGACTCACCAGTTTTAATACTTAGTACAGACCAAACAAAGGAAAATATCAAAGCTTTACGTTCTAGTTCCACCTTTCAAGGACTTGTTTGAGTACTCTTTAATTACAGCAGATGATACATCCAGCTCTGGCATTTGCTTTCTCTAAAGTCTAGCTAGAAGTTGCTGTAGCAGTACTTTTCACAGGACATCATTACCAAGAGATGCTGAAAAGTCAGATAGACTGAACAAATCAGATTGGGATTTGATCCTAGAGATGGAGTTCATCTTCTGCCCACCAGATCACACAGTGTGTAGTGCACCTGGGAGCCTCACCAGCCAGGTGCTCCTGGGTGCAGGTGACAAGTCTGCAGAGCCCCCACCCAAGCTGTGACAGAAAGCCATGGGAACAAGCCTGTGCATGAATGGGAATGAGCACATCATCTTGGAGGGTGATGAACTTCAGAAGTCTGATCAAGTCCCAAACTTGGGCTATGACTTCAAATCTTCCACAAACTCAAATACACCTGCACAAGTTTGCATTTGAATGCTGTGATTTTTACATTTTTCTCTTTTAATGGTAAAGGCGTAAAATAAAAGTGAAAAAAACAACCTATTCACAGAACCCCAGATCCCAAAGGAAGATGCATCAGGAAATAACAGCACTGTCAGCAAACTGCAGATGCTCCATGAAATGGGTACAGAAGTTACATGTCCCCACAAAGATGTCAGAGCTGACTGTGGGTGTTGCCAACGATAATAGGGAGCACAAATCTCTTTCACGCAACCCCAGCAGCGTTTTGAGTCTATAAAGCATTCCCCAGTAACAGTGGGCACTGGTGTGTGTTTGGCCTGCGCAAACAAATTGAACATGGGTTATTCACCACAGTGCTTCAGCAGAACTTGCCTCATTTATCGCAACAACAAAAAGGGAAAAGGGCTGAACTTTATCCGGTTTACACTGTTGGTCTTTTTGACTGACTAACACAAATTAGACTGTTTTTCAAGGACGAGTTTGTAAGCTTATGCAATAACCATGCACAAGCCACTAAAATGAAAGACGAGTTTTTAGGGAGATCCCTGCAGAAAGGATGGAAAGCCAGAGCCTCTGTGTGCAGGGGCACATTTTCAGAGAGCACAAATCTGATTTCGCTCTGCTTTTGCTCCATTTACAGACTTGATGAAGAGCAAATCTAAAGAGACTCCATCACTATTTTTGTTCTGCTCCAAAAGTATTATTTCTCAGTTACTTAAAAGAAATGGAGCCATGAAGACAACCAAAAAAGACAAACCAAAGAGAAGGCTTGTATGGATAGCAGGTGTGCACCTATCACCCACCTATCCCTTTGATACTTTTGACTTTTAGGGCTTTACTAAGGGAAATACAGCATACAGACCCACACACATGTAAGAAATGAAACCAGTCATGAGACTACAAAGGAAAGACAAGGCACAAACCTATCTAGGATGATTTTATGAGATCTCAAGAATTGCCCTTTTAAAAGTGCCACTGGGGTGTCACCACTTCCTCTGATAAATAGACGACATCTCACCAGAACTTAAATAGCTCCGCTCAAGCACTACCTAGATGAGTGACAAAAATTAGCCAAGTCGCTGTCACCCCTGCAGTCCTCGTCTAGACACAGCAGAGAAGTGCGAATTCCAGTCTGCCTTGCTGGGCTACAGCCACCCTGACAGCTGAGCTCTGATCCAAGCCACTTCATGAGATGCGGATATCTGGATCCTTCTGGCAGCGCGACAGACAAAAGTTAACAGAACAGAAAAACAACAAGAAAATAAAAGCACAAAAGTACTTGTGAACCAAGAAGGTTTTAATTCACAAGTCATTGTTGGTTGAAAGTTGAGGCAAGCGAAAAGCTGGATCTTTGCAAGTATTTTTCTAACCATCTCTGTGGCAATCTGACAATCAGGATCAGAGGCCCTTTGCTCAGAGGTGCGGCAGCTTTTGAGCCGGTGCCCCCTCGGAGCAGCTGCACCCTTCTCCCCATTGACAGCCACATCTGGATGCTATCAGGAGGAACTGGCAGGCCTTCTCGCAACAAATACCAAGCACTTAGCAAATTGACTCCAGAAGTCGATGCTGGCCCCTTTCCCACTCTGTGTTTACGCAACGTGCCACTAACCTGTTGAGTCCGAGGTTTGTATGGAGAGCTGCTCTCTAGGTCAGCCAGGATGCTGGTCAGAGAGTCGATTTCTGCATCTAAACTGGACCGCCTCTCCTCAAGTGTCTTGCCACCAGGATTCACCTTAGAGAAGAAAGAAAAGTTCCAGTTATTCCAACCACTTGGCCTGGCACACGGTTTCTTACTGTCCTCACAGAGCTGCACCCATGCCCAGCAATAACTCTTGGGTCGCAGGGACAAACATGCTGAAATGCTATAGCTCCCCCCACAACTAACAGCAAGCCTCCATCTCACAGGAATTTATGCTGCTTTGGGGCTTTTCTTCACATATTTGCCATTGTGCAAAACTGACTTGGAGGATTAGCAATTCAGCAATCTGCTACCAAGCTGAAGAGGCAGGACAATCCCCACAACATCAGATGGAGAAGATGTGTTATAGAAGGATACCTGTCTGCAAAGACAAAGCTGGGGACAGGCTTGGACTGCCTGGATCCTGAGAGCATCTCTTCTGCCGTGTTCTCATCTCAGGCAAAGCACAAACAGAACAGAGCTACAAGCTACAACAGCCAGTGACTGGCCACGTGCACCTATTCTTATTTTAAACCAATTCTTGATAGGTGTACCTGTCTGATTCAACACTTGTTCACAAATTCCATCTGAAAAATAAGCTCCTTCAAGGAGGAGTGAAAAAGCTCAATCCATTTCTAGCAGATTGAGGGTGAAAGGTGTGATTTGCAACAAGCAGTCACAAAACAACATAAGTAAGGTCCTTGTGAAAAGGCTTTTATGCAGGAAAGCCCATGCCCAGAGCAAATGACAACATGCAGCCAAGGACCCAAATTCAAGACATTTTGCTTTCTTTCTGCTTTCAAAACAGCCCAGTCCCACTTGTACCCAGGCTAGTAGGGACTCTCACTTGGAAGGGAAGGGATGTGAATTTTCACCACCACCCACCTCAAAAAGTAAACCCAAGAAGTCAGCATTACAGCAGAGCATGTGACCTTCAAGCCACTGTTTAAAGGGCAGTACTGTAATCCCTTCTAGAATAAACATTTTTATAGCACTCATTCACATGCTTTGTTTTTGATAAATCAACCTAGTCCAAAACCTCTGGGAAGGACCTCTGTCAGGTAAAGGCTAGGAAACATCCTCCTCAATGTTTTCAGTGCTTTGGGAATTAGGAAGCTCCACTAGGGATGGAAAATTTAAGAAAACCAGCTGAGGATCTCTGCCATGGACAAAGTAGGTGCCAAGGGCCAGTCCCACTGAGCCAGGCCACCACCAGGGCATGCACAGAAACCCTTGAGTCAAGTGAAATATTACACTGAAAGTCTTTCTCAGCTTGAGTTATTTTTCTTTGTTCTTCCATGTCTTACTTATCTGCAAAACCTCTGGACAGGGCAGAACCTCTCTGCATATGTGCAACTACAGAGTTCAGTACAGAAGAGCTCATTCAGAGCTTGACGATGTCAACAGTAAAAATATTAAAGAATTACTCAACAACTCACCTAATTTCAGTGGCAAAAGCTGTTCAGATTATAACAGCACCTTCTCACAGACAGTACAGCTCTGTTTGCCCTCACTCTCACCAAGTTATTTCAATTTTCCATGCCAAAAATTTGCCTTTACCTTTTGCTCCCTGGCTGTTCCAGATAGTTTTTATTTAAATTTCATTTTAGGAGCAGTCTAGCATTACCTGTTTTAAAGAACTCCCCAGTTATCAATCTGACACATAAATGGCAAGTTGGTCAAAGAGAAACAGGCTATGTAAAGTAGGCAGTCTCTCATCTGCCAAACTTGTACGTGCTGAGGCATCCATTAGTTCCTAATGATTATTAAATCTTATTGGATTACAATATATTTGGCTTGACTAACATGAAAATGGAAGCTCCAGTGTGGCTTATGCAAGAACACACCATTTAAAAGGCTGAGAATCAGGTTAGAAAATACTTACAAACTCAACCCTTCTTGCCTATTTTTATTATAGAGCCAAAGTCTTTCCATCCAAACCATTGTTCAAAAAAAGAAATATTTTTCACAGGAATTAGCCCAGACCATTACTCCTGGCTAACTGCAGGCACCTGTTTTTTTTAAACTGCAAAAGTACAACTTCTTTTCCACTTCATGGCTCTTGTTTGGTTTTTCTCCATCTTCCAGCTGTTGGCCTGTAACTGCCACAGGCTTCTCAGACAGAAAATCTATGATTGCTCCACTCCAGAGAATTTTGAAGCTATGCAGCCAAAAGTCAACCTGGAGAGAGAGGGGAGATGCAAAGGGCATCCAAGGCCCCAACATGTGAGGTGATAAATCAAGCCAATGGCAGACCCAGGAATAACACTGGAGTCCACACAGGACCTGCTTGGTACCCTGACCCTGGAGAGGAGGGATGGCAGCAGATGAGAAGATCAGCCAATTTCATTTCTGCTTCTTAGCATTTCTGGGCCATATTATTCCCAGGTTCTCATTCCCCAGAACAATTATGCAATAGCTGACTAGCAAATGCTGCAGAACAAGTTATAAGGTTGTAAAAGTTAAATGTCCTTAGGAAACCTAGAAAAATAAAATAAAACAGCATAGAAGCATCTCTATTGATTCTGGGCTCTGATTTATTTATTCAATTAAAACATAATCAACATAGATTAAAAGCCCAACTCCACAAATGCAGGAACATAATGCAGTGCAACAGTGCCAATGAATGACACTACCGATGTGTGCCAGGGCCTACTGGGGCAGAAATGGACTTTAAAGACGTTTAAGAAATGGTAATCCTCACAAAGACAGGTTTCTGGTTGCCTTTTCTTCCCCATCCCCACAAATCTTGAATGTTCTCTCTCCCCACAGTGTTCTATATTCAACCGAAGGATTTGCTGCGTGGGCAAACAGAAGCATTTGCAACATCCAGCTTCAGCAAGAGGGGGTTAAGTTATTCTTCTTCCCATGCTTTTTGTCATGACGTTGCTATAAAAGTTTTATGATACTGTTCTGGAACAAAACCCAAGCGCCAGGTCCCAAGGCACAACAGGTTTGCACAGCCACGGCTCTGTGGAGGAGCCCGGGCTGGTTAAGCTCAGAGCCCCGCAGATACAAACACCGGAACCAGAGGGAACTGCTCATTCTATTTCTGTCTGGATTTATGGCATTGTTGCAGACATGTCGCTTGTGCGCCCCCTCTTCCAGCCAGCAGAATATGGAAAAATGGGTTTAAAAAGAAAAAGGGATGCTATCTTTGGCTCAGCCAACGTGAGTTCGACAAAAAGCAAACGTAAGCCAACGCAGTCCAACAAATTACTCATGCCAGAGACTATCCACTCACGTGAACTTCTGCAACGCCTACACTCCTATCCCCTGGCTCAGTCTCTGCTGTGAGTCAAAAGAGAGGAAAACAGCAGAGAGCTTCACTGTTTGGCTTGTTTGTCTGCCCCTGAATTCCTGGTGTGCAGCTCCGAGCAGCTCTGATGGTAATCCATTCCTCAGCCCCATCAACCCACTCTGCTCTGATGAAAATTTGCTTTACTTTTGCTAATCCTACAACCCAACAGCAGTCAGTGCCACAGGTCCCCCCACACCACTCCAAGGAACGTTCAATAGAACACGCAGTGCAGAGGTCAATGCAGGGCCTCAAATTTTGCCTCACTGTGCTAAAAGGGTTGTAAGACTATTCACCGAGCTAAAAGACATGAAAAGCACAATGATTTCCCTAGATGTCACCTCTTCCTACAACCCTAGGTCACCTACTCTTATCGTATTTTGCAGCTTTCAGCAGAGGAACAAGAACGTCTCTTGTTTAACCAAGCCAGCTCCTTGCAGTGGGCTCAAAGAGAAGAATCTGGCTCCCAGATGTCCTTCCTAGCTCCTGCTCCAAATTCCTTTCCCTACCCAGGCCCAGCCGTCTCTGTTTTATTCTGTTTTCCCCTCTCTCCATGCCCTGCTTGCTGCCCTGCAGGGCTGCAGCTTAGGCCAGGCATCAGCCCCTGGGATGAGACATGCAACGTGGGCTGCCAGGCTGGCCTCCAAGCCAAATGCTGGTGCCAGGTGCTGTTGCTGTGTCAGGGAAACATGGAGAGTGGCTTTGCAGCAGCGACCTGCTGACATGGGTGGCAGGCTACAAGTAACTCCAGAGCCCCAGTGTGTATCTTCTACCAACACAAGGCAATGGCTAAACTCCTGAATACTTTGGGAGCATCAGGACTTTGCTCACCACAGTGTAATTTTCCAGCATCAGTAACCACCATCTCTCCATCCACCCCAAAAGTCTTGTCTAACATTGGTTGAGCTCAGCACATTTGCATGTTTCCTGAGTGCTGTGGCCAGCTCATCCTCTGAACTGTGTCCCAGGAACGTGAGCTGTCATTCGTGGGAAATGTAGTGCTGGTTTATCTGTGCAGACACGTCCAAGACAGCAGAGCTGCAGCTAAACACACAGCCTTTCTTGTAGCATCAGCTCACTCCACATGCTCTGCTATCACAGGTCACTGATAACCTTCTAACTCACAAGTGAAAGACTGGGGAAGAACACCATGGATATAAGCAAAGGTCACAGCTAATGACTCAAAACAAAGGGGGCTCACAGTGCCTTCTGCTCCTGCTACATTGGTTTTACTGGGAGCCTGAGGTGTCTTGGACCTCAACATTCTCTGACGTCAACATTTTTTGCATTGACACATCCAAGAACAGAAAAAAGCAGAAAAGCCTTCTGGAGCAAAGGAAGGACAAAGGTAACAAGAGGAGTAGGCAGAATTTAGGCAAATCAGGAGATGTGGGCAAGTAGACAGTACATAAGGACTTCTGCCCTGAAAGACTCTAGTGTCTTTTCCTCCAGTAAAAGCCAGTGAGCCACCTGTGAGGTGGTAGAGCTGGTAAATTCAGTGCCCACTGCCTGCTACCACCAGGCTGCACCCATGGCAGCCACCCACCACACTCTGCAGACTGTTGTAGTCCTGGGACAGGCACTGAGGTGGTGGGAAGAGCAAATAAAACAGGAGTGAGCCTCTCCTTATGCTACATGGCCTTGAGCACTGGGCTTAGGCAGAGATGCAGACAGAGCAAGAAGGATGTGGTTCTTATTTCCTATTTTAGCTGGGGACAGGTGAGGGACAGAAAAGTGTTTGATGTCAATAGTATCCACTGTACTGACAAGAAGAGACTGTGAGAAATGTTAACCAGGAAGAAGAAAGGAAGTGATTCAGTCTTGATATACTTCAGGCTGGGAGTTGTGTTTAGTTTATTCTTTTTTTTCTCTTTCTTTGCACTTTCTCTAACAATATCACTGCCAGAGGCAAGGTCCTTTTCAGACACATACCACTGCTACCTCATCTCTTACTCACTCTTCTTTCCAAGGTCACAAAAGCCATCTAAAGCCCCAAAAGACATTGCAGTGGCAAAAAAAGATGCATACTGAAGGGCATCTATCAGGAATTTGAAGCACCCTTAAGACTTGCTGTGTCTATTCTCCCCTAAGCCTACAGACAAGTGTAAACATTTTCGTTCAAATTCCCTAATGTAAATTTAAACAGTCCCAAGAGGCTGCCCATCCCCCCCCCCCCCCCCCCCCCCCCCAGNCCCCCCCCCCCCATGGAGATGAGCTGACTGCAGCATCCAGGGCAAGGGGGGTCTGAGATGCTTGATTGATGCCTAATCTCCGTTCCAGGCACCAAGGAGGGCTGGAAAAAAAGTTGTGCCCTTTAAAAACAGAAAGATTGAGTCTTTTGAAACAAATCTGAAATGATGGAAGATTTCAGCAGATGTGACCGCAGTGATTTCACCAGATGTGATTGTATCAAGGATCTAATAGAAAAGAACTTCCCTGCTGTTCCATCAGGCTGAAGCCAGGCCTGAAATATCCTTTTTAGTCTTTTGATGACATCAAGGATAAAAGCCAAAGGGAAGTCAGGTTTTGATTTATTTTTTCCCCTTGCTCTTTCGTTTTTTCAGGCACAGAATAGTTTTACCTGGTTTGTGTTGCTGGATATTAGCAGGACCAAAGGAAAACACTTCAAAAGTTTAAAGAGGGCTGTTCAAAGGCACCGTTTGGTGCCTCTCAGGTACCACTATCATTTAACTGAGCAATGTTTCTTTTGACTGCAGCCACTTTTGAAGATTTCACTGTAAAGAGGAAGGTCAGGCCTACCTGGAACATGGCTTGAACGGGGTGGGGGTGATCATCTACTACACACCAGCCTATATGGTCCCAAAAAGGGCCAATGAATGTGCCAAATATCTTCCCTTGGCAAAGTTCGTAACAGTGGCTGTGCCACAACAAAGTGCAGGAGGCACAGTGGGGTAAAGGGAGCTGTGCTCAGCCACACCTACAGCAATTAGTCTGGGGCAGCCACAGTCCCACATTCAATTTCTCCAGTCGTGGAAAACTCAGCACTGGGTATCCAGACTGAGCTAATTTCTGAAGCAACAAGGTGTGGTAAAGAACTGCACAGGCTTTCAGCTGGGGCAAACATACAGGCAGATGAAGGAAAGTTACTTGTTAAGCATTGCTGGGAGACACCTTGCAAAACCTTAACAACTGATTTAAAAACTCACTGTGGTGTAGGAAGCCTGTGAAAGGGACAAATAATAAAAACATTTTTAAAAATAAAAAAATACAGAGAAAGCAGATAACAAGAAAGAATGAAACTAGCAGGCATCAGTCTCAAAACAAAGGAAAGGAGGTAGGTGTTTTGTCACACAACACACTGCTAAGCTGCAGGGCTATTTCTGCTGCAAGACACTGTGGTTGCTATGAGTTTACATGGATTTCAAAAGTGGCAGGAGAAACACACAGAAGAAAACTCCAAGATACATAATAAGTATAAAAAGTTCTGTGCTTCCCTTTTACATTTTTCTCTGGTCACTAGTGATTGATTTGGCTCTTAGAGACATTCATTTGAAGTCTCCACTTGTGTTTTCTCTCCATCTGCTGACACCTGCCAGGAGTCATATCTGCTGGTGGGTACATTCCAGTCTCTGCAGCTAAATAACTAACCACAGCCCTTGGTACCAGGGTTTGGCCCAACAGCTGGAAACCTATTTCTTCCTTTCTTTTAGCAGAGACAACAGAAATTACAGCCAACTGCTCTCAGCCTCCTGGGATGCATAGATAAAAGAAAGCAAAACTCTGCTGCAGTTATGAATATGCCTTATAATAAAGATTTATATTTCCCTAGAGATCAGTGTGACAGACACTGTTCACACACCATACCTAGGAAACATTCTTGTCCCATGGAGCTCATTGGCAATTGGATACCCTTGGAAGGGAATGCAGGTAGAGGGGTGGGAGTGAGGTGCTGAAACTCAGAGATACAACCAAGCTCCTCCAGGCCACCAGATGAAGACACTAATCCCCAGGGCCAAGCCAGCTCCTTAAAGGACATTTCATTCTCTGTATTTGCCATCTGAGACCTCACAAAACATGCCAGAAGACAACAAACCCCTGTCCAAGCCATCCAAGCTCCAGCTGCAATTCTGCTGCAGGACACCTCTGATTTCACATGACATGGCTGGGTCTGAGCCACTGCCGTGGCTAGCAACTGGACTGTGGGCCAGTGGGGCCCGTGGCCATATTCTATCACTGTTTAATAAACTCTTGCTCTCTGGTTATCCTGAGCAGGGCCCCAGTGCCAACACCAGCACCTTGGTGGGGGCAGGATGCCACCAGTGTGGATGAGCAGTAGAGTAATCCAGGACTATATTCCCTTCCCAGCAGCTCCTGCCCCTAACACCGCAGGGAAGATTTTGCCACAGACACCTGCGGTTAGTCCAGAATTCTCAAGAAGATTTGGCCATGGATATTAGATGAATGAGCAGAGATAAAAAAAGGATGGAAGGGCATCATAGAAGTTTAGCCAACAGGATCCATGGCCTTGGAGTATGCTCTGCTGAAGCCCTGGGGTAGTTTTGATATTTTTGAGTTTGTAAGGTTTTCAGCCTGTTAGTGGCTGAAATTCTTCCAAGAATTCTTTCCTTGGGAAGAAAATCAGCCACTGACAGGCTGAAAACCTTACAAACTCAAAAAAATCAGGGCTACATCCTAGATCAAACATCAGCAGTGGACAACTGGTTGATTTGATGGGATGTGGACAATAAACCACAAAAAGATTTGCAATATTCCCTGTCCCTCTGCCACCCCTGAGGAAACAGAAGGCAACTATGCAACTATAAAGAAGATGCAGCAAACAGCACTCAGCAAATCCTCCTTGCAGCCCAGGAGTCTGCCTGTAGGTGACTTGAAACAGGAGATGCCAACACAGAGGTCCTGTGCTGTCCGGTCTGCTCTGCCTCGGGATGGGTTACCCAGCTCCCTGCTTATCACAGGCTGACACCTCCACCTTGGGCATAGAAACCTGCACCCAGCTTTCGTGGGTTTCTCACTGTTTTGTTTTGCTCAGGGAAGGAAGTCCTAGATATGTTAAGGTTGGCTAAATGGGGCTTTTAAAAGTGCAGTGCTTCTCTGGGCCTCTACACCAAAAACCAGCAAAACAAAAAACACCTCTCAGCTGACCAGAGGATCTTCATTCTGTGGGCCAGAGAATATGTGGGGAAAGGCACCACAACCCTCAGCATATGAAAACAACAGGATGGATTTGATAAGGAACAGTCAGGGGATGAAGAGAGAGGAGTCGTCCCATGAGCCAACATCTGCCAGAGCAGCAGACCCGACAGCCCTGAGAGTTTACTTAACAAGTCTGATCAAAAGCTTTGGGAGTCTTGTCTGTGTTAAGTGCTACCAGATGCAAAACCAGCAGCAAGATGAGAAGTGTATTAATAAACTAAGGAGGCACATAAAGTTATTTGAAAAATGGGGAAGGTGGGGAGAGAAGGGAGAGAATAAAACCAGTTTATTTTTCCATTAAGGCAATTTAATATTCTCCGGGTGGAGTTACAATTACTCGTCCTTGGGAATTAAATTGAATTTGTGAAACATTCCTGTTCATCAGCAGCATATACAATAAGAACTGGGATATATAATTTTTTTTTCTTTACACATTGGGCAGGACAGCAATACTTGTCTGTCCACAGGGCAAGAACAGCTGGCCATGAAGTCTTTTTGACCCAGCATGACTTTCACTGACTTTAACTAACTTTACAGCAGCAGGGAATATATCCCTTTTCTTTTAATTAATGCAATTACATTAGGACTCATTATTGACAATTA
This sequence comes from Hylia prasina, assembly GCA_013397195.1. NCBI lineage: Eukaryota > Metazoa > Chordata > Aves > Passeriformes > Sylviidae > Hylia > Hylia prasina. Next base: position 519,335 of record VYXD01011413.1, on the reverse strand, counting down.
TGGTGACTGTAAAAAGTTTCCCCTTTCTTTGCCCACTTCCCCAACAACTTAAAATCTGCTCCAACATCGTCACAAATTAATGTTAAATTAGCCATCAAGCAGAGCTGATGTTCCCCACAGAGTATTGCTGCTTACAGAAAAACTGAGAAATAGGAGAACATAGCAGATATTTCATCATCTGCCTCCAAGGGGAACCATAACCAAAGAGTAGCCAATTACCCCAATACAGCTGCAAAGTTTAATCAATGTAGAAACCAAATAGCTCATTAAGTGTCCACTGCAATAATGGAAGACCTTCCCACTGACTCATATGACATGAATGTAACATTTTTAAAGATCCATTGGTGATGTGAAAGGGAGGAGACTCCTTTCATCTTCACATCCTGGCCAAGTTGTGATCTTCATCTTTCCTTTTCTGGCATAAGAGGTAAGAGGTGGATTCCTTGGACAGCATGGGAGGTGTCTGACAAGCCATGAATTACACACACCTGAGCACAAGGCAATCTGTCACACACAGCCCCACCACTCTGAATCTACATCCCACAAACACCATCTCCTGCCAGGCTCAAGGAAAGTGCAGAGCTGATTTTACTTTCAACACTTGTGGTGAGTCTGGCACTGCCATATTGTGTCCAGTCTGGGAGCAGAGTTTCAGAACTTGAGACGCCCCCAAAAACCAGAAAATAGCTGAAAAAAGACACACATAGAGAACCCACTTGGTTTCACCTACAAAGGAGATTGAGTAGCTCAATAGCAATATCTAAACAGTTTCACAGAACGAAAATGCCAGATACCACAAGACTGTCCAATCTAGCAAAACAGAAAAGCACACAGCAGTCAGGAAGCCAAAGCCAGGGAAATTTCATGTAGAAATAACAGAGATACTCAGTCATGTGTAATACTGCAGGCAATTGAATGTTAAAACAAACTTCCAAGATTTCTCCACCACTTGATGTCTGTGGATCAAGGCTGGATCTCCTTTGGTCTCCCTGGGTGACCAGGCAAAGCTTTATGATCTGCAATAGGCAGGAGGGCACAGCTGACAATTTAATGGCTCTGCCTGGCCCCCACCTCGACAGAGGTGAGAAAGAAACAGCTTTGCCAGTCCATAAAGATCTATTGACATCACTTTGTGTTTGCACCACTTTAACTGGAAATTAAATTTACATGAACAAACTCTATCCCACACAAGACTGCATATTGTGACAGTTAAATAAAGAGCTTTTTAAAAGGCACACATCTCAGGCAATTTAAATCAAAAAAGATAGGTTTTGTTAAAGCTACTAATTTCAGAAAATTAAGGTTGACTAAAACGGTTTTAAAAAACTCCTTTTGGAATTTAATCACATATTGGAAACCCATATGCAGCTGTTTGTGTCACCTGCAAAAAGACTGTATAAAACATAAGCATATGCTTAATTTTACACGTGTGCTTAAGTTCTATCAACTTTAGTGAAGTTTAAGCACACAGCCAAGCCTCTCTGGATTTGAGAAAGCATTCCTGAGCATGGGCTGTGAAGCTATTAGGAAATCACCAATGAGGAAAAAGGTAAAATTAAAATTGGCTGGTCAATTTTCACAGCCTGAGTAAGCACTAGGTCCAGAAATTAAACATATAACATATTTCTGAGTTTGTTTGCTTGTTTTGCTGTAATAAGAAGGGGTGAGTGCCAAAATGCTTGCAAGGATTCCCAGTGAACCTGGCAAAATGTCAGCAAAATGGATGTATAAAACTACATGAAAGTCAATGGCTTGGGTTTGGCTTCTGAGAAAATCAATCATGTGAAAAATCTGCTATATGTCTCAAAGCTGAGAAGAGGAAAATCTGGACTCTGCCTCAGTCTACACATTTTTGGGATGGTCAGTGGCTGCAGCTCATGGGGCAGGCAGGCCTCAGCTGGGCAAACCCCCACAGTCTGATTCACAGAAGAGGTTCTTGCCTTCAAGAAATTTGCAATCTCATTTTCCAAACCATTAGGCCCACTTCTACATTCTCTTCAAGGCTGCCAGATGTGTGTCTGGTATTGTATTTGGCTGGCTGACCATGGGTTTTTATTTCTTTTTTAACAACAACTGCCTTGTTCGGACACTTTACGTTCTACACATCTCCTAAGATGGGAACCTCAGCCGAAGAAAAAGGACCTGAATCACACAGAAAGCTGAAAAATGGATAATTTCTGCTGCCCTAAAACGGAATCCACAGTGTGCAGATCCCTCCTGGGCGAGCTCCAAAGTTTAATTTGATACTGTCCACATACAGATAAATGAATGTAAAGTGCTGTCTTTCAATTAGAATTCATGCACCAGAAAAGGTGGTGCCCCAGCACACACTGGATCTCAGGAAAACAGCTTTTTACTTGTATCTCTGCTTGAAGCCAACACACCACGGAAGCCAAACCTCTGCACTGGAAGTGTGTTCCTTACCTACGTGTGTTTAAGAGGCTCACCTGACCTCAGAACTGAGCACACACAGAGAGAGGACAGCCCTACCATCACCCCTGGGACACCCGGGCATCTGCAGGCCTTGGCAGAGGCATCCTTCAGCAACACAGGGAGGGGGACTGCAGGGCTGAACTGGAGGAATTTGCAGAGCCAGAGACAGGGGGAGGAAGGGGCAAGCAACTCAGGAGCTGAAGAGGAAGGCCAGACCTTTAACGTGACAAGATGTGAGACTGTTCCCATGGCAAAAGAGAAGCATAGAGATGGAGAGGGAAGGACCTGTGCCTCAAGACTGTTGAATGAAAGAAGTTTGTAAAGCACCATTGTTGCTTAGTGGCTTCAGCAACACTTGGGAGTTGCTACAGCTTTTCCAAACATTTATATTTTACTTCTCTCACCATTAAAAGCAATACTAAAACCATCACATGATGTTTTCCAGATGCTCTTCCTTACCTGTTGTGTGTTAAATCTAATCAACATCATGCATTTTAATCAGCAAATGAAACTGAAAAATACAATTGTGGAGAATGGTCCTTCAAAGATGGAGTTTTACGGTAGCAGACACTTAAAATCATGTCTGGAACAAATTCCTTCAGCTCTGGCTGCAACATTTCTCATTGATATTTCTACCACCTTCCAGCTTGCTCAGTCGCTCCGCCACACACTCCTCACAGAGGCAACATTTTCTAACAACAAAACCACCCTTCATGGCAGCTGAAGCTGTTTTTCACCAGTGATGGAAACTGAAAAACAGAGACGGGAACCTGCATTTCAGCCACTTCCATTCTTGGATATTAGATGCTCTCACAACTTCTCCATATCCACATCTCATTGCTGTCAGATAAAATTTTCATCAAAAATAGGATGAAGTCTGCCCTACACTTTGAAAAACTCCAGGGCTCTAAAACTGAATTTAGGCCACAACTGAATTCCCCAACCAGTAGAGCTCTATTTCCTTTTATCTTGTTTGGCCAAAGCTCTTTTCTACACTGCACAGCATCATAGTACTTAAAGCACCAAACCCAAGGTGGGAATCTGACTCTGCTCTGTCACATTCCAGACTACCACCATGCCCAAGATGCATGGAAAGACTTTAAGTTTCTAAACAACATCTTCCAATCCAACCCAGATTCACAGAACAGGCATAATAATTTGTCTGCTGCAGTTTTTAGCATTCCTTCTTGTTACTGACAGTCTGTTTCAGTCTTGTTGCTGCATTATAGTTCCCTAATGCAGCACAGGCTACCCAGGATCTGAGACAAGAGAAACCCATCTTGCAAGACATTTTTCCTAGGACCTGCTAATCCAACAGCAGACTTGAATAGCACTCGGATATGAGAAGAATGGAAACTTATTCTGCATTGGTCATGTTATCACGCTCTGTCCCATCACACAGCTTCATCTGCTCTGACAGGAGAATTCCCACATCTCCATTTTCTTTTGATTTTCCCTCTGCTTAAATATTTCTATCTTAGATACAATGATGTATTTGCTTGCTTTTTGTGTGTCACCAGTCAAGCTCTGAAAATTGCCTGCTTTTTCTGCTTGCTCTCCATGCCTCCACTATTACTTTCCCCATTCATGTCTCTATTATCCATGAGTATAATCCAGGTTACAGAGTAAACTCTCTGCAGGTGCCATCTGTGGCTGACTCCATCGTTTGCAGTGTGACAGTGTCCCTCAGAGATGTGTCCACAGGACCAAGGAGATGCCCACCAGGGTTTGTGGCCTTGGGCACAGCACTGAGGGAGCACAGCCTTCTGTTTGGACCCCAGCTGGCACATGTGCTGTGTCTTAACCTGGGATTTACCTTGATCAGCTCTGACCATCACAAGCAGCAACGTTTCTGACCTTTCTGTTTCCTCTCACGACTTTTAGTGGGTCCCATACCCGTATTTACATGTGATCTGTACCAGGCTTTTGCTCTCTTCTGTTCCTGCACCTCTTCACCTGCTGTATGGCAGATTATCAAAAGCTGCCCTGTTTCATCTCTGAAAGTATCTCCCAGCCTCAGCCACAGAGCTCTCCTCCCAAAGAAGGCACAAGTGTGCAGGTCCTGGCACATCCTGTGTGCTGGGTGACTGTATTAAACAATAACACAACAAATACATTAAATAGCACAGTAATAAGCATGATGAAAATAATGAGCACAGTTAACTGTTTGGGTCCTTGTTTATTTTGTAGTCCTTGCTGAGAGGTTCAGCTAATAAAGGCTGTGTTCCATTATAACATTGCCAAGATATTAATAGCCAGGCAGGGAGATGAATGGCAGGCTTACACAGCACAATTAAAACTTTTCCAGTTTACCCTTGCAGGAAAATTTGTGGTTTATAATAAGCATCTTTGTCTATTCTGAAGAGAGTAAGGATTGGAAAGTTACATGGATGGGAACAGAGGTTCATTAAAGATTTAAAACAGAATGTGGTTTGGCATTGTAAAATAAACATGCATATAAGATGGGATGCATCAAGAGCTGCCTGAAAGAAGTGCTCAGTGTTCCTGTTCTCTTGTGATCCTGGATCTACTGGTCATGCTAGCCACAAAAAGGGATGAAAAAGCAGCAGGGATAAAATGTGCATGCTTGCTCCCAATAATGTGAAGGTCTGCTCAATATCCCCACTCATGATTCATTTCTCATATATACATCAATAGGGTGTAAATATATATGTATATATAATATATAAGAAATGCATGCATTTTATCTCTCATACATCCTAATATTCATCAACATATACAGATGTTACATTACTGATTTTTCTCACCCTAGAGACTAGAAATCCCTATTAGAGAGCAAACACATATTGACCTGTAGAGACCCAGTGAACATTTAAACAGCCAGAGAACATACATGCCATTTGTTTAAGTCTAAGTTAGAGCACAGCACATTCCTGTTTCTCAAACACACAAGGAAGGCAGGAAGGAAACAGATGAAAAGCATTCCTGCAAAGCCAGGGTTTGAGGAAGAGGGTTAACATTACCAGGTAATTTATTTATACTATTGGACACAACTTCAATTTAGATAAAAGGCAGATGCTTATCACACGGATTTTAATAAATCAGGTTAGAAGTCACAGAAATCCACAAAAGCAGGATCTCAAATGGCAAGCAATGCACACAGACTGTGGCTTTATTTACAGTGTTTCTGGGAGTTAGTGATCCCTCCTGGAGTCAGGCAGCCCTGCCAGCAGTGAGAGCTGCCCTGTGGTACCAACATTCCTTGCCAGCACGCACCTACAACCAGGCCAATAATCCCAATGATTAACAAAACCTAGCACTAGAGGGAGGCTGAACACATGTTCTGCTCTCTTTGGCCTTTTCAGCTTCTCCAGATTAGAGGCAGGTGATTTAAAGCAAGCCCAGCACCAGCAGGCAGAGCCCAGCCTCTGAACAGGTGATGAGCTATTTAAAATAGCAACCCCCACTGGTGAAATTCACACCAGCTATTTGCCAAGATGTGCACCCAAAATTAAGAAATAAATTAAAAAAAAAACAAACTAAAAAAACTTTAAAAAAAAACAAAACCAAAAACCACCAAAAACATTTCCTGTGTCCTGGCTTTTCCTTCAACTGGTGAATCGGAGCCCACAGAGGCACCACCGCCGCTCACAGAGTCAGAGAGAGAAACACCTGGCAGCCTCTTCCCTAACAAGGATGAGGCTCTCACCTCTCACATCTACCAACACATTCCCACCTTCTCCCAGGCATGAGCACTAAGGAGAGGTGAGACAGGTCTCCTCAGAACAGCCTCACCAAGGAAGGCACACACGCCTCCAGAACGCGCTTCAGCTTCTCTCCTTCCAAAATTCCTTGGCAATAGGAACTCCAGCCCTCTGGCTGAATTTCTGCACATCACAACAGGACGATACCACTGGTGAGCTCAGTAGGTCTGAGTGTGCTAATAGTTCCCTGCCCATGTAGCTGCAGCCCTGCAGCCCCTCCAAGCATAGATGGTTATAACAAGAACTGGTATATTAAAATTCTTTATATTGCACTTCATGCAACTATTCAAAGTCTGTTTGTTTCTTCACTTTAACCCCCAACCTAAAGCCACTTCTTGACATCTGCTTTGATATATCCCAAATTGTTCCTATGTTCAGGCACTGATGGTGTTTAGTCATTAATTTGCAGTTATTATAGTAATGAGGCTCTGGGATGTAGCAGGCAGGATTGCTCTGGGAGACAGGAGATCTCGCTCTTATTTTTAGCCTGCTACTGGTCAGCCTGGTGACCTAGGCAAAGCACTTTCCCTGCTCCAGCTTCCTTATCAAGAAGAGAGTGGTATTTCTTTTGTAAAGTGTTTGCGGCCTGTCAATAAAAAACACACTGATAACAGCTGGGGCTTGCTAGAAAAGAGGTGCCATCCCAGCTCAACACAATCCTCTCCTTCCCATGCTGTGGTAGCATCTCAGATCCCAAAAGAAAATCAGACCCATCTACAGATGCAGCACATGCAGGTAATTAGTAGAGATCTGTAAATGGATGTTTTCTCAAGGGGCCCTTGGCAACTTGGCAGCAGAGGGTCACATCTCCTTTGAGCCACCCAGATTCTGCCCCAACATGAAATGCTGGGCTCTGACCCTCCCCTTCAAAGAGAACTGGTCACTTCAAAGCCACCAGCAGCCATGAGACAGCCTTCATGAGGACGGGCCTGGGACAGGGATGGCTTTTCACACAGCTGTGCAGTTCTCTGCATAGCCCTGCCTGGCAAGGAAGGAAGAAATTCCCAGAGCCATGAGTGAGGGTCCCTGCCTGTGAGCAAACAGGGTACTTGAGAGGCGGCTGATGACAGTTTTTCATTTTTGCTTTCCCTGGCCTGGGTAGATGCCTGTTTTGAAACTAGAAGGCAAAAACATAATAAAAATCTGCCTCCCTCCCTCCCAGATCTATCTATTTCCCTTTGACAAACAGTGATTTCATTTTTCTTCCCGTCCAGAATTTTTTTTTTTCTTTCTCTTTTAAACTGAGCCCAGGCCAACGTGGCAAAAGGCTCTTTGCTCATGTCCTTATTTGTCAAACATGCCATCGCCACGCCCTCACCACCATTCTGGGAACAAGTCCTTGCCTTCCCTGGCTGCAGCCAAAGGGGAACTTCCCAACACAATTCTCCCCCAGCCCAAACACACTGTTTTAAAAATAAATATTGCCTTTTCTTTCTTTTTTATTTTTTTTTTTAAAGGCATTCCAGTTAATAAGAAAATAGTTTCAATTTCCTTCCCCTTTTCTCCCCACAGCCCTGCTGTGAATCCGAATGTGACGGATCTAGAAGGGAACACAGAAATTACAAGAAAATGCCAGATCCATCACAAAGGTATTTCATGACCCAGCCCTCCGCTGATTTCCATCAGAGCATAAGTCAGATACTAAAGTACCTTTTTGGATCTGATCCTAAGTGGCCAGTTCCACTGTCCAAATAGAGATCCAGAGATAAACAGGTCCATGAAAACTGTGTATTATTATTTTAACTGCTGCTCTTAAGCTACAGCTTTAACTGTAATAAGCTCTGCAGCTTTCAGCCCTCTGGTAACAGTAACAAACAAACTGATAATAAACTAAGCATTTATCCTGCTGTCCTCATCAACTTAACACCTAGTATAAAAAGCTTTACCTGGAGCCCCACAGAACATATACTTCATAAGCTGTCATTAGCACTGTCCAAAGAGAAATTTCTGATGTAAAATGGGTGATTTGATGGAACAGATGAATTTCAAACTCTGGAGTAGATCTGGAGGGCTCTCACCAGGTCCACAGGGACCAAACCACCCCAGACAGCAGCCTCAGGTCTGGTCAATGCTCAGGAACTGGGTTTGCTGCTCCAGCGCTTATGTTTAGCAATGGGGAAACCAAGGCATGGAAATTAAATGGTTTGGCATTGGAGAGCAAAATCAGCCTCTTGGAGCCCAATACAACACACGTCCATGAGATCTCTGATTTCAGACAACCATGTCCTCACAGCAGAAGGAACACAGTCACCATTCATTCTGCTCCTTTAGGATGCCTGTCCAGAGTTGAGAAAATTACTGTGTTTGATGCACAAAGGCACTGGGCAGCGTTCTCCAGCACCACCAGCCCTTTTCCTCCTCTCTTGGGCTTTGCATCTTGTTTCAGTGTGACTTTTGCTGCCCCTGAAAGATAAGGAGCTGATCTTGCAACACAAAACCCTGCTGGCTTCTGACTTTAGCTGTAACTTTTGCCTGCTTCTGATCTCCTACAGAAAATGGAAGGGGAAAGGAAGGGGAATAGGTGACCAGAGAGGACAGATGAAATGCAGGGAGCCGTGTTTGCTGCATAAGAATATGTTTGGGGTGGTGACAGGCAGGACTGCTCAGGTACAACTGGTAGGCTCACCTTCCTCCGAGCAGGATGCCATGCAAAGGAATCCTGCTCTCAGCAAGCTCTTGCTAAAACCCAACACTGAACACAGATGCAATCTCAGTTTCCCAAAGCCAGAGAGAAAGGGTGTGACAAATAGCAATTCCTTGAGTTCAGAGGGAAGAGCTGTCCTGCTGAGTGGTTCTACCAAGGGGCACATTCCCGTGACAGCCTCGAGTGACTCAGGGACACTTTTGGAGCCATGGCAGGAGGCAGGTCCTTTCAATAAACACACAAGGTCCTCTCCCTGGGTGACCTGGGAAGGGGGAAGCCTGACCCTGAGGAATCCTGTGAGGCACCAGGACCCCTTCCTGCTACCCGTGCTCCTGTGCAGGCACTGTGCATGCCTTTGCCAGGAGCCTGCTGCTCCACGGCTTCCCAGGGCGCTCTGGAAGCTCCCCTGCTCCCACGGGGGCCACTCTTCTCAGAGAGATAAAAGACACAACAACACTTGCTGGGGGATTACTTCATTCCCCCAAGGCTGGGAAAAGCCATGCTCTGCACTTGGCAGTGTCCCTGACTGCTGCAGCCTTTCCTGGCAAGGGAAAACACAATCCCTGTTAACCCCTTCCTTCTCAAAGGCTGCTTCCAACACTTAGCCCATAGCAGGAAAGGCTGAGGCTTTGCCATAGCATCTGAACATCTTGCCATGGGCAAGAGATCCCAGTAAGCCCATGAGGGTGGGGAGTGTTTTGTTTTTCCCAAGGCACAAAGCAGACAGATTGACTCTAGAGTTGGGGAGAGGGTCAGGAACTAAACCAGGTCCTTTGAATCCTGTTTAATGCCTGCCTGCCGGCCTACTCTCATGTTCAAACCCACCAAGGGATACAGGACTGCCACGATCTTCCAGGGCCATCAAGGGCAGCCCCACATCTGTGGATATGTGGTTACATGACTCTCAACAGCCTCAAACCCAGACCATGTTCTCTTTGTTCTCACTACTTCTCACAGAAGGCTCTTCCAGATCTTTGGAGCCCCAGTGCTTAGAAAATTTCTAAACACCAGCATGGAGCTACTTCTGGCAAGCTCAGCCTCTCCTGTTCCTGTACCAACACCCACAGAGAGCTGAAATACAGGCTTATTCCTCAAGTGTATTTCAAATTTGCAACCAAACCCATCCTCAGCCTTCCTTTTGCTCAGCTAACAAGAACGCACTCTTCTGGTCTCCACTGGGAATATCAGCTCCTCATTCCTTAATCACCTTGACTGCCTTGTCCTGGAAATCTGAATGCATTTCTCCAGAATGTGCCTGAGCAAACATAAACCTGGCAGTCCAGGCAAACCTGCAATACCTGCACAGAAGTGTTCATATCTTTCAAAAGTGTTCAAGGTCTGTCCATATTCACTTTGGACATGCAATCATCACCTGATGCATCTTAGAAGTTGCATTTTCATCCAGGTGGCCAATCTAGAAGATCCAAGCCAGCAAAAAGAGGGTGAAAAGGGTCTCAATTACACCACTGGAGCCTGGGCCAGGGCTTATTTGCTTCACTTAATTTTAGGCATCCAAACAAAGCACTTTTAGGATCAGATTACTGCCCTAAAGTCTCTCCACAGTCCATGGAAGGAGATGGCCATTCCAGAAGACAATTCATTCTGGGAAGGTTTCGTTCCCCTCCACCATCACGACATAAGGCAATTACTCTTCTAATTCAAGCCGGATGGGAAAAATCCTTTAATAGCCCAGCAAGTTTTGAATGGAAATATTCCCTGCTTGGGAAACACAGCTTGCTAAAGCTTACTTGGTTATTCCTGACCCATGATTTTTAACCAGAACTTTGCCACCTCATTTTATTATCATTCTTTCATTCCCACATTTTCTGGATGGGTTCTGCACAAATGACAAAATTCTTGTCTTCTTACCTGTACATTGTAAGTAACATCATCCAGAGGGGGTGGGGGGGGAAAGGCACCTTGTGATGATGTGATGTTCCCAAGGTCATCCACAGGAGGGGGTGGAGGAGGAAGAAAGTCCCCTAGGAGAGAGAATGGGAGAATTTAGTCTCGGCAGCATTTCCCCATATCGTGACATGGATGATCAGCAGGAATTCCACAATACTTTCAGCTCTGCCCATTGGTTTTGTGGCACAGGACATAACACATTATTTAACTATTAAATGCTCAGCTTCACCCCTCAGTGCCTCAGGAGATGGCTACCCAGCTCAGTAACAGTGGCAGATGGCTTAGGGGTGCTCAGATTCCACAGCAAAGCAGCTCCACAGATCCAAGTCGCATCTTAAACCTGGCCACAGGCAACCACAAAATTTGCACAAATAACTCCCCATGTCAAACCTTGCAATAGATCCCATCCAATTCACTTACCTCGTGTGCTAAACTATGCCAGCTCTTCTTGATCCCTATAAAAACAGCATCAGGTGCTGTCCAAAAGCAGGGATTCCCTGCTGCAGAAGACACACGGAGGGCTGGAGCTGCAGCCCAGAATCGAGACCAGCTCATCTCCTGCCTCCCTGCTGCTGGCAGGCAGCCACACTCTGCATCTTCCCCTTCCTATAGGGACTTCATCACTTCATTTAAAGAACTGCTGGGAAGATCACAGGCTCTTCTCAGTGACAACAGCCACGTGATGGGCCAGGTGCAAGCACACATGAATCCACCTCTCTTAATTCTGGATTTTTACAAGGGGGCTGATGTACAAAATTTCTAGAATTCAACTTCTTCATGTTAATCTTCCAAAAGTGCTGATGGAAAGACAAAGCAGCACATACTGGCTGTGAAGCCATCCAGCATAGAGGTGGGGAGGTGGGAGTGGAGAGAAGTTCTCCTGGAGAATTTCATGGGATGTGGGACCACAAAGAAGAAAGAAAATAAAGACAGAGCAGCACAGGCAGCAGGACACCAGGCTCTGAAAGCACCTCCTAATGGTGGAAAAAGAGCATTTGCCATTAGTACTGGATTTGTCTCCAGGGAAGGCAGCTGCCTGCAATTTGGATCACTTTGGTATGTTTTCCTTTCTTCTTATGAAGATTGATGCTGCAAGTAGAGCTGTTTGGTGTTGGCTCTTGTGTGTGCAGCATCTGGGATGGAAGGTTTCAGATTAATAAAAGTGTGATATTTCATATATATAGGAACTATTGCTTTTGGAAGGAAATATGAGCTCCCTACTTGACCCTCCAGCTCCTCCATGCAGCATCACATTGTGTTCAGGCCAGAGCCCCCCAGCACCACCCCTAAATGCCAAGGAGCAGGCTCCAAACTGCTCAGGAAGGTGCTGAGCCCCTTGACCTGCAGCCTTCTGGGCCACCTGTGCCCAGGTTTAAAGCCCCAGGCTCAGCCCAGACCAGTCGCAGGCACCATCTGGGCAGCACTGCCAGCAAAGCACTTTCATGCTCTCTGCCATGGGAAGCAGATGGGTCTGCAGCCCTCAAAAGTTTTTCTCTTCTATTTTGAATCACTCTCTGAAAGACACAAACTTCCCCTAGGACTTTCAGAGATGTTACTTACCAGGAAAGTAATTTCTTCCCATTTTCCCCAAAATGAGCATGGATGGGACTCAAAAAAATCCCTTCTGAATCCCTAAGAAAGTATCATCCTAAATACAGATGCTCAAAAACAACACACTGAAAACTAATTTAAGACAATCATGTTGCTCCAACACATAAAATCTCATGAAACCCACTGGTTCATGCTATTATAGAGTTCAGGATTGATTTTTAAACAACTTATGTCCAATAATATCTGCGGTATCCTCCTCATTGCCCTATAATTAATCCAATCTTTTTATTTCAAATAATGTGAAATACAATACAAAACAAAAAGAAAAGTAGAGAGATTTTGAAATTAATATCAAAGGAGATAGTTCTAAAAAATGCTGGGATATTTGAGTGCTTCTTAAACTTTTGTCCTTTGCTCTGAAAATGACCCTCCAAGCAGCCAAAATGATTTTTCAAACAAGTTCAACTCCAGCAGACACAGACTTCTCAAGATTATGCTTCAGATGACATTTCTGAGTTACTCCTGGCTCCAATGCCAAAGACTGATCTCCCCGCACAGCACATTAGTCAGACACTCTTGCTTTATTACAACCCTTCAAAACACCTAAGGAAAATCAAGGTAGAGAATGTGCTGGAGGAGATGAGACAGGGAAAGACGCAGGTTTTCTGCATAAACAGAAGTCTGCATCTAACAATGATGGTTAGAACAAACATGAATAAAATACAAGTTTTGCCCCTTTGGAATTCCCACTCCTCCAAAAAACACTGGCAAGGTTTTTCAGAAAAGGAGCAAAAGTCAGAAAAAGAGCTCTCTCCTAGAGTTTGGAAGGAAGCACTTCTTTGCAGAAGGAGACAGCTGGCTCTACCACATCCCAGCCCAGCTCTGCTGACTCCATCCTGTGTTAGATAAGCTGCTGGCTCCACTCTCCGCACAAGTGGGAAGGTCTTCAGACTGGGAAGCAGAGAGCAGATGCCTGATGAACTGGGGGGACCTTGCAGATGTTTGGCCTTTTCTTGGTCCTCTGTGAACAGATGGACCTTTCTCCTTCACAGCTTTAGTTATTTATTCTGCCACTGCGCCTTCCTCTTTCCCACACACAGCCACAGGACCCGATGCTGTTCCCACTGCACTGGTGGGAGAGTATTCCCTCAGATGCAGAAGGGAAAGCTGTCACTGCATTATTATCATTGGCATTGCTGGAAGTCTCCCTCTGACAGAGAGGGAAGCATGCAGAGACTAAAATCTGTGACCTCAGCAGCATATGATTCTATATGATGTGGGGAAGAAGCAGGTCTAGGTTTGAGGGAGCAAAAGAGGAAAAGAACCTCCAGTTTACACTCCCTTTAAGCACAGTGTCCCTACAGGGCACCTTTGGGACCTTCTCTCACCCCCAGAGCTTTGCAAGGCAGATTTCACTTATTTAGAGCTGGGCAAGCTGTGGGAGGAGGCAGGAAAGTCCATGTCCAGGCAGAGCATATCACTGCCACCCACTGCTGACCACCTTCAGGGTCACAGAGTGGGGTGGGAACCATCTGGGTAAGGGACCATCCCTGGTCTGCACAGATGCACCAGCAGCCACAGCAGAATGGGGCTCTGGAGTTACCAGCTAACCACGGGCTGGTGGAGGACACATCCCAGCCTGAGCACTCACCCTCTCCTAACTGATTTAACCAGGTTGTCCCTCTGTGAATAAGGGATAAGATGGGCAAAAGGCTCATTAGTATCGATTATTGTTCAGCACCAAGATCAGCATTTTGGTTGACTTTCACCTGACATCAGTGTTTTCAACCTGAACACCTGGATGTATTTCAGGTTATGAGAGTGGCTGCACTGAGTTCTGTCAACAGACAGGTGGCAAGGCAAAGAAATTTGTACTTCAAGGCAGCTGAAAAGACTTGCCTTCCAATGGCAAATCTCTCATGGAGGCAGCATGTTTGGAGGTAGGAAATCACCCCAAGACACAGCCTGCCTTCAGCTCTTACAATGGGAAATCTCTACCTGTTACCATATGTTTAAGAAGAGAAAATAAACAGTCCTTGTTGCACCAGCTATTCATTCTCCCTTCATACAGCTGTGAAGGCCATGAGTCAACCTATGAAGGGGCTGTGCAGTGAGACACATGCTTGGTTATTTCAGAAACCACAGCTCTGAGCTCTTCCCTCAGCACCCGTGCAGCTCCTGCACTGGAGCATCACCTGCTGCAGCCACCAGGGACAGGACTGCCAGCCCAGTAATGCCCCCCTGAGTGATAGAACACTTGTATATTGTTAATACAAGTCAATAGGCAGAAATTAGGTGATTCCACCATGGTTATGCTGGGAAGCAACAGCAGAGCCATAGGCAGAAGTGATGCCTCCCAGGCCCCAGCCTGGCTTCTAGCTTCGATCCAGTCTGTGCCATTGCAGATGCACTTGCAAGGTTTTACCCCTCTCTGCCCCAAAATTTCTCTCTTACACTTTCCAAGGAGCTTTAAACACTTCACTATTACACTTTTAAGTATACAAATATAAAATCGTTCAAAGCCCTAACAGATACCTACATCAGCACAAACCTGTCAGGGTGAATAGAAACTCACAAAATTTTTGCCACTGGCTGCCTGACGCCTTCTGGGTACAAGTACAAGCTGAGAAAAACATCCTGTCTCATGCAGCAAACACCATTCTCACTTACAGGCTAACCTTTAAAATTTTAAGTGCACTTCATTTTTTGCTGGATCAGGCTCACGTCTCAAGTCTTTGTTTTCAAGAGATGTATCTGCCAGCCAATAAATGAATTGTAGCACAGTAATTGCCTTCTCCCCTTGACAGACAAAGTTGTTTGGACATCAAGATTTGCAGCTTTAAAACTTCTAGACTTGAAGAAGGGCTCACATGTTCCGTAAAAGAGACTCTTTGGGGGAAAAATACAGAGAAACACAAAAAAGCAAAACATCACATTTTTCATGGCAACAATAAGTTAATGAAACCTATTAAACAAAAAAAAACTGGGCTTACACTGGTCTTCCCAGATCTCTGGCTGACATCTGAGGACTATACATCAGATGCTGATTTCAGTTTTGTCCTTCCAAGCAAAAGTAACTCTTTCTGATTGTCATCTTGATAATTTCCGATTCTGAAGCTGATTCAGAATCAGTTTGAATCACCTGAGAAACACAGTTCAGCCCTGACTCAGAAACCAGACTAAGGATAGTGATGGAGAGAACCCCCACTGATGCGCTTCCGTTCTGATCCAGACAGATCCATTTGGCAAAGCACTGAGCAGAGAGAGACACTGCTTGGTCAAGTATTTACCTCCTCCTGCAGAAAGCCAAAGCTTTCTACATTGAAACAATTAAGATTTACACTTAAACCCTAATTCACTGAGCACTAGGCTAAAATCCAGAGGCTACCATGAACCTGTATTCCACAGTGACCATTGCAGCAGCCTGCAGAATATCACAGTATTTCTCTGTGGTCTGGGAAACTTTCTATTGCAAAGTGACACCACAGGATTTTTATAGAAAACTTCAGCTAGATGTGACCTGGTGCCTCCTAGGTGTGAACATACATCTCACTAAGTTTCTCAAAGTGAACATTTTCCTGTAGCATCTGTACTTAACAATAGGCAAGGAAAACACACAATTAAAATCATGTTTTGGCCCCAACCGTGTTGTGAGGAGTCACTGACACCACGTCAGTGCAGGAGAAACTGTTGCATGATGACACACCAGCACCACAATCCACCTAAATATGCTACATTGGCCTGTGATTCCTAAAATAAAACAGTTCCAACAACCCAAAGCACTGTTTAAATTACCACTCTTACCAATCACTAATCCTACCATTTGAACTATTTGTGCTAATCAGCTACTGTATTAATAAGCATGAGGAGGAAAAAAAAACCACACTGGCTAATTTCATCCTCACCATTTAAAAAAGGAATACTGAGTCTGTCAGGTAGTTGCACTGAAAATTTACTTCACCACCTGCTAGCTGAAATATTGCTTTTATGGATTTACATTGTATTAAAAGGTCACTGGCTGTTTAAGTCTTAAACAGTTTTAATCATTCTAAAAGTCTCTTAACAGTAAGAAAAGGAAGCTCAGAACAAACAGCAGCAGGGATTCTAATTAAAAGGGCCAATTCATCTAATTTTATTTGGGGTTAATTATTCAGGATTCACTCTCTGATGTGTAAGGAATAGCAATTAGTAATTTTAGTGATTTGAGGAACATTGGAGGTGTAATCAGTTAAAATGAGTGAGTGTTTACAACACAAGATGTTGAATTAGTCTCTCCCAGCTGGAGAACAGGAACATTAGTCCCCTACAGTTCAGGACTATGAATCGCAGTCCTGCTTAAAATAGTCTCCTTAAATTAAAAAAAACCCCAAAAAACAAACCAAACCCACCACACGCCAACAATCATCTGGTAATTTTGTTTACTACATGGCAAGTCAATAGGAAACGTATACCCAGGGCAGCTTACACATCCTCACCTCCACCTTCACCCTGCCATCCAACTATTTAAACCCCTGGGATTCACTGGAAACAGTTCCCAGCAATTTTCCTATCTGCACAACTCCAGTCAGACTACCACCCTCTTGCCACACTGCCTTTCACCGCAGCTGGCTGAGATAATGGAAGAAGCAGCCTGTGAAACTTTGAAATGTTAATTAACCTCAGTGGTTAAATATACAGAGGAAAAATGACCATGCGATTAACTTAAAACCTCTAGGTACAATTCCTCCTGCAAACACATATCCAAAATAGCTCTGCTGGAATAGCTCTGGACTTCTTCCAGTGTTACCAGAGCCAGAATAAGGTACTAAAGCTTTCAGAAGAAGCAGATGAGACTCTGGTGGGGACAGAGGAGCCACGTGGGAGAGTGCCAGTGGGGAGATCCAGCGCTGGCTGCTTCGACACTCAGGTCTGAGCTGAGGCAGCAGTTCAAAAGCCATTTTTTATTCCCTCTCAAGAGCTAACTGGGTTTTACCACCACTCAGGCATAGCCAGTGGGACTGGAGCTGGACCCCTTGCAAGTTTGTGCCCACAAGTCTGTGACTGTTCAAAGGAGCAGCACTGGCACACCACGTCATGCTCACTGCAAGTGATGCAGCTTTTAATGAGCAAATTAATTTAGTACAAACAGACGCTGTCTTTAGTGTCCTGTACACAGAGCTGTCACTACAGCTCTGGTCACCAATGCAGGAAATCCCCTCCACCCCCAGCATTCACTCAGAGCTCGCTGACCTCCCTCTCAAACCACCCCAAAGGCAGTAATTAGCACGATGGCAGGAGATAAGGGTTCAGTTCCCCAAATTATGCAATATCTCAGCTGCTTCACTACAGTGGATGCCCCTCATTGTGAAAACAGTGGGGTTTTTTGACTTCATTTCCATTCAGCTGGTGGCTGTAGACACCAAGTGCCATCCCTAGCAAATCCCAGCCCATGCTCCTGCAGCCCCAGTGGTGGCAGGGAGGGGCAGGCAGGTAGAACCCTATGCTGGATTGTCCTCCCACACGCACATCAGCTGAGCTTCCTGCATATCAGGCTTACAACACACAAAGCACAAAGCCATCGACAGAAGGCTGGCTGCATTTTGATCTTTAGCTTATTTTTGCATGCAACTGCGGGGCAGAGCACTCCATCTAATGCTCACACCAACCTCTCTGCCACAGATATGACTCGTGGAAAACGCAACAGTCCTTTACTAAAGCTTAGCAAAGGACTAAAGTTGAATTGATGCAAGGAACAGTCCATGCAACTTTAAAACGTCAATAAAAATCTGTGCTAAAATAGAAGGCAGAAGAAGAACTGTAAGATTTAACAGAAAAGCTCTAAGCACTCTTCCCTGTCATAGACTTCTTTTAGGACGTTGGGGATATCACTTAACCCCACTGTGTCTCTGTCCACCATCATTAAAAGCTTTTCTTTGCCTTCTCTGCAGTGTTTATTTGTAGAAGTGAGCATGAAGTTCATCTTAGTGCAGAAATTAATACAGTAAGATCTCACTTTCAGCTGCAGCTGTTCAGATCCAATAAAAGGGACAAAAGTAGTTCTGAATGATTTAAAAAAGAAAAAAAAAAAAAAAACAGCCTGCTAAGAGGGAGAGATTTCCATGTAAACAAGTGAAAATCAGGGCATCTAAGTCAGAAGAGAAAACCTTGTCCTGGAGAGGAAATGAGCTGCATTCCCACATACAATCCTTCCTTCTCCTCTGAGAGTGAAGGGTCCATAAAACAACTCAACGAGGGAAACACCAACTCACTCAGAACAAACTGGAACAGGTTATCTATTTGTTTATTAGATTATGGTGTTGAACTCATTTGTTCATTGTTAAGAGCTTCTGACAAGAGTTGACATATGCATTAATTTACTAAAGAGGGCTTTTGTAAAAGAGTTGAAAAAAATGAGCTACATCACTGGATTAGGACCTCATCTCCCTGGCTGCTATTGCAAAGCACAGTGGAAGTGAGTCTGTTTATTTGGTCAGCCTTCTCCCTTGAGGCAGCAGACAGGGAAGATGGGGACCATGTCCTTAAGACATAACCTATCTTATCTTCAACCAAACTTTCTCTGTCCCTAGTGATGAAATACAAAACACTGCACAGATCACAAAAAAATCCATCTCTTAGAGCTCTTCACTGCCAAGGAACTTCCTCAAGTTTTGGAAGCTGCAGACAACATGTTTAAGCAGTATTGGATTTATCTTTGCCTATGCCTGTCTTTGTATTGTTTTCCCATTTTGGGGGCGAGTTGCAATCTGAGCAGTCAGAGGAAACCCATGTGCTGCAGCCTTGGCTTGAGCCTCAGAGTCAGCAGTGGCCTGTGCTGCAGAACATCTGGAAGGACTGGATCCAATCTCTTTGCTCAGCGTGCAAAGGAGAGGGACAACAAAACCCAGTGTCATAAGCAGACCATTCCTGGAGGAGGGGGTCAACCTCCCCTCAAGGTGTTCTCTTCACTGAGTCTTCTGCTCCTGGTTTGAGAGACTGGAGCAAAACCACCAAGTGGGAAAGGCAAGCGCAGCTCAGATGAGCTGTTCAAATAAATCCCCATGGACTGGTTTTCAAACTGGGTCACTCATCCTCTGGGTCCTCCCATCCTCTTTGCCACCCCTCCCTATGTCACACTTACAAACATCCAGACTTGGAAGATGAAAGCAAAATGGGTCTTCATCAAATGTGTCTCAGTTCACTGTTTACCAATACAAACACCAATACAAACAGCACTGGCTTTCTTCCTTCCACTGGAGTTAGTCAGTGCTACTGGGGAGCAGAAAAGCATCTAGATTTTCTTTCTGCTATAAAATTAATTGCCTTCTAATTCACTGATGTAACAGTTGAATAATATATTACATCCCTAATCCCTAAAGATAATTTAAGATAAAATTAAATGTTAGATACATAGAATTCACCTCTATCATATTTTTTTTTTTCAAAATAAATAGCAATGCTCCATACCCAAATTTCAGTGATGGACTTGGCAGTGTTAGGTTAATGGCTGGACTTGATGATCTTGAAGATCTTTTCCAACCTAAAGAAATCTATGATTCTAGCTCCATATATAAATGTACAGAAATATATATTTATAGAGTGGTGGTGGTTTGGTTCTTTTTGCTGGTAGCTACTAGAAATGTCCCATGTGATCTGGCTAAACATGGAACAAAATCAGGATTAAAATCAAAAGAAAATAAAAAAGGAGGGTTGTATCTTTCCCTTGGTAGGAGGTGCTGCCTGGCAGTGCTCTATATCCTCTCCACTGTACTTCTTGATAACAGAGAAAGCAGAGGAAAAAAAAATGATGCAGACTTTCTCTTCTTTAAGATAAATTGTACCCTAAAACACTGATTCACAAGCTTCCCGTACCAAAGACCATTTTCCAACACACCAAAGATACTATACACACTTATACTTGCAGCTACTGCCACATTGTGAGAAGAACTGCTTTAAAATTTACACTTTTGCATTATTCAACAAAGTAACTGGTTAGGAAAAAACATGCTAAAGTGACCTTTTAGACAAGTAACTACATGTATTTTTCCATATTCCACAAAATCTCCTACCAAGAACCACCCCATTCTTCTGTCTTTTCTCCAGTCCATTGCACTGTGGTGGGGAAAATGATGAGAGAAAGCATTTCCCATCAGGAGCACCTTAAAATAGGCAAGGAAGAGGTGAATAACAGAGGGACAAAAAGGACTTCCCAAGGATGAGAATCATATTCCCATTCAGGGCACTGATGACAACAGATTCACTCCCTAGAGTGACCCAGGCTGACTGCCCATCCTCGGAGTACAAGCAGGGATAAACTGTGCTGGTTTGGGGGGAGCGTGGCTCCCACCTCGCACTCCCAGCAGGAATGGCCATGACATAGGAGTTACCCAAGCACACATTTTAACCTTCTGACCATTCTGAGAGAGCAGTCAATCAAACCAGCAGTTTTACTGTAACTCTGCTCAGCATGTGGTGCCTCCCTTCCAGAGAAAAAGGATTAGGGTCTGGCATTAGCCCAGAACAATTGAGAGGGTGCCCTTGCCATGACACACACCACACCTAAAGCAGGGTCAACTATTTGGTGTAGAGAAACCTGGGTGAGATCGCTCCCAGACTGAATTTTTCTATTAAAACTTTTCTATTTAACCAACAGAAAACAAATTACTGAAATATTTGTGGATGTTGTTAAAAGGAATAATGCGGAAGAAAATTAAAACCCTCTGCTAAGATTGTGGTTTTGTTTGAAAAGCCAGAGATTTTATTCTTAAAATAAAATGTTGTGGAAAAAAATGGTAACAAATTGTAGTAACATATTGCTACAGTTTCTAGGTTGGACTTTGGAAGTCTTCAGTCTGAGGTTTGGTTTTTCCTGAGAACTGCTACTTGGACAATTTTAGCTAAACAAAAAATTAAATTAGGCTAGCTGGGGAACCTCTCTTGATTTTCTTTCGTTATAACTTCTTTTCCAGCTTTGCTATAGGAGAGTGCAAATCTATCCTTTTCAGATTAATGATTGATCTTCCTTCTAAATCCCCACTCCAATATTAATAACCTCTCAGAAAAGAATTAAAATGGATTCACTGTTTGAGTGTGTGCTCAGGGAGGAGGAGGATAAATCTTCTCTGATGACAAAAGCCTCTGTCACACTTGGAGGGCTGCTGATGCCTGTGGTGATGGACAGTGGTTATCCACAGTCACAGACACTTCTCCTCGTGCTTCCACAAGCACGTACCTGGAGCACTGAAGGGAAAGGAGAGAGTGCTCAGCAGCATAGCAGAGGAGGTGATGGTGGATCTCACCACCTAATAAGAACTCCTTCATCAGTGGGCTGGAAAGAGCAAGCCTTTTCCTCCAACAGACAGAAGATGATGCAGGAAGAATGACTTCCAAGTTGACATTACCAGCAAGTGCAAGCAGCCAGAGACACACCAGGCAGGCTCATTGCTTGAAAATAACTTGAATGCACAGAAATTCCCGCTGTGCTGAGGCTTTATGATGAATCATGAAGCCTACATCACTCAGAGCTGCCTATCAGCTCTGAGAATTTTCTAGCCAAAGTCCCTGTCTTCTTCCTGGAACACAGCAAAGACAGAAGCGTCTCCCGACGACCTAAGCAGCACCCTGGATCTGTGGACTACAATTACTCTTTTGCCTTTTTCCAGTCCCAAGTGAAGCAATGAGAATGTCCTGGTGCTGCTTGCCAATGTGGTGATTTTACAGTGTAAGCAGGGGAAAGCAAATTCACTGCCCTGGCAAGGGGGCACACAGAGATATTTAAGGGTGCTGAGTTTTCTTAGAGGATGGTCAGAGGGCTGGCATATCTTCCTATGAGGACAGGCTTAATTGTTCAGCCTGGAGAAGAGAAGGCTCCAGGGAGAGCTAAGAACACCTTACAGTCCCTAAAGGGGGCCTACGGGAAGGCTGGGGAGGGATTTTCACAAGGGCATGTAGGTAGGACAAGGAGGAATGGCTTCAAACTGAGAGTACGTTTGCATTCAATATGTGGAAGAAATTCTTTACCATGAGGGTGGTGAGGCACCAGCACAACTTGTCCAGAGAGGTTGTAGACCCCCTATCTCCGGAACTGTTTCAGGCCAGGTTGGATGAGACTTTAAACAACCTGGGACAGTGGAAGGTGTCCCTGCCTATGGCAGACGAGGAGGAATTAGATGATTTTTAAGGTCCCTTCCAACCCAAACCATTTGATGATTCTGTGATATGATTCTATGACCATCTTTGGCATAGTGAGACAAACGAGTCATGACCTGAGCGCTCTCCTAGAGAAGAGCAGAAACACCCTCCTTTGGTGTTTACATGAAACCCAAGAGAAGCAGGTTCTGAAAGCTCACACTGCAATTTTGTAATGCATGACTTGCTGCACGCAGTCATCCAAGGTGACTGCTTTATGCAAAAGCAAAGCTCATTCCTAGAGGATTTAAACAATGACAGTCAGATTTCCCTGACGAAAGACACTCAAGTGAGTAACAATTTTATTTAAAGAGAAAACATGGTACTTTCAGGCACCTGGGCTTTCAAGAAAACAAGAAGCAATTGAGAATGCATCTGAGAATGTTTTGAAATTGGCCACTATTTGTATTACTACACAAAGGACAAATTTCAGATTTAAAAATACAGGCATGACCTAGCTTTAAAATTCAGTAGCATATCTGGATGAAGCCTAAATTTGGATGTTGATGATCTTTTAAAGAATAGGACTGTCTGCTTTCACAAGACTGAGATTTACTCCATATCCTTATCAAGCAATACATATCCCATCACGTCATGGCGATTAGCACCTTGATTGATTAAAATCCTTCATTCCATTGGATTTAAAAGGCAAGTTTGAGACACACTCATACAAAAGACCAAGGCTGGAGCTGATCACGAGCACAGAATGAGACACTGTGACTGCAGCATTGATATCTGCTCCCCTCATTCTTCAAATTGTTGCAGCTAAACTCATCTAGCCAAGAGAGGTAAACAAAGGTGTGTTTCAGGTCAGCCAGCAAAACCTTTCAAGGCTCCACAGTCATCATGAGAAAGCAAATAAAACCTACTTTGGCTCTCGTTTACTATATATTTAACATTTGCAAGAGAAAAATCAGATGACTGCTTAAAGCTTGGGATGATGCACGCCATATTCAAGCAACTCTTGAGCTTGAAATGTTTAATGTTTTATGTGGTTTGGAAATGGTTTAAATTCCCTGATGAATTTTTCATGCCCATACACAATTTAGCCTTTATCAAAAAAATCCCCTTCAATTATGTACTCTGCAGAAATTCTTTGGAAGGATCCTAGACACTTTTTTTTTTTTTTTTTACTGTTTTCAGTTTGCTAAGGTCTGTATAAAATACCCTCACTTGGCTATGCCTACTGAAGCTACCTGCACTTCACCTTTTGTGCCACTCAGAAAATCAACTCTGCTTTCCTCCCCTCTCTCTCTCTCTCCACGACTTAATCTTAACTGTGGAGAACGGGAAGGCAGAGGAGCACTTGGGGTGAGGCTAAAAAGTTGCAAACCTTTGGATGGACCCAGCTTTTAGCCGTGATGCACCACGGGGAGCCGTAACTCGGCAGCAGCCTCGGAGCAGAGCCGGGAGAGGGGCATCCTCTGGGCAGCAGAGCTGGCAGCAGGCACGTCGTTCCCAGCGCAGGAGACACGGCAGGAAAACAAGCCTAATTAGAGCACTGCCATGTGCCAGCTATTCTTGGAGGCAGAACAGCCCCTCAGGAGCTGCTGCAGGAGAGCAAAGCGAGGACAGCCCTCAGACCACTCCGGCCCACGTCAGAGGCATCCCCAGGAACACAAAGGCATCTTCCCCTGCCCTCTCCTGCCCTGCAGCCCAGGGTAAAGATGCCCAACTGCTGCTGCCTTTGCTCTCTGAACACCTTCGTTATGCTGAGCACACATCCCCTAAGGTTCCGGGAATATTAACATAAGCCACCCACAAATATTATTTTAAAGAAGTGATTCCCAGAGTTCTCCTATTTTTGGAGAAGCATCTTAAAAAAGCTTCCCTAATATACTGGAACAGGCCCCATATTATCTCTTCATGAAAGGAATCCAACTGCTACGCTTCTAAATTCACTGGTAAGCAGTTCAGACTTCCTTTTATATTGTAAGATTTCCTTCCCACAAGACACAAGATATATTGCCTCAAGGGAAAAACAGCTTTATGAAGAGGAAGCTACGTGTGCCAGAATTGTTCTCTTCCATTATCTGTAACATCCTTTCTCCCTCCCATTGTTTTAATAAAGCTGGTCACCAGAAGAACCTGCAGCAAAAATGCCAATACCCTCAGCAGAGTATCTACCTGCCAAAAGCCCCAAAGTACATCTGCTGTTCTGCAGCCTTCTTGATGCTCAGAAAATCTGTTTTCTATGCATGCCACATATGTACTGCTGATAGAAATGTGACTTTGCTAACAGACTTACTTCAGAAAAACGTTTGAGGAACGGATGGCTCACCAGTAATCTCCCACCTACATTTATTTTTGTAGCATTTCATTGAATAGAAGGATGAAAAGGAGAAAAAAACCAACCAACCAACCAACAACAAAAAAAAAAACCACCAAAAAAAAATCAAAAAAAAGAAAATAAAACCTCCCAAACAAACAAAACAAAACAGAGAGAGAGGAAACACACTCAGTGGCAATCAGCATTACAGGGAAGCAAAATTTAAAAAAAAAAAAAAATTAAAAATCTGTCTGATGTTCCTACATGTGATCCAGAGAAACATTCCCCTCCTGCACACACATGCTTGTGTGCAGCAGTGGCTCAGTTACACTCTTAAGTTCAAGTGCATTCTTAAATGTTGTGTCCCATGGGCCTTCACAAAGCATGTATCAAATTAGGCATTTGCTGGAATGCTTTACTAAGCAAAAGGATTGGTTTTCGTACTTTCCCCAAAGATTCTGCTGAAATGAGGCTAAATGGTTGCAGTGGTAGCTCTCAGGAGATCCCCAATTCTTCCCTGAAGCATTCATTTTGCTAGGATTTCCCTCTTGTACATTCAGCTTTGGGGAATCACTATGGGAAACTGGGATCAGGGAATTCTCAGCGTTAGAAATGACAGTATTGCCCCGAGGTAGCTAAAGTAACGACAAATCCCTCCCCACTGATTCAGATCCCACCAGAGCCACTGACATCTCTTCAATTTTCATTAAAAATCTCCTCTAGAGGGTATAATCTCCCCAAATTTAAGCAGAGGGAAATCCAGGGTTCCCTCAAATCAGAATCCACTTTATTTGGGACAAAAGGAATCTGCTCTCAGGAGGACTGGAGCTGCTAAAAATAAGCAAATATTCCCAGGGTTTTTACACTCCTCTCCCTGAAGTGAAATGATCAAGAGGATTAATTTTAGAGTATGTACAGTTTTTATGTGGAAAAAACCCAAGCTGCATCTTAGCTTTTAAGCAAAGACCAGATGGAAAGTCTATCATTAGAAATGCCAAAGGGAGAATACACTCAAAGTTCGCTTCAGGATGGAAAGGTCATTTCTAGTCATCCTTGTTTTAAATGTTCTCAGAAGCACTCAAGCTTTTTGTAATAAGATGGCTTTCTTTTAGTTTATCAACTTGATTTCCTTCAAAATAAAATATAAAAGATCTCCAAAATAAAACAAAAATTGCCAAACAATACAAGACAGAAACTTGAAAGGCAGGCGTCAGCCCTCTTTTTTCCCTCTCCAGAGCAAAAGAGTCATTAAATTTTTAATGAATTATTGTTTAGTTGACAAGAAATGCCACAAAAATGACCTGCTGATTCCACCCAGGGGTGTTTACTTAGAGCTTCACAGGGAGATTTATGAGATGACAGGCAGCAGATGAGCTGTCAATGGGGTCTGAGAGGCAATGCTTCGTTCATCAGGTACCAACATCGATGAAGAACACGTCAAGATGATGAGAAATGGATCAGGTTTCTCCACTGTGTTCAAAGCAACATCCCAAGCCCCCAGGGAAGGCTTTGTGCAGCTGCCCCATACAAATCCACCAGCCCACCTGCACTGACAGCACCATGCTCCTGATCCTAAGATCTGAGCAGTTCAATAAAGACCCCCTTTGGGCTTAAGATGCCTTCTTAACATTACTAGCACACACAGGGTGACCAGGAAGTGACAAAATTGTAATCAGTGACATCAGCTGGAGTCAGTAGGGTGACATGATGATAATGCAGTGCTTCCAGCTTTACTCCACCTGCTAACTCATGAGAGCTAGGAACACAGAGCTCCCACTGAGGCTCCAGCAGTCCTTCACCTCCACATGCCCATGAAGATCAGCCCACAGCTGAAGTACAGGGTGTGAATAAGCCCCCTGGAACACAGCTTCCAAACCTTAACAGGAAAACATTTAATCAAAGACAGAAAACTCCATTCTCCTGTCTTCCAACAAATATCTAAAAAGTACATCAATATGGCGATATAAAACTGACATTTTCACAGTAAACACATTTGTGTCCCGGTGCAGATTATTCCAAATAAAAACTGGAACTACTGGCACTAAAGCTGAAAGTGTTTTAATTCCTTGCAGGCTGTGCCTTTTCTCAGCTCTAGTGGGCCACCCCTGACAAGAAGTATCTGGCTTCAGGTCTTCCTCTGTACGAATGCTCTCAGAGGAGCCATTGCTGACCTAACCAAGCAGCAACTGGGCCGTGCAAGTGTCAGAGGGAAACGTGCCCTGCAGTACCACTGAATGAGGGACAACCAGACAAAACTAAGATTCCATTCCCAAACAGCACACTAAACCACTGGGAGCAGCAAACAAATGCTTTGTTGTTTCTTGGCCACTTGCAAATGGTGATTATTCCATATGAACTAATTAACAAACAAGGACAGAATCCTCTAAGCTCTCTTTAGAAATCTTCTTTTCAAAACACACCCTCATTTTAATCATTTACTGTTTGCAATAAAGAAGGAAAACAAGGAGGTAAGAAATCTGACACGATCAAACCTTCCCTAGCTCCCACAAATAGACATTCACTGCCTTCCAATAGTCTTGACTAATCATTTTAATAAGTAGTGAAAAGATTTCGCAATTAAATGCTTAGAGAAATAAGATGCATTTTCCTGCTCCTTCTCATGCCTCGTGAGTCTTCCAGCTCCTCTCATAAAGAGCTTTCATTACTCTGTGCATGATGGTGCCAGAACTGCTACAAGAGGAAGCTCCAATTTCAGTTTCATCTCAGGCACTGTCCAAATGCCCAGAAACGTCTTCACAGCTCTTGGACCACAGGGAGAAAAAAAAGCCCAAAAAAAAAGCCAAAAAAAGGGGGAGTTTCAGACCTAAGATCAGAACCACATTTATTAGACAGGTTTTTCAGAAAAAAAAAACCCTCTGGACTTAGTGTAAACTGAGTATATTTGGTCAAGTAGCAGTAGATCAAGTAGACGGGGAGCCTCACAATGCCCTTCCTGCAGCCCCACATTTGTGGTGACAACTGCACTTTGCTCTGATGAAAACTGACCTTTAGGCCCTGACATTTAGGTCCAGATTCTCCTATTTGTGTCACCTCCGCCTCCAGTTTCACAGGTCGAATTCACAGCACTTCAAATAGTTGGCAACATTGATCAAACATGAGCCCATGTCTTGCCCAACAGAGTCTTAAAATGGAATATTCCCACTCCACAGTCCCATGCCATGCTGGATGGTCAACTTACACGAGGTACTGGATGTGCCATATCTCTTTGGAAAATCAACATACCAAGCGAAAGCTCATCTCCCAAAATAGTCACCCTGCTACTTTATTTCTTTTTTATTTGTTTCCCTACTGCAGTTACAAAACACATTCTCACTGAGGCAAAAGGGATCATTACCCAGAGCACTTTTGGATGCAAAGAGGCAGTGCTAAATGTGCACCAGAAACAGGAACATTATAATGGTCTTCCCACATGAGAAAGCATAAAAAGGCAAATAGATCCTCCATTAGCTTGTGTCTCCATGATACCTCAGGAAAACACCATATACTCAGAATGGAGTCATGGTGATTGGGAGATTTCTTGTTTAAAAAGTCCAACTCTGTTTGCAAGAAATATCTCAGCTGCGGTCACGCATCACATCCCTTGTGTTGGATTAGCTGCTAAATTTAAAGTATTTTCTGTCTATCCAATAAGTATGATTTACTGGCATGGAGAAACGTTTCATGTATCACAAGTTTTCAGGTTCAGCCAAACCAACCATTCCTGCAGCTAAGTCTGAAAGACTTTTGACCCTAATAAGGGCTGTAAACAATTGAACAAAACCTAGAGATCTGGTAGGCAGGGATCCACCAGCCCAACCCCTCCTGCTGCCACAGGGTCATCTCTCCCTCTTGAGGGCCTGTGTCCCATTTTTAGACACACAGGCTGAGCGCCCGATGCGCCAAGAGAAATCGGGCAAGTCTTCTCCTGTTACAAACCAAACTGATTTTTCTGCCTGTAGAAAAGGGTTACAGTGTCAGACTCTGCAGGATCACTGCGGGCAGGGATGGGTTAACAAGAAGAGATCAATTGTGAATTTAATTCAAATCTAAGGGATTGAAGGGACTAAGCAGAAGATGAGGAAGATACTGCAGTGCTTCATGCATTGTCTGGTACAACTGCATGGTATCCTATCCATGCTGATACCACTGGAGATGCAGACCAGCTGTGATTTTACCCAACTCACACTTCCCTCATACATTGCCTCTTGTCTTTATAAATTGATTTTCACGTACGACAGCTGTGTCAGACGTGAGCTCCCAGTGTAATTTTACCCTACGCCTGCAGAATTAATTCACCAAGCCAGGTTCTCTTTCTCCTTGCGCACCTCACAAAGAATTACAAATGGCTCTATTTGTGCCCAGTTGGTACAAAAGTGATGTCAAAAGTGGAATGGGAAGGAAGAAAGAACCCAATTACGAAAGCAAGGTCTGTGAGATAATCTTGGTCCCAGGACAGTGAGATACGGCAATTAGGAGCATTTCATCTATCTGTCAGCTGGGGTCATTCAATGAGCTTGTTATCCAGAGGAAAGGTGGCACCTCAAAATACCAATTACAACTTTCCCGATTCAAACTGTGCTTCAGCCTCTTCTGCCCCTTGTGCCACCATCTCTAACATGACAGGAAGGTCAGAACAAGCAACAGGAATTCAGTTTTCAAGAAGAAGCCCAATTGTACTGCAGATTAACAACCAATTAGCAGTTTTGCAGAAGTTGTGCGCACTGGCTGGGGGGCTGCCAGGCTGTGCTGAGGAAGTGCATGGTGTTGACTTCCCAAACTGAGTCACTTCTCTAAGCCCTGGAGTGGTATTTATAGAGTTGGGGGAAAATTTCCAGGAAACATCACTTACTGGTACGCACAAAAATAGCAAGGAAAGTCTTCAGTTACTAAACTTTTAAGGAAAAACATCTTTCTTCTTTATGACAAGACAGCAGAGCGGCAGCCTCTGTGATCTTCTTGGAAGAAGTCACAATTAATAGTGTTCCTTATCAGTTTTCTTTGACAGTAGTAGATGTTGCTCCTAAGATACTCATTCTATACAGCTGCAAGGTTGGGGTTTTTCTCCTCTCTGCTACAGATTATTTCCAGGATACCACATTGAAGTCAGCCTTGTCTCCAAAAACTTCAGCAAGACTTGAATGAACCCAGGTACCAATACCAACTCAACCACAGCAGCCCAGATCAGCCTGAACCTTTTACCCATCTGTCTGGGATCCTGATTTGGGGGAATGGCTGTACCCTTCAGTAAACCACATGAATCTGCAGGTAGATCTGTTACTGATAGTCAAAACTATCACCTGCTGAAGTGAGCTGGTCCTCCTGCACAAACTAGACGTGTCCTGGCATCACAGAGCACACAAAAGCAGAAGAAGGGCACAAACTAGTAGTTGGACCAGTGCCTGTTCCCCTCCACATATTCAACAATGCCCTTATCTCCCCTCAAAGCCAGGGACTAAGCCAAGCTTTCAGAAAGATTTTGTCCCTGCAGTAGTTTTAAGGATGCAACCACAAATCTGGGCACTCTCAATCATTTTAGAGTATTTCCCTTTCTTTCCATTAAACACACACAGATTTATGCTCTTGCTTAGCAAAGGTGGGCAGACTATGCCAGGCTTGATCCCCTTCCCTAAGCAGCCAGTATACCCCATTGGAGGCGATGTAAACTAGCTGACCCTGGAAGTACAACTTTTGGAATGAAAAAAAATTTTTGAAGTATAACATACAAGCACACAAACTTGTCTCCATCCTATACACAAGCTGCAAATGCTTCAATTTATTACTGTGACTTCCAGACTGCTGCTACCACTGCCCTTCCTTTGAGACCTGGGGCCAACATTGGCCAAATGGTCTTTGAAAAGGCCTCAGTTTCCCTGCATGTCTTACACAGACCAGTAACTTAGATGAGGACAAAACACCAGGATAATGAGAAAAAGGCTGCTGGCAGAAGCTCAGGCAGTACTTGCTCTGCCTGGCCTCTCAGCCAGGCTCTCCGGGCACGGCCACTGGGAGGGCAGGTCGGGTCCAGCTCTCTGCCAAGCTGTCAGTCATCACAGCTCACAGTCTGTGACACTCATGACACCCTGTGCAATGCAATGGAGACTCAACAAGTTTGTTTTGCACATGCCACTGCAGCGTTGGCAGATACAGCAACATGCTTTGGCTTGCACTGCCATGGGAAGCATTCAAAGCGCTCGTGGAGAGATAAGATGCTCCCCTTGTCTCCTGCTGAGACACACTGACCTCCCCTCCCTCCCTTCTCCTTGGCATTGTCAAAAATACAAAAATCTGTCCCTTATGTTTTCAAAATGTGTCTGTTTCACAGGGTTCTCCCCCCTTTTTTTTTCTGAGGCCAATTAAAAATAAAAGTTTACCAGAAAGACAACAAGAAAAAAAAAAAGGCATCTGATACCATTGGATCCAGCCTGTAAGGATCTCACACATAAAAGAATTATGTCCCTGAGCACTTTCCGACAGACTTTCAGAAAATTTCATCTTTCTACTTCCCTGGCTGGATAGTCTGTTTGAGTAATTTTCTCTTTCTCCTGGGGCTGGTTGCTAAGAGACGCGCTATTACTTCTCCCTCTCTTATGACCCGATTACTGTGATCAGCAAAGACAGCGTGCAGACAACAGCCTGACACGGCTCGAACAAGAACATCAGGCTCGTTACCAAATGATGGACTGTATTAACACTCCACAGCCCCTTCGCTCGCCATGGCCTTTGGAGAGTTTCCAGGCACAACTGGGGGCTTTTACTTCCCCAGCTTCTGAAGTGCACGTTCAAACATTTTAAATCACAGGACTGGGAAGGAAGAAGAATGGACTTTTACCTCCTGTGCTTCACTGTCTGACAGCCATAGTGGTGTTAATGGATCCTCACTGAGCAACCTTCCTTTTCTTACCCTTCCCAAGAAGTGGCCTAGGAGCAACGATTACTCCTTTTCATCCTCTTGAAAAATAAACTTTGCAAATACGCAGCGCAGTTTGGTTCAGAACATTCCCTTGAAGGGTCTGACAGCACTCTGTAAAGCTGATCCTGACACTTGAGGGGCTAAAAGATGAGCTCGTCCTGCAAAGAGACGAGATGGATTCCTCCAGATAAGGAAAGCAGCTGGAAACAGATCCAGTTGTAGGTATCCAGCAGTCTCAAGGAAGCTACTGGGATGCCTAAGAGGCTCCCAGCTCATGGAGAAGCAACCGCAGCCTGGCACTGTGTCCTCTGCAAAAAAGAATAGGGGATGGAGCCAGTGGAGGAGATAGGAAATTTGGAGCACAAACTGGGAGCTCATACTGAGGGGCGCATGGGGCAAAAAGTTGAGGAAAGTTGATTTTGTTGATGTTACTGCCAAAGAATTGGTTTTCTAAGAATGGGGCCACCAACTTCAGACTATTAGTCTCCACATAGTAAGAATACGACCCTCATCACATTCACTTTTTATAACATAAATTTCAAACTTCTATACTTTCTTCTATTAAACCTACTTTTGAAAGGTTGTGTTTACTCACACTGTTTTGGTACCATTTTCATACTCTTGAGGGTCTCCTCTCCTCCCATCAGCTCACTCAGGACAACTCCTGAGGCAGGATCCCTAGGCAGACCCTCACACCACAGGTAGTGCAGAGTATTCAGAAACACCAGTTGATAAAACTCCTCAAGTGGGCCTTGTAACAGAGATGACCCAGAGCACAGGTTCCTTTCTCATCTCCATGTCATTTCCCATAAATTCAATGCTTGGCACAACAAATCCCAGCTGTCATGACAGTGCAATTTCTATCCACCAGCCCTTAATACCAGGCTTGGCTTTATGATTTGGGTCATGTGTAGATGAAACCAAAACCTTTTCTTAGTCACTGTCATCACAGGAATTAAGAATTGGAAGAGACATGTGAGTCTTTTGCACTTCAGCTCCTCAAATAGTTTGGGTAAATCCCCAATCAAGCCCCTGGAGCATGTCTGCACTTTCTTCCACAGCTCTGACTTTGCAGTGTGCGTGCTGGTTAAAGAAGAAGGTGGAAGGGGGATTTTCAGATAGGGGGAACTAAGTCACTGCTTATTAGGAACTAGAGCAGATTCCTGCTCACTCCCTGCAAAATCACTCTCCCCGGGCCAAGCAGAGCCACAGGATTCTCAGTCCTGATCACAGACTCTCAACTCCTGTGCCAAGTCCATCTAAACATGCTTTGCTTAGCAACAAACATTTCAGGCCTTGTATATTTAGTCCAAATTGTAATGGTGTAGGATTCACTGCTCTTTGGCCACAAGTACAGCTTCTGTGGCTTCAAGAGTTGCTCATTCATTCCTCCAACCTTTTATTACACCAACCTGTAATATAATCCAATAGACATTTACTGGTCACTCTGATTTAGCAGGACTCAGCCTGGCAAAATAAATAAGCTTTAGGCAGAGAAAAGGAAAAGCATACATATAATCCTTTACTATAATAGTTTTCACTGAGTAGAAGAGCAGCATTGTGTGAAGAAGGGCAAAAAAAATAAAAAAAACATTACTTGACTGTTAACTGTTGTATAACAATTGTTATTATTTAACAGACTAGCATCTGGAGGATGTTAACATTTCAGATTAAAATAAAAGGGACAAGTGCTGCCTGCTTGAATTCAAGCTATTTCTGCATTAGCATTGCTCTCTTGCTTTGACTGGGCACCACAGCCCTGTAAAACTACATACAGAACAAACATTATCTTTTTAACAGAAGGTTTGATATGGTTGATGACAGATGTTTGCAATTCAAGTTATTAAATGATGGTTCCCTTCCATTTCAGTGTGTCAGAAATGTCTTCTCTTTCTCTTTTTCCCTTCCCTTTTTTGCCCTTTTTCTTTATTCTACCCAAACTATTGTGGTTCACAGAACAGGCCACTGCTAAGATGAATCACTATTTGATGTTTGAAATAATGAAGTGGAAAAATTAAATACAGTATCTTGGAAGAACCGACACATAGAAGAAAAGAAAATGAAAAAAATAGGGCAGAAAAAAATTAAGAATCTACCTGCTGAGAAGTGCAATGTTTGCTTTATGAAACCAAATAACTGAGAAAATATAAGCTCACTCACCAAAATGAAACCCAAGGCTAGGCACTACTTCAAGTAGTTCCCAAACAAGAGACAATGTGTTCCAGAGCCTGTGAAAATTTAATATTTGTAATTCTAACAAAACACAGTCAGAATACTTAATAAAACCTGGTGGCTTGACCTGACATTTTGTGAACTACAGATAAGTATAGTGGTTCAATAACAGTTTTTATGCACTTGTTTTATGCTGCATTTTTACCAGGGCCTTTCCCTGAGGTGGTATTTCAAAAAAAAAAAAAAATGCTCATCCTGAGAGCAAAGCCAAGACACAGTTCTATGGATTTGTCTCTGGCACGGGGGAAAAAAAAAAAAAAAAGAAAGCAGATGCAGACACTGTTATCCAACAAAACAACTTTTGGGAAGACTGCTAACAAGACAGAAGGCCCCACACAGAGACAATTTATTTCCACTGGAGAGAATCACAGGTCCTGACACTGGTCACTGAGCTGGGCAAAAATCCCTATCCCTGTAACTCAGAAGTTATTGAGCAGAGAAACACTGCCCAGGCACAAAGGCACCAGCTTGGTCTCATGCCTCTTCAACATGGCCCAGCTTGCTTGGGGCAGTTTAAATCCAGTTTTATACAAATGAGAACCACCACTCATTTCCAACTGGTTTCACTCGGTTCTTAACCAACAGGAGAGAGGGTGTCCTTTGAGAGAAATCAATGGACACTTCCAAAAGGCTGCCCCAAAGTGGTTAACAGCTACTCCTTAACCTTCCCACTCCTTCTGCAGCGTTTAGGGGCTTTGTTTGTGCTTTAAATGCTCTTGTGTGAAGGTAGCAAGCCCACCACAAAGAGGCCTGGAGCTTCAAGATCATTTTCACCAGCTGCATTTTGTAAGAGCCTGTGGATGATGCAGTTCTGACACTAATGAATAAAGTATTGCTTCATCTGCTGCATCTCACTCAGCACAAGAAACACATAGAAAAACAGAGAAGGATTAAGAAAGACTTTAGAAGTTTATAATATGCACTTTAAAAAAGCTTTTTCTAAGAAACAAGCACTAACATGGGGGCTGTGGTCAGGCCCACTCACGATGACTTGCAACAGTAAGGTCACCTCTTTATCCACACTGCATTTTTCAACTCCATGAGCTCCTGTGAGGGATGGGACCACAGCATCAATTGCAATTGATGGGACCAGAAGAGTGTTAGAGCACTTCTCAACCTTTTTGTCCCACCACTGAGACACTGCCTCCCCCATGAAGCATCAATGATTTTTTTTCAGCTAGTGGAAGAGATGAGGAGCAAGAGAGGGACCAGTAGATCCCACTGGAAAAACTCTACTACTCCCAGGACTCAATTCAGAGTAAAAACACGTTCCCATGCCTCATCTGGGCAGCAGCAATGGTCCACAGGCATAACTCCTAACACGTGCATGACATCCAGCTCCTGCTGGCTGTCCAATTCTGGATAATTGCATTATCTCATGTTAGTGTTGAACAGTGCACACACAAAACCACCACAGGAGCATGGATGAGACAGCTCATGTGCCTGCACCCCAGCCTTCCTCCAACAACCAGCACAGCACTGCAGAAGCTCCAGAGACACCCCAAGGAGCAGGTCCAACACCCCTCTGCCTCTCAGCCAACACGCCCTTCCACTGGTGAGAATTCCTGCTGCTCTGGAACAGAACCAGCACAGACAGCAAGGAAAAAACGAAATGAAAAAACCACAGAATCTTTCAGGTCAGCCTGAATTTATTCTTTCAGGGCTCTCAATACAAATAATGAATAGACTCTGGACCTTGTTGGCTTCTACAAACTGTCAAAGACTGCAGAGCAGGGAACAGCCCAGCTATAACACAGGGTGTCTAGTCCAATAAATCCATACCCAAGCTTCAAAAATTAAGACAGAGCTACTGATAGCAGCTGCTGTAAACAAAACCCACTAGGTATATCTGCCTGGAAAAAAAACCAAAAAACACAACATCAAAACAACAAACAGCCTGATAGTTCATGCTCCCAGTCGCCTACAGACACAGCAGAACACAACTTGCCAGGGCTCAAAAGCCTCCACACCCATGAAGAAGAGAAGGGCACAGAGAGTCAAGCTCTGGGAAACCTGGATCAGCTGAGTTCAAGAACACACACTGGTGTTCACAGCCTTCCCCTGGAGCTGGTCCTGCTGATTTGCCTTGTCTCATGAGTCACTTGCCCACTCCTCCAACCAAGCTAAACAGAAGGAGATGGTTTTTAAAAAAAGTAAGAACTCAAGGGCCTTCACATGAGACCTGTTGTTCACCCTATCTGAAAGGTGCCAAAGGAAAGGAAGGAGAAAGGAGGAGATTGCTTTGAGTCTCATCCCTTTGTTTAGTTTCCATTCTTAAATCCATATTAAGTGTTTCTGCAGATAGTATATTCACCAAGGATGGCAATTACAAGGAAGGACATCAGCACTAATAAATACTGAATTTAGACGTACCCAACAGCATAAACTAAAGTGGCTAATTTTGGAAAGCACGTCCTGAGAGCCCCAGAGTGTGACAAAGAAGCACCTCCAAGCACTGGGCAGCCCCACAGAGTGATTGCCCTGTGAGGGATGTTGCCTGCACATCCCTTCTGACCAGGGCTGGCACTGCAGCATCTCAGTCTGTATCAGGCAGCTTGAGAACAACACGTGGTTCTGTTCATATGAGCAACAGACATTGCAAGAATAGGACATACTTGGGTTTTTGGGAGTGGAAAGAGTCATCTTTGCAAGAGCAGGCACCATTCAATGATCTGGTACTTCCTGGTAGGCAAGGATGGACTAATTTCCTTCCCTACCACCACAAAACCATCCTTCAAGTGACTGCACACAGTGGCAGAGGAGGTGTATTCAACCCCCAGGGAGCTGCACTAGTGCTCACAAATGCTGGACTGGAAAGCCCAGCCCTGCAATCCAGCTGAGCCTCCCCAGCTCACCATTGTGCTCCACCTGTTTCAGCACAGTCTTGTCTCTGTTGGACTTGCAGAGCTTTATTTGGAGGCGAGGGGGAAAGGCAAGGGGAAAAGGACAAGATTCAAACCAAAAGGCAACTCACACTGCAAAGTTTGTCACTCACTGCTCCCAAGCCATCCAGTGGCCCTGACTCAGGCTCTTCTGAGCAGCTCTGACTGACAACAGATTTTCACACATTTCTGAAGCCCCCAGTTCTGCCTTACAACCCCCAGTGCCACCCCAGCAGCACCAGCCCCACAGCAGCAGGCACAAAGCCAGCAGATCAGTTACCACCAGCCTCAGACCCCACATCAGATGCCTCCTTAGTGTGCCCTGCAGGGTGAGGCCCCATTTTCTGGAACTACAGCAAAGTTGGAATTTGCTTCATTTGCAAGCTAAAATTCCTTTCTATCTCCCTGAGCCCAGCATAGATGGGAACAGCTGTGTGGCAGTGTTTCCCTAAGGCTCCAGCTCTGTCGAAGACACTGAAATACCAATTTAAATCTAAAAGCTGGAGAGCAAGAGAGAAGTAAGTGGCAGGGAAAGGAGGAAAGACAACCACAGAAAGGTTTGGATTGGAAAGACTTTGAAAAATAATACAATGCAAAGCCCCTGCCATCAGCTGGGGTATCTTTCACCAAATCAGGCTGCTCAAAGCCCTGTCCAGCCTGACCCTGAGCACTTTAAATGATGGGGCACCCAGTGCTTTTAAATGAAACAAAATTATTACCAAATTCTCAGAAAAAAAATCTTAGTTTCTTTAAGAGATTTTTTGTGTAGGACAAAATCCATTTGCACACTGCTGGACAGGGTCTGCTGAGGAAAGAGGGAGTGGCAGGCAACACAAAACAAGTGAGCATGGAGAAAGAAGCCAAACATAT
This sequence comes from Hylia prasina, assembly GCA_013397195.1. NCBI lineage: Eukaryota > Metazoa > Chordata > Aves > Passeriformes > Sylviidae > Hylia > Hylia prasina. The sequence goes on along the minus strand of VYXD01011413.1, from coordinate 481,747 downwards.
AAGAAGCAGATTGTCAGGACCCATGGCTGGTTGATGCCTCATCCATCTCAGGACTCATCTTCTCCCAGCATGAAGAGAAGGTGCTCTCAAACTTCAAACACATCTAGCTCCATCAAGGACCACCTCTGACCCCAGTTAAACTCTTAGAGCTACTGCTCACATGTCTGGACATCTAATTTTGATTTCCAGCCTAATTCCTCAGCAGCTACACTTCCTGCCCATGCACAATTGTTCACCTTGTAGAGAAACATCTTCCCCAAGCTTGAAGGGCTCTCTGCTCTCTCTATGGGGTAAATACGGAGTTCTGTAAGAGGATGAGCACCAGCACTTCACAGGAACTGTGGTGCTCACACCTCCCAGGATCAGGTAAGGTTAATCCCCTGCAAACCATCACAGTGGGGGGTAGCAGCACTAAATCCCCCAGAGAGCCAGCCCAGACCACAGCAGGTGTTTGCAGACCTATACAAACAGGCTGTGCCTGCCCCTTGGGCTGCCTGCGTGGCAGAGACCTGTGCAGAATGGTAAGCAGGGCTCGGGTCTTATTGCTGATGATTACAATTATGATCATTACTTCTACCACCACTGCAGTCATACCCAGGGGCCCCCAAGCAGATCCCTGCAGGAGCAAGGCACGGTCTGTGCCTTGATGAGTGGATAAATCTGGTCTGAAACAAGCTGCAGCAACCCAGCATGGCAAACAGTGAGGAGGGGGGCTGGCAGCACCAGGAAAATTGCTACTTCAGTGGTCTAAGCACATGCCTTGAGTGCTTCAAATCACAGTAAAATGCTCCTGGTTTATAAACTGTTGGCTGTTGCCATTTCATTTTTTTTCAGTCATGTAACCATTTCTAACTTCTGTTAAAGTTCGATTAAGCAGCTTTTTGATCAGCATGTTCTGGCTGAGTTTTGTACAGGTGTCAGGAAATAAAAAATAAAATCAATGTCAAGGTGATACTAAGGAAATGCTTTGGTAGGAGATGGGAGGGAGAGGGGGGTACACACAGCACCTGCTCCACAGTCTGTCACTAAGGTGTCTTTCCCCTCTGCTTCCATATGATCAAGAAATAAAACCACTAATGTGATCAGCTGGACAGACCCTCTACGTACAAACAATACACCTACAAAATAAGAACCACAAGGCCAGAGGATGCACATTCCTAAAAGGTAAAAGCAATGAGCTGAAGAAATTACCAGGAACAGAATTTTTCAGACTCCCAGAGAGATTCCAGATACTACAAAGGCTGCAGGGAGCCAGTTCCAGCAACAGTGCTGGGGCAGCCAAGGCTGTGATGAGCACAGCCACTTCTTGACCAATAACAGCCCCAGGACAACCCTTCCCCAGAGCAGTGCTGTTGCTCCCACTCGTCTCCAGCACAATGATGCATGGGAAGTCCATGTGCCTCCAGAAAAGCAGCTCTGGCAGGGTAGGAGGGATGAAAACACACCGAGGTTCAAGGGGATGTGGGCACTCCCCTACCTACAGACTCAGAGCTAACCAGGTGGGAAAGACCTGTGTCCAACAGAAGACAAACTGAGGCAGAATGCAGTGCCCCTGTAAGCAGGGAACCAGTAGGTTGAATTACTGCTGCAGAAATCAGGGAGATCATTGAAAAAACAGTTAGAGAGCCTGGAAGAGGGAAGGGAGCCATAGGAAGTGAATGAAGCACATTGGGCTGTTTCTCCCTGCTCCCCTAGCCCTTACCTGCCAGATCCCAGAAGCCTCATGTTCTCAGGGTTATATATGGATGGGTAATGCTCTGCACGGGCTGCTGACAGCCATCAGCAGCATGTCACCTTCTGGAGGTGGATTAGCTAAAGCTGCAGGCATGTTGTCACATCACTAAGCCTACCTCTGACCAGGTCTTGGCCAACCCTTAGCTCTTCCAGGCCTGTCAGATAACGATGGGATCTCTGAAAGCCCAGCAAGACAAGGCAAGGGACTGGCACTGACAAAGTCCCCTGGGAGCTCCCAAATGTCTCCTGGTTTCCAGCAGACCCAGCAATGCCCAAATGCTTGCAGGACCAGGTACTCTGGGTTGCACGAGAAATGTTTGAGTGTCTTGTCTCCCTTTCTCAGCCTGCAGTGCCTGCTCTGCTCTTTGAGAAAACCTCCTTCCCCAAATGGCAAGAAATAAGGAATTTTTTTAGAAGGTGATAGTGTCCTGAGTCATATACAATCAGACCTACAATCACTAAAACACTGACAAATAAGACATACTGACCTTTTTCCCACAAAAAATACTGACTGAGCGAGAATAGATTTCCTAGGGAAAAAAAAGAGCCATTTTCCATTATTATATTTAATTGCAAGAGAATTAGAAAAATAAGAATTTCTACTTGATTTGAAGGTGACATTTTCTTTGCATTCCAGAAATGGAATAATTTTTACTTTTTAAATTCCAAATGTCTTTCTCTTCCTATTTCTCACTACGTTTTGTTACTGAAGGCAGCAGAACAGGTGCATATGACTTCGCCTTTCCCCTCCAACACATTTTCTTTTTTCGTTCTGAATTCTCCGAAGTTAGAGCAGCAGACGAAAAATACACAACACGCTCATCAAGTTTTCCAATTTTCCTATAAAATGTCCTTAACTTTAGAAAATCACTCAAGTGTAAGATTTAATATGCTGCTTTGTTTTTCTTTGTCTTTTCCATTACTCTGTAGTCTTCCTGAAAATGCATACAGTTTCAAAAGACAGAGCAGAAAGAGGAAAAAATATACAGGTGATATTTATCTTATTGTAGTCAACACAAAAGAGGAAAAAAGTGGTGAAGGAACAACGTAGAGCATCGAAAACCAAACACAAAAGCTGGTTTGGCAATTTTCATGAGTACAACAGAGCTTTCCTCTGGAGAAAGGTCGGAGAGGAAGAGGGGAAGAATTTCTCCCCATTTATACCTACAGTAAATCACCAGGAATAGAAATATCATGCTCTGCCCATACAGCTGCCACTCTCTCCTAAAATCCTTGGCCATCCCTTGCTTCTGCTGCAGTTCCATCACAAACTCTCCACTCTCAGCCAGGGTGCAGACAGGAGCTCCAACCTGCAAGTTCCAGAGGTGCTCCCAGCCGTGCACTCCTGCTCCTGGGAACTCTCTCCCTCCAGGTGTCCACAAGCCAGGAACCCAAATCCCACACTTGATGCTCAACTGCATCAAGAGTGTGAAGCAAGTTCACAGCAAGAAGTAGAGGAAGGCTGACACAGTGACTGGCAGGCATTTGTTTTGCTGACATAACAGCTCCAGAGGCAATTGCAATGATCATCTCAATACCTTCCCAGCTATTTCATATTCAAGAGTGTTCATAGTAGAGGGAAAGAACAAAAGTAAAACAATCCAGCCAGAAGACTGGAGAGAAAACACTTCTAGACTCACTGGCCAAATGTATGCCCTACCACCCCCAATTATACTTCTATTCCCACAGACCAATCCCTTGTTTGTAGAGCATTTACACTGTGCTGGGGTGAAAGAATCAATACTGAAGGGGTTTTTGAGCCCAAGCTCCTTGAATTATCACATGCCAGAAGGAACCAAACAAGCAAAACCCCTTGAAAGGTACCACTCTTGGACACAGGACATTTGCTTTCAATTAAAACCAAGAGAGATCTGTCCTCGTGTCCTCCCCAGCCCTGCACCCCTCAGGAAGGTAGCTAGCCAGAGCAATGGGAAGAGGTACCTTCACATTCTTCTTGGTTTAAATGACCTGAAAAAGGGAGGCTCCCACAAACTCACCAACGAAGAGCAAATCAATAACAGCCTGTGTTAGCAGTCAGTTCCTCTGAACTAGGCAGCTGTGGTTTCTTCCTAAAAAATAAATACTCACCATCACCTCCTGGTTGCTTGTATGGGTTGTACTTTGGTTTGGGGGCAACCACAGGCGCAAACTTCTTTGGGGTCTGCTGGGTGGACACGGAGATGCTGGGAGTCCCAAAGGTGTGTGTGGTCTCCATCCTTGCAGTAACGTGACCAAGAGGCTCGTTGGTACTCTTGGGTGGCAGCCAGGACGGGTGGGACATGGTTCACGTCTGAGAGGAGACACAAAGAGAGTCACATGTGCACTAGGAATTTAGGCTGGGCAGGTAACAGCTGCAATCTTACTATTTTTCTGGTTTATGAAACCAAACCTACAAAACCCTTCAAAACGTGTTTAACTGGTGCATGTTTAACTAAATACATTAGGAACAACGTGTTTAAAGTTAAGGACTTTAGATGCAAATTTGTCTTTCTCTCCCCAGCAGGTCAGAATTACTGATCAGGTTTTTGTTGGTAGCTGCAAAAATCTTGGCTATTTTCCTTTTCAAACCAGAGCAGAGCCAGGCTGATACCCTGAAGCAGCCCATCAATCCCACCCTGCATTCAGCACAGTAGTGATACATTCCTTTCCTTAATTTCCCTGTAAGGCCTTTTTGAGTACATTAAGTTAGTACAACAGTGCAGGTGCTCTGGGGACAACTCTAGTCACAGATAGGCACACACACTTCCAAAATACACTTTTAGCACTTTTTCACATGTCATTTAGGACCCCATGCCCCAGTGATTTTCATTCAGACTTTTCAGAAAACAGATTTCAAAAGTAGCTAATCATTCTTGATGCCTCCATTTCTGAATGCCCAGCTTAAGACATTTTAAAAGCATGTCAATTTTGAATAAATGCCAGAATCTCACAACCCCTGACAACCAGGCTCCTTTTAGACTTGTGTAACAAAAAACAGAGGCAGCCCAAATCATTACTTATTTATGAAAATCTTGGCTTTGGCCTCTTAAAAGCCTACATCACTTTTGAGAACTGGGTTCAGATCCTGCTGAAAATGTTGCCCATAAAATCCGGCTAATTCCAATGAACAAGTGCTTTTCACCACACACAAACCACACTCACTGGGTAGCCACCACAGTCCTACTGTGCCATCAGATGGTCCTATGGAGCTGGATTTGAGATTTGAGGGAGAAACAAAGACCCCACACAGACAAAAGCCAATGCTAATTTTGCAGCTCTTGAGCACCCTGTCACTTCTGCCCATGCACTGCTTTGGTGTCAGAGCCCCTTAAGGCTATCAAAACCAGCAGGCACCTGTGACCCAATCAGGAAAGATTTGGTTTCATCATGGAAAAGGATCAGAGCAAGAAATAGGATCAAGGTCTCCACATGGTAGTGCAGGGTCAGTGCCTTCAGCTAAGAGCAACGACTGAGCAAAGTTAAAACCGATGGATATACAGGTGTCCTTATTCCAACCAGTGAATTTACTTCAGGAAACAGTTTCCCACTTGAGGAGTAATTTCTACTTTGAGCCTCAATGTCTGACCCAACACTAGGAGGTAGACAATTATTGGTCATCTTGCACCTGCATCAGTCCTTGTGTGAGAGAGGAACTGGCAAGTGCCAAACGTCAGTCCCAACACTTCTGTCTCTTCCTGGCCATGCACTCTGACTGCTTGATGTGCAGACAGTGGTTTCACAATTCCTACCACTAGGAAGTGAGCCTGCTGCACTAGGAATCCAATACCAGTGAAAGGAAGGCACTGGAGCTGGCTAGAATTGAGGCAGCCAGGAGCATGGCAGCAGCAGCACGGAGATGTTTCCAAGGCTGAGCTGCAAGGACATGACTTTCCCCCCTCACAGGCCTGCTGTCCAACCACAGTAGGAGTGCAGAGCCCCATTCTGAAAGCAAGAAGTGAAAGGCAGGTCCTCCCCACAAGGAAAGAGAGGAAACCAGTCACAACAGGTGGGAGCTGAGGGCACACAAACCACGGTCCCACCACCTGGTACTTCCCATTACCAACACCAGCTCCTGTGGACATGGAAAATGACTGTCACACCAGCAGTCAGATTCACCTACATTGCTGCCTCCTCCTCCTACATCCTTCAAAACTGTAAAAGCAGCAATAAAACTCAGGCAAACTATCTAGGTCTTAAGAGCAGAAAGCAATGAGGGAAGTCAGCCTTAAGAGCTAAACAGGACGAGCCTGCACTCTGCAGAGTTATTGTATCTAAAGGTGACTGTACCTTAGCTATTGCTAAAAGCATCCTGGAGTTTAATTCTGACAGGTTTTCAGCCTCTGGCTTGACATCTCATATGAAAGAGCCTTCTGCTGCAGTGAAACACCCTCAGACCCTGGACATTATCTCCGTACTGATTCAAAGCAAAAGAAAAAAAAATCCCAGTACTGACTAGATTATAACCATTCCTGTTCTGGAATGTTCCTTAGCCACCCTCCAGGCAGAATGCCTTGGTCCCAGTGAACTCTCATGGTCTGCTAGGCTGATGAGAGGGATGGTTGTGTGATGCACAAACCAAGAATATCTGCTTCAGTAGCCAGGTTGCACAGCACTGAGGACGGCTGAAGACAATGAGAGAATTTCAACGAATGAGCTTAAAAAGCAGAGTGCTCCTATGGACAGCTTGGGAGCAGGGGCCCACAGTGCTGTAACTCAGCTGCTGACTGTAAGCTGGCACACAGCTCCCTCTCAGCTAACCCCTAACGCCTTTGTTTTGGCCGTGGTGGTATTTTTTAATTGCTTCCCTGTTAGCCTTTTCTCTTCCTCTTTCTTCCCATCTCATTTTCTGTTATGCATTTACTGCCACTCGTTCTTGGTATCCATACCCTGACAGTGTTTTCAGCAAGTTCCCTTTTCCTCATCTGTTCCAGCCCCAGTTCCCCAGCCTCAATTAAATTTAGCCTAACTACTCTGTAAGATCACAGAAAAAGAAAATTAATTAATTTATTTTTAAAAGCTAAAGCTAAACTTTTGGGTTTGCTATTATTCTCCCTCCATTTTGTCAGCTGGTAAAAGGCCAAAAGCAAGAACAAATGTAAGGGACAGTGACTTGCAGAGAAGCACAGCCCCCCACCTCTCAGCAGACTTGTCCATGGTGGAGCACCCTGGCTAATTCAGACAAAGCCATCAGTGCTCTCTCTCCACTCCCTGCAATATTGACTGGTTTTCCGTCAGAAGCCTGCTCTTTGGAGCAGAACATTTTGTCATGTGGACAAGGAATCAAAATAGCACAGCAAAACTTGGGCCTATAGGTAATTCCCTTACTCTAAACATACTCTTATATTTGCCACTGCCTGAGTGTCATTGTGGTGCCTGCACTTGGACAGGAACACCCAAGAGGTAACAGCAGTGCTTTTCTGGCTAGCCAGCAAATACATGTTTCATTTTGGAGCTGTTTTCTTCCATTAAAGGTTATTTTTCACTGAAACATTAACCTACAGATTAAATCTACATCTGCCCCCACATTTCTGCTCCAAGCAAGTGAGGCACTGTTTGCATTCCATGAGCCCCTTCCTGGCAAACCTGGGTAGATCTAGCCAGGCAACAGTTAACACAGCAAGGCTGGAAAAACCTTTGTCAGCAGAGCCCGTGTCCCTGGGAATCCTCCCAGAGGGACAGGCACCTCTTGCTCCCCTGTCAGTGCCACACCTCCCTCTGACTTGGCTGGAGCCTCCTGCACGTCTGCCTGCCACCCTCCCACAGCCGTGTGGTCAGCCTTAACTCACAGCTCTGCTCCTGATCTGACTGCCACAAGCTGCTTCTGTGACTCCCTGCTCACTGACCACTCTGGCAACACCCCCTTCTCAAATTCACTGCCTCAACCCCCCCAAAAATCCCTTAAATCTTCTCTGTGTCACTGCTTTGAAAGCCGCTTATTGATCATCTGGACTAACCCCGAACTATCCCCAACTACTGCTCCACAAAGCTTCTGCTGAGCTGAAGAATATTTGCTATAAAGCACAAACAGCCCAACTGAAACAATGCAAGTGCTGGAGAACCCAACACAGCATTAGGTAAATTGTTTGGACAAAAAAATTAAGCACCACAATTACAGCTTCTCCTTTATGTCTGGCCTAAAATTTAGCTAGATCCTCTTCCAATCATTGCATTTTATTACGCTCCTGTCATCTGCATTACAGACTTGCCTCTCTTCTTTATGTACAGCCTTTCAGAATGCAGCCAGATCATTACTTAAATCAAACCAAAACATTTAAATTAAGCATCAATTACACTCCCTGTAAAGGGCAGATTTCTCTTGATTCTTTCATGTATATTTACTCTGAACTCCCTTAAATTTTCCAGCTACCTTTTCTGAAATGGTGGCTGATAGCATAAGACCATTTCTAAGAATAGTAACTTAAAATAGAAGAGGTAAAATGATGAATAATATCAAAAACAAAAACCTGACTGAAATCAGCTGTGGACGCCTGAGATTCTGTTATCCTTCCTTCCTTGGAAGCATTAGTCATCACCTACTTTTGAAGGCAGAGGATAAGACCAGACTAACCATGATAAATAGCATTAAGAGCAAAGAGTGAAATCACACAGCATAAATAAGGCAAACAGTGTGTTCCAGTTCTATCATTAGGACAATCTTAATGCTGTAAGTTCAGAAAATTCTAACCATGAAAGAACACACCACAGCAGAGGAACTGGAATCCACGAATCCCAAGCTGAGACCACATTATCTAAAAATGTCAGACCAGGAATATCAATAGCAGATAATACCATGCAGTAATAACAGCCTGACAAGGTTTTTTCACTGCCTTTTTCTTTTTTTCAAATGTGTGGGCATAAGAGCTTGTTTTTGCTTTTAATTACAGGATGTCATTCACCTTTGAGAAGCGAAGGTAAAAAACTGAGGGTTTCAAGTCAATTTATCCTTACATCTGATAAGCAATGGAAGGATAGAGTACCAATTTGTCTACTTTTGAAATTGTTAGTACATTCATCTCTGAGACAGGCTGGCTTTTCTGTGATTGGGCTGTACCCAAATAAATCTTCATTTCATTTTCATATTTGTAACATGGACCAAATACTCCTTGGATGTTGACGGACTTTGCCAAGACAGAAGATTTTGTCCCTGAGTTAATTAAGCTAATGCTTCGTAGTGGGTAGCAACAGTATTTAACAAAAAATGAGCAACAACCGTCTGTGCTTACAGACTGTCTGCTCTGCCTTCCATCCCACGCCTTCCTAAATTCACTGGTTTGATGTAGGTCTATCTTAGCATCACCCATGCACAGTGAACCATCACTCCTAAGGCCACGCGACTCACCAGATATAGGGAATTAGGACCTTGTTTGTTGACAGCAGATGTGACTGAAAGCCATGTTGGAGCTTTTCTCTGATACACAATACAAGCATCACCTTCCCTTGATAACTCAAGTTTGTCTCTAAGTGTAGAAATGCAAACTGCATCTTCCCCAGTCTCTCTTCTCTTCCATCCAAGTAATAAAACTCAAAGAGAAAAGTTTTGACTTTACATCACCTTCCAAATGAATTTTAAAGAACAGCTTTAGAACTAAATGAAGGGGACACCTTTTACAATGCAAATATTATTTCACCCATTGTCCCTTTCTGTTAGAGCTGCAACCTACATGTCTCTCCTCTAAGCCGATTTGTCTTCATTTTTCTGCATGAAATTCCCCAAATCACAAACCTCAAATACCCTGCTAAAATACAGTTCTTTGCTTTGTCCTCATCACCTCCAGTCTTCTAATTAGTGAAATGCAGTGACTGAGGCTGACCAGAGAAATTTGCTCTTTACAGACTCCAAAAGCTGCTTGTTTTTCTTGGCACTGTTCCCCTCTGAAGGTTAAATGAATTTATTTCTTCATTTATGGCACATGATCTCTAGCCATACTCTTCTACTTCTTGTGGCCTTCAAAAGAGGGTATAATGTCAAAATTCAGGTCTCATTAGAGGTCTTTAACCAAACATAGGAAGTGCCATAGGTAGTTATAAACTCAGCACAAGCTCTCCTGGGATGTCTTTCCCATATGGTATTACTTATTCTCATCAAATTTTACATCATATAGCAAATTACGTGATTTGGGGAATTGGTAGTCCTTCGGAACTCCCTTAATCACTGAAGACCTGCACAACATCTCTCTCAATTTAACTCCTGCAATATTAACCAGCCCAATAAAGCTCCTCCTTCAAAACCCCCAGCAGCAAACTGACTCCCAACCTTCGTCAGGAAGTTTCAGGAACAACTCTGAGCGCTGGGAATCCTGTGCATGGTGCTGGTGTGATGTCTACCACCAGTGAGCAGTGAGGCTCTAAGAAGAGTCAGCTGAGTCACCAAGAGACTTTGAGAGGTGATGAAGAAGAATGGAAAACACTACCACCCTCCAGTGACTGCCTTCCTCACCCTAGTTTATTTCAATTGCCTGGATAAGGCAAAGGTTTGTATTTTCATCCCAATTCCCTCAAAGTAAAATAAATAAATAAGTAAACAGAGTCAAAGTCACTTCTTCAGTTAAACAGGACTGAGAGCATTCACCTGTTTCCCGCTGCGGGTCGTCACTAATGTAATCAGAGGAATTAAAGGAAAAAGAAACCTCATTAGAGCACTGATGAATTATTCCTCAAAGAATATAGTCTGGTAATATTTCATTCTGGCTTTAACAGCTTCAATCAAACTTCCATGGGATCCTCCAGAAGACCTGACTTAAATTCAAAGTGCAGCCTGGTTTGAGTAAGCAGTTGGTGCACATGAACTCCAGAGATCCCTCGAGGGATCAGAATCAATTATTTTGTGACTCAAAAACCCCAGACTGCCACCTGTGACTTCATTTGCACTCTGAAGGGTTTCACAGAATCACAAACCTGCTGAGTTGGGAGGGACCACAAGGACAACCAAGTACAACTCCTGCCCCTGACAGCACCATCCCCAAGAGTCACACCATGTGCCTGAGAGCATTGTCCAAACACTTCCTGAGCTCTGCGAGGCTGCTGCTGTGACCACTGCCTTGGGGAGCCTGTTCCACTGCCCAAACACACTCCGGGGGCAGAACCTTTTCCTAATATCCAACCTAAACCTCCCCTGACACAACCTCAGGCCACTCCCTCATGACCTGTCACTGGTCAGCACAGAGCAGAGATCAGTGCCTGCCCCTCCTCTTCCCCTCAGGAGGAAGCTGTAGCTGCACTGAGGTCTCCCCTCAGTCTCCTCCAGGCTGAACAGAAGGAGTACCATCAGCTGCTCCTCATACAGCCTCTCCTCAAAGCCCTTCACCATTCTCACTGCCTTCCTTTGGACACTCTTTAACAGTTTCATGTTTTCCCTACACTGTGGTGCCCAAAATTGTCCACAATATTCAGTGAGGCCCCCCCAGGGCAGAGCAGAGTGGGACAATCCCCTCCCCTTGCCCAGCTGGTGATGCTGTGCCTGATGTTCCCAGGACAGGGATGGCCCTCCTGGCTGCCAGAGCACTGCTGGCTCATGTTCAACTTCCCACCAACCAGGTGCAATGCAACATTATATTCCTTATTTTCTAGTTGCAGTAATTTGCAAATGAACAGAGCTTGTGTCCATTCTTTTAAGTAAATAACCAATACTTGGAAAGCAACTTTTTTTTTCCTAGCTGCATCCACAGTTGATTTATTTTTCATCAGATCCACACCAGTTTGGGATGTGACTTTCATTGTACACTTTTAAGTCACTGCAACTTCTACAGTATTACTGAGACATAAAAGGAAGACAGCAGGTGTGTAGTGGAGGCTGCAGAGATGTGATGGTAAAGAATAGTCTCTCTGGTGCAAAGATGCTTGACAAAAGTTAATGTCATCATGAAAATAGCTCATCAGATATCAACCCAATGTCACAATCATTCTTACTTCAAAACCCTGCTTCTGGGACAATTTTGGTATCAACCAAGAATCCACCCTTAGGTTTCTCTCTTAGCTCATTTTTCTTGTATCAGCTTCAGTAGTGGAAAAGGTAGAAGAGCAAATTGAACATAAAACTTTTTTTTTCCCAATATAATTGCATTAGGAGTTTTGGGATTAGATGGTGGCTATTTGAATTTGCCTGCTGCTGAAAAACACATGCATAAAAGCTGATGAATGAGATCTTCCTTTTACGGCCATGTCACATCCTGGTGTCAGATGACAAACTAGGCTTTAAAATCCCAATAAATTGAACTTGACTTGTCCATGTGAACTGAAACAAAGAGATCATACTGGCTCCCTGAAGACAGATAGAACTATCTAATCTAATCTAATGACTGCAGTGCAATTTCACCAGAGAGCAACTGATTCTTGGCTTCTGTGGCATGAGACAATCCTCAGCTACTCCAAAGATAATCATATTGGATAAAATATCAATCCAAGGCCTCAGCTACTTGTGGTCACAACAAACCCCATGGCAATTGTAACAGAAGCGGCAGACCTGCTGGCTTACTCAAATACAGTTTATTCCTGAACCTAAGGACCTAAGCCAAGAGGTAGCCCTGAGCCAAGTAGATTTCTTCCAATTGTTATAGCCTCCTTCCTCATAACTTGACCTACAAGTTTCTGAGGATGTTGCTGTACCACAAAGGAAAGTTTGAGATGGATGTTTCAGAAATTTGTATATAAAATAAGAGAGGAAATATATTAAAAGAGACAGCAAAACTGAGAATTATGCAGAAAGGTTATTCCATGAGTCTCAGATCATGAGCTCCCTTACACAAACACTAATTTCCTGCATACAATTTATTTTCAAAACTTCTCTGCCAAAAAATCTGCCTTTATTCCTTCTGTGCCCATTTTCAATGTCTTGCCTATAGCACAGCTCAATACTTGGCTTTCTGCTTCAGCAAGGGACTGCCAAGCAACACAGAGCTTATCCATCAAATAAAATTATTAAGGGACTGGACTTCTCAACTGATGGAGATGTACTGAAATCAGGCATAGCAAGAGTCTCACTTAAGTGAAAAGGAAACAGGACAACAAGAAATGGCAAAATTAAGGCAGTTGGAACAAACTCAGGTACTTTGGATGCTGATGCTGGCTGTAAACAAGGAGGAATTGTGCAGAACTAACATGCAGCTCAGCTGTGAGATATCAACAAGACCCCAGTGGGACCAAATGGGACTGTGGCAGCATACTGACACACAGATAATTGTATTAGCTTTGCAGAGCAGTGTGTATGTGGCTCAGCCTGGGGAGAAACAACAGAGATCTGAGCTCAGTGGGAAGCTGATAGAGGGAACAAGGAAACAGTGCTGAGCTTGAGGTCCTACCCAGCCAGGCTGGCTGGGTGGGTGTAGGTGGGCTTTGTATTTATGATGAGGTTCCCTGCATTTCACTCCTCTTTTAAAATAGCTGTGATTGCAGAAAGAGTCAGATGTTGCCCCACCTGGAAGAACACACATCTGCAACTGGCAGTCTGAACCTCAGGCCATCAAGAGGATTTCTGTGAATGGAAAAGGAGCTGCAGCTCAGAACAGACACAGCACAGGCCCCACTCAGGAAGGAAGCACATGTGGGTCCTTCACCTCTGTAACCTTCTTTTGACAGCTCATGGAGCTGGCAGTAGAATCCAGACTTTGATACCATACTGCCTAAAAATCAAGCACTTAAGTCAATTAATAGGCAGGAACTATTTCCAGGACCAAAATCTTTAATCCCTGATTCTCTTCCTCCCACCTGATCCACTTAACTTTTCCTCCCTCAGATCCCAAGCCATCCTGGAAGTCACAGCTTCAAGTACCACAAATCCCTGGATGACTTCTTCCTGAGCACTGCACCAACCTGTGTCTGGGTTTTGGTAGCTCAGCTCATAGCACTTTGCAAATAATCAGGGGAAATGGCCTTTTTCCTATGGAAAATCCTGTATCTTAAAACACAGAGGAGTGAATGCTGCCAGATGACTGGAAATTGATGCTGCAGAGAGATTGCTAATGGAAGCAAGGTATTTGAGTGTAGGAAAACTGTAAGAAAGGAAGGACACAAAACACTTTGTATAAACAATCAGGAAAAAGACTACATTTCTCTGGAGTTTCATGACAACAGGTGACTTGACATCATCAGCACAGGAGCACCCCAATGTCTTCTTGTCTCGCTTCTGCAACACAAAGCAAAAATAAAGATTTAAATTGCTTCCTCCTTAAAGAAGCTGAAACCTGAAGTACTGTCAGGAAAGACAGGATCCCTGCAGGCTACCAAGTCCTGCTTTGAGCAGGAAACTAAATTATCAACAACTCTAGGTACGGCTTGCTGTGGCTTTGTCCTGGAAAACCTCCAAAATGAAGAATCCCTTGCTACCTGGTGACTTGTACTAATGCTACACTAGTTCCCCAATGAAATTGCTTTTCCAACTCTTCAGCTGAATTTCCCAATCCATTATGCATGTTCACAGCACTTTATTTTGCCATCTGGATGGAAACATTTGGCTCTGACATGTCAGAAGGCCCCTGGCAGTAGTCACAGACTGCCACTGGATCACTCCTTTGCCTCCTTTCCATCAGAGACAGAAGCCAGAGCTCTCTGTCTCATCTTGTAGACCATGTGCTCTCAGCCCCTGACTGACCCTTCTCTGGACTCTCTCCACCTGTTCAACATCCCATTTCAACTGGTGGACTCAAGACTTGGTAACAGCCTCAGCAATAGTGAGGAAAGGTGAGCAATAACTCACCTCAGTCTACAGTCCAGGCTTCTCCTGAAGCAGTCCTATATCCAATTTGCTTTATTGACAATCACAGCACACACTAGATTCACATTTGACTGGGTGTTCACTGCCTGCTCCACATCCTTTTGTCAAGTAATAAAGAAGAATAAAAGGCATATTTTGAGATGGTGGCTAAGCTGGAGGAGCTCCACAATGCTATGGCCACATGGATATAAGGATAGGGGACAAGGTGGTGTTAGCTACTCCAATGCAATTTGCAATAAACATGACACATAGCTCATTAAGAAGACACCTGTTCAAAGAGGGGGTGGTGTTCTTAAAGCACAGGAAAATGGTTGAAGAGGAATATTGAACACAAACACAAAGCTGGTCATGAGTGTCACTAAGATAAAGCTCTGGTTTAGTATCCATAGGGCATTAGTTCTGCTCTGAACAGAAACTTGTGACAGAAGACAAGTGCTTGAAATTTGATTTTCAATTCTACTTTGAAACTCATAAAAGCACCAAGCACTAGCCCAAGAAACTGCTGCTCTTCCCTTTTAACCCAGTGTCCATTCATTCAAGAACAGTGATACGCAAACCTCTGGCAGATAATTCCCCAGCTGGTGCAAACCACAGTGCCAGCAATGAAGTTAAGCCAGCCAGGCATCCACACTGGCCTTGTGAGTTTGCTCAACAAGCTCATCCTATTAAAAAGCTGACTCCAGTTGCTCCACCACTATCACTTTGCTGCCTTCTGTTTTTGACCATCCAAATTAATAATTTGTTCCCCTTTCCAGAAATCAGTAGGAAGTTCTGTTGTGACAAAAGAGTTTTCATACTAGACTGGCCACATCAGTTCCTTAGATGAGGAACAGCTCAAATCTGACAGCCTCAAGGAAAACATCCCGATGCTCTTTTACCCTCACGGCACTTTCTCTGAAAAGACTGGCAGGAGAAAGAGAAGAAATGAATCATGAGCAGAGGGTACTGCTAGAAGGAAGGAAGAACCAAACTTTTAATATATCCAAAGTTATTTATATGCTGCTGCATTTTAGCCACTGCTGGCAACCACTTGTTTCTGAGCTGTGCTAGGGCAGGCAGCTGGGTCCTGCAGCTGGTAATACACACAGAGCTCCATTTATCAACTGCCCTTCAATAGTTGCTACCACTATCTCTCAGGTCTGAGGCAAAGCATGCTCCCAACACACAACCAAGTGTCTGAAAGGCATTTCAGCATGCCTCTGCTGTGTAATGCACATATTTCTCTTTCAAAGCAACACAGCTGCCAACACCTTAATCATTCCTTGGGGACCTTCAACACATCAGCCCTTAAGTGCTTCATTACCTCCAGCAGCTCCTGCAGAGCTCACATCCCAGGTGAGCTGTACACAGATCCCTGTCAGCTACAGAGAGCAGCCTGAGCTGCAGGAGAGCAGGATCTGTGCAAATCAGGTCTAACAGCCTATCTTCCACCACGCTTTGTTTCTGAAAGTTTGGCCTCATTTGCTGTAAAATATCTAGGACAAAAGGCAAGGCAGCATCAAGAAACCACATTTGAGACTAAAATCACTGCATGTTTTCTTTTCATGAGATCCTGTGGGAGAGAAGATGCTTGCTCCTCTGCATGGACACTCTAAGAGGCTATGGAGACCAGTCAAATAACCTTCACTGAGGCACCTGAGCTGTGTGTACCTCCCCAAAGCTTTCTTGGTTTTGAGTTAGAAACTGCTGCCTCAAGTCACAAAATATAGTGTTTTGAAATTGTATTGATATTTTCTTGGCACAAAAGAGAAATAAACTGCAAATGCAACCAATACAGAAACTTGAGCTGCCCTTTGTTTCTGCAGGGCTTAAAACACTAAGGGGAAAACCTAAGCAACAAATTTCTTTGATCCATGGAAAGAAGCAGTCAGTTAGGACTGGTACACAGATAGCTATTTTGAAATTAGCTTGAGCATGTGAAGGCATAACCTACCCTTTGAAGCTTCTAGATTGCTCCACTGGGTTCCTTGAGATGACACTGCTGGAGACATCATCACAAGGAATCACTTCCAAGTCGATTTCTTTTCTAAAACAAGATATCCCAGGGCCATTTTTTGTGAAGCACCTCCACTAGGGGAACACCTTCACCTGCTCTCTTCATGTCAGCCCCACAGTCCCTCCTCTGCAGCTCCCCCACCACCCAGAGCCCTTCCAGTGGAAGTTATGATCTAATGGCTCAAAATAACGTAGGAAGGTTAATTAATCATGCAGTGAATACAAACTTACACACATAAGTATGCACAGACATGTGCACATCCCTGATTTTTCGATTCTGCATCATTAGCTCAGGAAACTGTTAGAGGCAAAGAATAAGGAGAGAAACCAACAGTTGCTCACATGGATCAACACTTCCAGGCTCTCTCTTTTGCAGCTCATCTCACTCATACTTGTGGTTTCAACATGTGATTCACATTAGGCCCCTCTGCTCACCATTTGATGGTTCTGCTAAACAGATGTGAATTTATTTAGTCACAGAGCCTGCTCTTTACACTGCCTCTTTGTAGAACAGATGGGCTTTTTTTTCCCCCGTTCAACAGCGTTCAGATAACGATCATACCCTGTGCACAGGTTTGCATGGTAATTTCACAGGAAAAGGAACAACACATGAACACAGGCACGTTCTCACAGGAGTTCTTTTCAGCAGCCTGGACACGCCACAAGAGGTGATTGCCCTGATGAAGAATGCCAAACTGCAACACCAGGAACGCCCAGACAAGACCAAGATCCTCAGGGATCAGCCCCAAAAGTTCAAGCAAATGAGTGATGCACGCTGCACCTGGCAGGGTCCAGAAGACACAACTCCACCACACACCCACCACAAAGCTCTCCTGTGAAAGCCTGGGGGGAGTGTGAGCTGAAAGAAGGGTAGGCTCCTGCAACACTCATGGGGACATGAAAACATGGCATCTCCTGGGACTCTTCAGCTTGGTGAAATAGCCTGGAAAAGCTATCCACTCTCTGTGTGGGCATTCTTCTTTCTGCACTCAGAGTGCCTTTGGCACTGGATGAAGCAGAACTGCACAAAGGCCCTCTGAGAGCAGAATAAGACTGCCCACATGAGAAGTACGCTCGGAACAGCTATTGCACTTTAAATTCACACCCTGGCTTTGTTTTGCAATGGTTTCCCTGTGCAGAAGGGCCCTGGGCTTCAGATTCAATTCCTCCTCATGGTATCAATAGCTGAGCACTGCTCCCATCTGAGGGCAGGATGTGGCCTATACAAGAGGCCAAAGCACAATCTTGGAGGAGAAGGATGAGCTTCCCTTTTACTTTGCACTATCCTGTATATGGATGCACCTCTCCATTGCTTCAGGAACAGAACAGTGATGACTTCACCCTAGCAAATGGCCCTGCTATGTGGGTAGATCATCCCTGCTCTACCACAGAAACTAAAGATGTGTGTACATGGCACACACAAATGCCATGCCCACACTTGTGCAAACATCTAATCCCTCTCCAAAAGATGCAGTCCTGTCCCCCAGACACAGCTTTGCTCTCCATGCACTGCCCACCTGTTACAAAGATGATCTCAGTTTCTACCAGAATATACTTAGGACTCAGGATTAAAGATAACTTTATATATATATAAAACACATGTGTGTGTGTGTATGTGTAGGTATATATATGTATGCATATATATATATACACACACGCACACACATTTTAAACATGGTTGCATTAAAATTTGATTATCTGGAGAATGAAACTCTAAATTTCAGAAGGAAAGTAAAAGTGGGATTCTCTGCCTGAAAGGCAGCTGGGACATAGCCTTTAACACCCTCTCTGGGGGCCCTAAAGCTGAGCATCTACAAAAGAAGAAAAATGTGCGGCTTTCTTTTGGGGGGGGTGTGCATACAATTAAGCAGTATTAAAAAGCTAGTAGGTATTAGGCAGAAAAATATTTTCAGTAATAGAAGACTGGGACTGAAAAGGACAGTTGAGTCCTTGCAGGGCAACAGGCACTTCCAGCTACAAAGTACTTTGTGTCATCTGAGAGTTTGTCCTTTCTTTTTTCTTGGCAAGCTCTGAGCCACCACGGTATTTTTCATTCCTATCAATGACCATGCCATCCAAATACCCTGTGTATGGTCCATACACCAGCACTTCATTCTTTTCCACATTTTAAGGAGAAGCAAAAAAGCAAATCACTGTGAAAGAGACTTTCATAAGCATAAAGCAAATTTATGTGCCCAATTCCCAGAGGCTGGTTGCTTAACCTTCAGTATGAGACTTCAATAAGTTTGAGCAGTCAAACAATGTATTTTCTTTCCTCCATGAGAGAAAGGAAATTCCCTCCCACTTTGTCCCACCTGCTCTGCAGACCTGGTGGGGCTGGTGCTCCTGCTGGGGCAGCACCAGTAACAAGACAGAACGTGGCACTAGGAACAGGCTCCCCCTGCCATCCCTTCGGGAAGTGTGGAAAACCTTTCTAGGCATCACTCTCCATCTGCATCCCACCTTCCCTGTCACCTCCACCAAGGCACTGAGGACATTTAGCCCCTCCTTCACAGTATTTTGAGCTTGGAGATAAGGTGTGGTCTGTAAGAGCAAAGTGCACAGAGCCACAAGGCATCCTAAAATTTTAAGTACAGATATACAGATCTCAGCGGAGGGTTAAAACAGAGGGAGAGGAAAGCTGGCAAAAACTCATGATGGATAGCAGAGAGCTGTTCAGAAGAAAATTAAGAAAACATTTTGAATCCCCTCCTAAAAGGGAACAAATAGGTCCAACACTCCAACAGAAAGGGATTTTTTGCATCTCTGAATGATAGTGCTTTGCTTTTATGGCCTGCGGCTGCTTGGGAAATTCAAAACTATTTCTCTGAAGAATTCACTTGGACAAGCTTTATGGCTTTGATCAGTTAACTATTTTTTAATGCTAATCCACTCCAGTGATATTTGTCCTCCTTTTCCCCATGTGCACAGAAGCACAGACACAGACAAGTACTACACAAAAGCAAACATTAGCCAGATGAACAGTCAGGAACAATGACATCCAGAGCCCATAACCAAACACCAACTCCATTCTGTTTTATTCCTTTCTATTCCAGTGGTTCAAGATCCTTTGGCCCAATATGACATGCTAATGGAAATTTTGGAATCAAATTTCGGAGCCCAGCAGGTATAATGCCCACTCAGTGATTTGGTCACAATTGCTCTCACTCAAAAAAATTTAAATAATTTCCCCTAAAGTTTGGAATAAAACACATGGTTGAAAGGCGTTATTAGAAACATAACACAAACCCCAGCAAGTAGCCCAAGCGCTGCCCCATGCTCCAGATTAACAAATAAAGGTGCAGAAGCAGTGATTTGCTGACATCTGTGAAGCAAAGATTAAAACGAGCCAAGAGCAGGACTGAAATTACCAGACACCCATCACCTCACTGGAATTGCTCTAAACTCCCCCACAATCTCAAGTGTAGAATCTGAGTGCCAGGCTAAGCAAAACTCCATTTACAAGCTCAGCATACAAATTTGTCTTCTTGTTTAGGGCACCAAAGGCTAAATGTGCACCCAGAACATGCTGGCTATCTAAGCCATTATTCAATTATCAGTCCTATTGGTTGCACCACTGTGATATCTCACGACATATACAGCAAAAAAATGACACCACACCAAAAAAAGCCCTAAGTAAGGGACAGTCCCTGCTCTGCAGCACCTTTGGTATTCAGGCCGCTATCTGAACTTTGCTTGCTGTCTCTGAGTAACAGATTCAGGCAGTATTTCCTGTGGCAGAGAATTACACAGACTGATTATTCTCTGTGGAAAAGTGAAGAAATCCTGGAAGCAATTTTCTGTCTCAATTGTTCCCAGAGTGCAGGAACAATTTCTTAGCCCTCTTCCTATTTTCTGCTCAATGCCATCCAGGCTCAGCGGGCAGAAGCCATCACGATGTTCCATGGGTCTGGGTCCTGCAAACACTCACCCAGGTCAAACTTCACACATGAGCAGCCCAACAGGCTTCAACCAGCATCAGCCTTGAACTTGGCCACAAAGGCTTTAGAGGACACAGAATGAGAGAGGTGAGAAATTCGAAGTACCTGGGAAATGTTCAGTCCTGGGTAGGACCAGGCTTACCTCAACAGAATAACACAACTGAAGTGTTTCTGATGCACACTTCTTAACCTCGTACTTTAAAATTCACCCTCAGGCACATGGTGTGACCCTTGGGGTGTCCTGTGTAGGGCCAGGACTTGGACCCAATGATTCTGATCCACCCTTCCAAATCAGCATGTTCCATGATTCTATGATAATTTTAAAAAATCAAGGAAGATCAGCTCTACTTGAGAATTGCGCATCAAAGGCAAAGCCCCTAAGGAAAAAAAGATCATTTCCTCAAACTAAAAATTTCATAATTATGGGAAAATAAAAAGGACAGATATTTCCTATGGGGATAAACCCCCACACTTCTAAGACAAAAATCTAAGAGCTGATGGCTTTCTACCAGAGCCTGACACCATTCCTGTGCAAAACCAAGTACAAGACTGACCCACAAAGAGGGAGAAGAACTGAGTGCCCATACCAATCTGCACCCCACTGCATATGCTGCAGCAGCAGCAACTCCAAATATGAATTTTTCAACATTCTGGCAACAACTACTATTCACCCAGGTACATGCCCACACTCAGAATTATTCAATCAGAACCTTATTTTCCACACAAATGAATTCTGATATAAAATATTCAATTCGGCCTAATCAGTGGGGCTTAAACATCAGTCAAAATATTTTTTTGAATTGGCTCCATCAGTGTCAGAGCACAAGAACAATGTCTTTAAATAATCTGCCTCCAAAGGCAAGTACTGACTTTTCAATTGCGTTATTATTTTTTTAATAGAAGTCACCTTAAAAATATTGTTACTTTTCAGCCAGCGCTGCTGAGGGAGGGACAGAAAAGGACTGGGGACCTGCTGCAGAATCACACGGCCAATCTTCATATCACTTCATTTTCAAATGAGGAATTTGGTAGTAAACAACCTTTTCCTTGTACACAAACATTTTTAATTTCATGCCCTGCTAATCATACATCTGTTAGAGCTCCTTTTCCATCCATTGCACTAATGATAATAAAAATTGTTCACACTAAAAATGTGGTTTGTCTAAAATGAAAATTGAGTAATAATCAGTGTTCCTCTGTGGGATGAGGAAACGCAGCAGCACTTGCCTAATGGAAGTGACAAAGATATGGTTTGAAAAGGGACACCTTCACACATGCCTTGCCAGTGGCCCTTGCTGCTGTCAGCCCCGCTGCACCCCCGTGTTTGTGTAAGAGCCCCTTTGGGATGGGTTCACCCCACAGCTTCTCTCAGGCTCCCTGGTGGTCCACACCAGGCACCACCACCAGCAAAGCCTCTCCTGTTGCCGTCACCTCACTCACCAGCACCTCCTTCCTCTGCTTTCTTCCCCTATGTTTTTTTCCCCACCTCCTCTATCAGCAGGACATTAATGTGACAAATGCTACAGCACTGCCCTCACCTTCCCAAATCTCCTTCCAGCAGTGAGACCCAGTGAGCCCCAGCATATCAGACTTCAGATGTGTGCAGTGCCTTTACCTGGGCCCTCCACACACCAGAGCTCAGTGATGTGCTGCTCAAAAATGCACTTAAATATGTGACCATACCCCTGAAAACAACTCCTTATCATCTCTTCAGTAACATTAGTGCAAGTGTTGAGGTTGTTATTTAATAGATATGCCCATCTGAAATTCCAAGTTAATCAGGCCACCAGAAACATCCACAATCAAGATCATCTGATTTGGCCTTAGAAATATTTTTTTTATGATAAGACACCAGAATGAAATGCCCAGAGAAGCTATGGATTCCTGGAAGTGTTCAAACCCAGCCTGGACAGGGCTTGGAACAACCCGATCTAGTGGAAAGTGTCCCTGCCCATAAGAGGGGAGTTCAAACTAAAGTGTCTTCAAAGTTCCCTTCCAACCCAAACCTTTCTATGATTTTTTGATTCTAAGATTTACTGTCTTGCACTGCCCACACTCCTCTTTTCTGGACTGCTGACACACAGCTTTTCCCTTTTTAGACTCCTCCTATTCCCATAGCTGTGCTGGGCCAACTCCAACTCAGAAATATTGCACTTGTAAGACCTATGCAATGGTAACTGAGAGTTTTAACAAGCAGTAAGAATACATCTGAAGCCTTAGGCAATGTGGCACACAGACATTCTGGGCAGAGGTACACGACTCTGCTACACCTGGGACTCCTTTCTGGCCTCCAGTCCTCACATTAGCATGCTGAACCCTCTGCTGCTTCCAGAGGCTGTTTTCTAAAGCACAATTATCTACATAAGCTCTCCCTTGTCTTCACCAGAAGTGCAGTTGTTTGACTAATCGGCTTTAAGGAGACTTGTGAGTTAACTAATATCAATTAATTACTCCCATTTTTCAGATAAGCAAACAAAAGAATAAAAGTAGCGAAGCATTCTGGTCTAAATTAATGGAAGGGAAATCAGAGCCCAAACCCACTCCTTGACCTGGGTTCAGAGTAATCAAAGGCACTGGGGAGAGGTCCTTGGCATCCCCAGCCCCCTGCCTCCTGCTCAAGAAGCAGCACCAGCCCTGCCCTGCCCCACCAGCCCTTCAGCTCATCGAGGATGCACAGGCAGCCTTGAGATCTTCATTTTACTTGTGCCCTCATGCTAAAGCTGCAGGGATTAGAAATGCTACAGTACAAGCCAGCCTTTTATTACTCAAGGGACAGTTTTAGCCCAGCTGCCCCAAATGCAGTTACCCCAGAGGCATCAGCACCACTCCACCCTGCTCACAAGGGAGACATGATCCAGACCAGGATCTGTACCTAAGATTAGGTGACCAGCAAGAAGACAGGCACTGACACATCCCTTCTGTCCATAAACAAAAGCATTCAGCTCTGGATTCTTCTGACCTCTAATCAGAGTGCATTCAGCCAAACAGCCCTGCCAGAATTAACATGGAAAAGGGAGGGGAAAAGAATAAAAAAAGACTTTGTCGAGCAAAAGTACTCTTAGACACATTTGATGTAATAGTCATATGATTAACAAACTGTCATATCAAAGTTTTCTGCAAAGTAGGAACACTCTGACAGTTCATATTTTAAAAACTGACATTTTGATTCATTACTGTAAATAGCACTCCGTATTAAATATTGTGACAAGGCATACAGTGTATTTTTTGAGCTCTATAACATTTAGGAAGTACTGAATTTTTTTAGCCTTTTTTTTTAAGCACGTATAATATCAAAAGCAGTTAAAGCAGAACTCCAAAAAAGCTTCTAGAGGAGAGAATCATGATTTCTGAAATAACCTACTTCTCTGCCATCATCTCAAGCACTGTTGGGAACTTAGACCCACAAGGATCTTAATGTACTGTTTGCATAATAAAATAGGGAATTGTTTCACAGAACAAAAGAGCTATAAGGAAAGAGGCTACATTAAATAATGTAAAATTACTCACTAGCAAATCATCCTGAAGCTGGCATAAGAGGGAGAGCACTAAAAGGTGCTGAATTACCACTCAGAATATCTGAGTGCAGGTTCATAACCGAGATGAACAGTGCAATGTCCAAATGACTGCCCAAATGTGCATCTTGCTTATCGTGGTCTTACAATCTTCAGCCATGTGTTTTGCTCCCTTCTGCAGTCCAGCATGGCCATGCTCATCCCAGAAACAGGCAGCACTCCCTCACTGCTGGGGTGGGGTGGGCAGGAAGGGCTGCCCCATCAGAGCTGCCAAGGACATCATGGACAGGGGTCCACAGCAGGGCAGCTCCCACTGCAGGGATGCTGTGAGCCACCACCAACTTAATCCTCTTACAGCTCCCTGCTTGTGGATCCCTTTCCCTGGATCACCAGTATCAGGGCAAACAGGAGTGGGACCACAAACAATACTGCCAATGTTCTGCATTTCCTGAAAAGCAACCACTCGATGGAGAAACTAAAAATAACAGCCCAAGCTAACACAAAGATCTTGCTAGAGCAGCAGAGGAAAACCAGAGGCTGCCTAGCTGTTTGCAAGAAGCTCAGGTGTTATGAGGACTGCAGTCCTTAGTGCTCAGGAAAGAAAAATGGTTGCCATTATCATTGCTTGCAGCCAGCTGCAAGTGGAGCTCTGGGCTCAGTCTCCTGACAGAATGGATGCACTGCCATAAACACGAGCCCAGAGCCTACCCTAGGACATGATGAGGCTGTCACACACCCCGAAGATGGATCACAGCACTGGTTCAGCAGGGGCTTGATCCAGCACAGCCTGCCTTTCCCCAGGAACAGCTACACACCCCTCACACTGGAAATCCTGCGCATGTGTCTGCATGCCAGCAAGTGTGGTAGTAGTAGTGGTCTAGCCAGACATCCAAAACATATTGGCACCACTATAATTTGTCCATTCACCAATATGTTTTCCTAAAAACGCCCATATGCTTTTCCTGCAGTTCCCATATGCTTTTGCAAAAGAGAAACAAAAACATTTTGTTAGTCGCGAGCGATTGATCGCCACATATTTCACAGAAGTCAAGTAGAAAAACAAAAACAACAACAAAAAAAATTAAGCAGTCAGCTGCTTCCCCCTCCTCCTCCTCCTCTCTGTTCACAGAGGAACTGTGAAGAGCAGGAAAAAATTCAGCCCACAGCAAAATACACACACCACTCATTTTTTTTGCACTGCAAGATATTCTAGGAATTACAGGAGGAATCTTCATTAAAAACAAGCTATCAAGGATCTGGCAGCCAGTGGCATTCCAGACAGTAATTCAGCATCGGGTGCTCAGCTCAGTGCTTGGGGCTCACTCGGGTCCTCACCGCCGGCAGCGCAGCCCACAGGAATCCACACTCCTGGAGGCACACTTTAAACAAGCCAGGGGGTGGAAGGACAGGGTGGTAGAGAGGTTACAGCCCTTCCAATTGGCAGGACAGCTCATGTGAGGCCAAGTCTATCTCTCTGTGCAGGTAGAGAGCCCCCTCACAAGCAGGGCATCCCAGGGAGGTGCCAACGCAAACCCCAAAGCGGCGGGCGGGCGAGGGGAGCGGGCAGGCTCGGTTCAGCTGGGAGCAGGCACGTGGGTGTACAAGTATGTGTGTGTCAAGGCTGGAGCATGTGGGAACTGTAGCTGTTTAGTTAAAGACTCATTAAGAAACAGCAGACACAGGGCCAACGTTCAAAGAGGAGCAATGCAAAACATTTCTCTGGAGAAAGATTAGCGTGTGTTCTTCTTTACACAAATAAAATTAAAGAGAGACTCATAATATAGACAAATCAATTAACTTCTGAAAAGCCAAGGGCACTGCATGCAAGAGCAGACAAGAGGGGAAAAGCTTTGTTACAGGGCCACCAAAGCAGTGCATAGGCTTTCCTCCCGGGAAAAGAAATTCAGCTATTGCTGCATGAAGTTCTGATGTTAGTCCCAGCTGCATCACGCTCACTGTTATGGGGACACGGCTGCTTCCTTCCCAACATGGCCATACACATACCTATATATCACTATAACCTTATGCACCAAGGGCTGGGGATCATCCTTCCAGAGACTGTGGAAAATACCTGAGGGCAGAGGTCAAAAGACTACAGGAGTGCTTAAGTCAACACTTCCAGCCTAAAGGGTTTTTATATAGGATACCCAGAACAGCACATACTCTTCTATCACAATAAAACTTTCTGTGATGCAGTCCCATGTTCTACAGTTCTCCCACAAATTTAACCAGGAATGCTCTTTGCAAAGCTAGTGTTTTCTTGCAGTGATCTAATCTCACAGTAAACCTAATGAGAGACCAGATGCAACAGGTCAAGAGCCCAATTTTTCACAGAAATGAAGCTGAAAACCCAGTCAAGAGAAGAGAAATCAATCTCTTGCACAGGACACAGAGTAAAAAACCAATTTGTCAGACACAGCTTGCTTCGCAAGATACATTTTATGATGTGTTTTTGTCTTGAGAGGAGTTGTAAGCACCTGAAAATCTGACTTCACCACTCACAAATCCATTGATGTTGTTGCTCAAGTGTTGACTAGAATGCAAAACTAATACTGTCTCATTTAGTTAACATAAGGACATACTTAGCTAATATAACAACGGGCTTCTTCCTAGATTTCATATTTACAGCAACCCACTGGGATGGTTTATTAAACTTAGTCAGGAAAGCTACCACAGAAAGAGTGAGACTAGCAGAAGAGGTACCATTAATCTTCCATAGCCCAGCAACTGGGAAGATCAGGCCTTGAACCAGATTCTATGCTCTTGCTATTAATCTGCTGTCCTCTACTTATTAATCCCTGGTCTGTCTTTGTCTGTCAACATTTATTAATGGCCCCAACTGTTTGCAGTAAACAGGATACTGAAATCTCATCTCCAGCTAGACATAATTTAACCACAAAAATTAGACTGAAGAAAAAGGTAGAGGCAGAAAATAGGGATGAATATTGTGTGTCAAAAGAGAAGAATGCAAGCACAATTAAATTCAGTGACACCACAGAGTAAAGATTCACTGTTCCTGATTTTGGCCTGCCACACAGACATCTCACAGTCCTAAAGTCAGGTAACATCACAGCAAACAAAGAAGCTCCACTGGTCAAAACCACCAGGATCTTCTCTGCGGGCTGCACAAGCTGCTTTCTTCCCCCTGTTGCCATGACTCTGCAGCACCTCCAGCACCTTTCTGTCTCCTGGGGGGACACAACTGAGAGGAGTTTGAGGACAGACCCAGTGCCCTGACACTGATCCTGTTGTGCAATCTTACCCTTCCTGCAATCAAACCATTATATCATGGGATGGGCACAAAGAACAGTTGGTGTCCTACACATAATCCAGCAAGGGACTCCTACAATACTTTGGGGTGGTTCATCCCTGTGATTCTTAAGTCACAGCTAAATATCTCCAGTGAATTTGACAGAACTGGAAATTCTGAAGAATGAATTAATTTGCTCCTCACATTAATTTCTATTTGTCCACTGAAACACAGTTAGATTCAGCTAACAATACAGCCAGCTCTCCATTACCAGCTGGGAACATCTACAGCCACGTCATGGATGGGGAATGAGTTCAGGTCCACAAGCAGGAAAGCTTTGCTCAAAAATGAGGTCAAAGCAACATGGCCCACAGGACCAAGGAACTGCTCCCATGCAACACTCCCAATCTGCAGGAGGGCCTGCATGTTTGCTGCTTCCAAACTTGGACCCAAAAATAGTAAAACAACCTCAAGCCTCCTGTGCAGGCTGGCATCCCACCACCCCAGGCTTTGGAGAAATGCCAATCAGCTGCTGAAGGACCAAACATGGTACCGAGGTCTTCCCACTCTCCCTAAACTCAGCAGCTGGCAAAAGGCCTGCGAGTTGGTCCATTCCTCACCTGGAAGGAAGGCAGTCTTGTCAGGCACTCAGTCAGACGTACAGACAGGCTCTTCCAAGGGACCTCTGTGGGTGCAAACAGAAAGGTCAGAATCAATGTTTTGCTCATCGTAAAAGCAGAAAGTAAATCAAGCTGTAATGCCTCGCCAAGAAAACAGCCCCAAAAGGGCATGTAAGGCCAGCTGCCCTCCGGTACAGAGCAGACCATAGCCTTTTTTCCTCCCCTCTGACACAACCCATGTGTCAGTCTGTCCCTGTTTTGACCCATATAGGGGCTTTTCACACGTTGGCAGCACAGATTACATCTGAGCAAGTGTTGGAGCAGCTGAGGTCTATTTGGAAAAGAAGCTACTTGTTTTAAATCACTGCAGAGCTGGTGAAAGGCACTGACGTAAGGGCTGCAGGTAACAAAGTCTCTTTCAAAGCCTGACCAGACGCCCTTCTGCCTCTCATGCTTAAAGGGCCTCTTCTTCCCAAGCCTCAGCCACCTCTCAAGGCCAAGCGTGAGTCACTCCCACAGCATTGGCTTTGCCATGCGAGCATCAGGGAGCACCAAAGCTGAGATGGGATGCATTAAACACACAGCCATTGTGGAAAAAGAGTCAGGGTGGGACAGCCCAAACCCTGCCTCCACCTCCAGCCCTGGTTTCCTTTCTGGGTGCCTCCAAAGACACCCAATTAAAGAGAAAACACAGGGTTTTTTTAAAGTTACCACAAGCTTTTTTTCAATCAGTAGTCTTTAATACTTCCAGTTTATTGATATCTGAGCTTATTCTGATGTCTGCTATTTCCTTTAATCTCGGTCCTGGAGAAGAAATGAGCAAGTTTAAAAAGTACTAGTGGTGATTAGTGAAAGGTCCACTTTGGCATACCTCTGGTCGCCCAGCCCACATGCTCCTGGTGTCACCAGGTGACCCCCAGCTCCTCCCAACTGCACCCTCACCCCTATCCTCCTGAGATCAGCCAAGGATCAAAAGCCCTTAAAGAGAGGTAGAGACGCTTCTAGCTATTTGCATATATTATTTTTTTAATGAAGCCAGGCTAAAACTCATTAGCCCCACCATCAGCAGTCTTGCTCAGGAGAACCAGGTCTGGCAGGGCAGCAGCTTTGCCTTCCTGGTCTGTGATGAAGGAAAGGCAGCAGAATTTCAGCAGTTGCTTCAGATCCACACCGAAGCGCAAAAAGCAGAGAAAAAATTGCTGAGAACCTGCCCACACAGACACTGGATATTCTTTTCATATTTGCCATGACAAAAAATTCACGTTAACATTTTTGCAAGCGCTGTCAGCCTGTATCAAGTATCAGCAAAGAGGCAGACAGGTGTTCTGACCACAGAGGAGACAGCATATGCAAACAGTTTGGAATTTATTACTATTATTTTTTAAAGGGAGAAGCAAATCCCAGAGATTTTTCTGTGCATGATACATTTTCTGCTCCCTGTTTGATGTTGCTTTCAGACTTCAGACTTCAAATAGCTAACACTAACCTATGTCTCAAGCCTGCTTTAAACTGATGTGCCTTATGTGACCAGAAATGAATGCATGGTGAATCACTTATGCCACACACAGTGGGGGTGATGAGCAGTGGTCCATGTCTCCTGACTGCTGCATGGACATGGATAAGTTGGGGGAAAAGAGATCCCAGCTCTCTCTACAGCGGAGCCAGATAATTGAACACAGTGCCTTTGCATTTTTGGAGCCGAGAGCAAAAGCTCCAGGTCAACAGCCCAACCACAAGCCAGAGAAAACAACCCAAGCCCTGGCATTTTCTGCAAAGCAAGGAGAGAGATACATAATCTGCATAGGCTGCACTTCCACTCTCTCTTGCCTGCCTTTAGGAGATGCTTAAGAGAAGCTGCATTTTAATTAATAGCCCCAACCAAGGGAATCTGATCTTGACAGTAAAGGAAAGGGAGCAACCCAAAGTTACAGACCAGGCTATGTGGGTCCCAGCTCTTTGCTTCTCTGCTGACAGTTACTGCTTCCAGAAATTAAATCAAAACCCCACTTAACTTCACAGAGGTTGCAATTTGCATCTAAAGCACTGCCTAAGCCTCAGTTGTAATAAACAAATACAGCTCCACTGAAATCCAAGGAGTTATTCGGAGTTTGTCTGGTTACAGATCTGCAGAGCCATAAACATTACAGCTCATCCAACCTCCAGCTAAGTATCATCTAATGGAAGATCATTATCCTTGTCAGATGGATTGGGATAACTTGTTTAAAGCTCTTGAATAGTCATTAGGATCGTTAGGTTTTGGTGGTTATATTTTAAGAATAAACCCCAGCAGCTATTAAACACTGGAACAAGGTATGTTAACAGTCCACAAACAGAGCTGGAGTGGAAATATAACTATGGTTTGGGATTTTCTTTGGGAAATTGGTAAAATGGGGAGAAGAAAGAAAATACAAACATTAAACTGAGCCATACATACACACTGAAAAATCAACAACATTATTTGACTGGTAATGAATGAAAAAGAAACACAGGGAAGAAGGAAGCAAACCCATGCAATTCTGGCCTCCTTTTGAGCCTTATTAATATTTTGGATATAGTGCACAGACAAGATGTTGTGCAGCCAAGGAAATACAGATACATTTTGCCAGCTGTCACTGTCCCTGATAGCTGACCTCAGGATGGAGTCCACTCCCTGGAGCCCTCCTCACCTCCTTGTAATAAACCATCCCAGGGGCAAACCTGTGCTGGCTGTGCTCCCCAGGAGCAGAGCAACACTCCTGACCAGTTTTACAGATCTCTGCCCAGGGATGAACACCACTACACCCATGCCATGGACACACCATTGTCTTCTTAAACCACCTCACCAAATTAACCTGTTCCCTCCAGCAAAAAGCCACTCCATCTGCTGTAACCAATCTCCTATTCAGATTGCTGCCTTGCCACAGCTTTGCTGATAAAGGAGAATTCTATTTTGTCTGGGTTTTTTGACTTCTCCTGACCCAATTATATTGCCAAGAATCAACTAACCGCCAAGCCCAAGACAAGGAGA
The DNA here is from genome assembly GCA_013397195.1 of Hylia prasina. Taxonomy (NCBI): domain Eukaryota; kingdom Metazoa; phylum Chordata; class Aves; order Passeriformes; family Sylviidae; genus Hylia; species Hylia prasina. The sequence goes on along the minus strand of VYXD01011413.1, from coordinate 451,003 downwards.
AATGGAGGACTCATGCCTCACGTTTTACAGAAAATACAAACATCCCAGGCCCTGCCATGGGATTCACGCGCCAATTATGAAAGGCCATCAACACCTCACCACAAAGAAGTCCCTTTTGGCAGCTCCTCAACCTTTGAGCCTTCTGAAGGGTCAGCCCTGACCAGGACAACTCTGGGTCAGCCAGGCAGAAGGGCAGAGAGGAACATTGGAGCTATTTCCTCATCTGACTTTCATTTTATTCATTTATCACTCAAGGCAGAGAAGTACTCTGGTTCACACGTGTCCAGACATGGATCTGAAGGCAACACATCAGGCAAGGCAGTGGCACTGCCCGGTCCTGTCCTAGGAGTGTAACAGGGACACTCTGGTGCCAGCCCCCATCTCACAGCCTCTGGGCTGTAGCGTGGCAGCTGATGGGGGCCACACATCCCAGCTGCTCTTCGGGGCTGTCACACCCACACAGGTGCCTGCAATGAACACAGCTCTCTCCTGGCTCAAAAGGGAAAGGGCAGGGAGCAACACAGACACTCCACACACACACACCCACCATCAGTGTCTGCACAGGGGTGCTGGCAGAAAGGCTTATTTAGAGCTCCACAGAGTGCACTCCACAGTAATTCCCTCCTTCTCTTCCAGCCCTGGATGCAGCCTTAAAAATCCACAGCTCCAGACAGCTAGCCCACACACTGCTATTCCAGCTCAGCAAAGAGAGGATGAACTCAATTTTGCCAGTCAAATTGGAAGGAATAAAAAAAAATTAGTAGTAGTATTTTGTTAAAATCAAAGAAACACGCCCCCATCAAATCAAAGACAAAACAGAAGAAATGACATGGAGAAAAAGATTCCTGCTATTGCTTCCATGGCCAAGAGTTGTTTCCAGTTGCAACCAAAGCTTGAGTAGCTCAGGGGCAGGAGAAGAGCCATCACAGTCTGCCAGCATCACGCCACACGGCACTGCCTTCCTGTACCAAAGTGCCACTGAAGCCTGACAGCAGCTCATCTGGGAGAGGGTGTTTGGACACTCTGCTCATGGCTCCCCAGCCCTGTCTGTTGTGCTGGATCTGCAGGGACAAACATCTGGGACAACAACCACACACGTTCCTCTTGCACTGCAAGTCAATAGCCACGCATACACAGGAGTACCCAGCACATCCAATCCCCACGTAGGAAGTGGCTGCCAGCCCCCCACCCAAGCCCCTGCCACACACAGTGGGCAGGTCTGCTCCCTGCTTGACAAGGACCTTCTTCCCACCAGCCAATGCTGGAGCTTCCCAGAGAGACCAAAGAGAAAGTCAGGCATAGCTCAAATAAGCACCTGGATCTACAAACAACAGATTAAATTCTCAAGCTACAAAACTATGTTTTAGCAAAAGTGCAATTGAACTCCATGTACTTGTTACATTTCTAAATATACTCTGGTTGTCAAGACAACAAAGAGACTGATGGATCTCTGAAGTGTACTGTATCCATTTAATTGTCAGCATTTCAAACTGACTCAAGGAGGGAAAAAAACTGCTGCGTGATAAGTCTAATTGTCATGGTTACCACTGGCTAACCCCATAATAAAAATATATATATATTCTGGCTAAATGTGCCAAGCCATGTGAGGAGCAGATGGGAGACATTCTCATTACTGCAACAGCCTCCACTGGAAAACTAAACTTGAGGAAAGATGCGAGAGACTTTACAGAGATCTCAGACACAACAGACACTGTGGGCTGCATCTTCCCAGTCGTTTGGCAGCAGTTCCTCAGGCTTTTCCGCTGTGCTGATCTGCCCCAAGCGTGCTGGGACAACCCACAGGGCTGGGGCTGCCTCACTTGGGAACATTCTGGTTTGGGGATCTCATCCCTCACCAAATAAAGCCTGATATGTTAGTTGTTACTCCTTAAAAGCCTCTGACAATCTGATGTTCAACCACTTGGGCTTTGCACTCCCTCCCTCACCCCCTTGCTCTCCTCTCTCCTGATGGCCAAGGGAGACACCCAAACCCACGGGAATGGCTGTGCCAGGAGGCTGCTTCAGCCTGGATCTTCTGCTCCCACACTGTTAACAGCTAAACCAAGGGCCATGTCCAGGCTTGGGGATGAGAAAACAAGTGGAAAGAAACAGACCACTACTGCAAATACACCAGCCTGAGGCTGAGTTGGGAAGCATCAATGACCCCCATCTGTTCAGCAGTGTGAAGAGCTCCACTATTCACATGAGGTCCCCCCTGAAAGGGATGCTTTTCAAAAAGAACCTTTAAACAGTGGCTTTTGAAATCGATGTTATCCACTTGGATATACAACGACTGTGGCTTTCCTTCACTGATCAGAAGTCCTTCCCTACACTCAGTATTCACTTTTCTTTCATTAAACCAAAGTTAAAAGTTGCAGGAGAAAGGCATCAGTGTCCTCCAGGTATGAGAACCAATGGAAAATAATTTACATTCACCTGGTGAGCACTGACTTAAGATTTGGACTCAGTGAGCCTTGCGGGTCCCATCCAAATCAAAATATTCTGTGATTCTGTGATTTCAATGAAAGGGGAGGTTTCCAATTAGTCTGAAGCTTACCCAACATTTTTGACAGAAGCCATCTCAAAGTTGAATCATCCTTTAAATCTCCCCCAAACTGTTGCACTCCTTCACACAGATAAAAACTCTGCATCTCTGCTGTCAGACACTTTCAGGGAAACCATAAGGTGTTGCCTAAAACCATCTCCAAGAGAGCCACAAAGTAAAATCTGGTTGGAAAACACTGCTTAAGAGAAACGCCACTTTCCAGGCGCCTCAAGCAACACATCTGAGTTCGTGATATTTTCCTTGGAGCTTGCCCCTGCTCATTACCAAGATGAACAATTTCTGAATTCCAAATATGAACTTTCGTGCCTACCAATACAGTCACTGTGTGGTTCACCTCTTGTGCTGCTTCACAGAGTGGTCTGTGCATGGAGATGGGCAGTGAATGTCAAAACAGAAGTAGCACAGAAGAGTCATCTCTGGGGCTTGTGTGAGAATTATTTCAAATAGTACCTAAATTAGGAGAGTAAAACGAGTCTTGGGCACAAACAAGCCCATGGTCTAATGAAAGGCAAAGGGATCTAGAGGCAACTGTTTTTTCCACAAGTATTTGGGTGCACCCAAGCCGATGCAGCATCAGCGTTCTGTCCCTAGATAATTTCAAAACGAAGCATTACCCATAAGGAACTTCAAAGAGATTACAGTCCTGAAAGCTGCATCCAGATCTTAACTGAGCTGAAATCCCAAACAACCAAAAGCTTAAAATCATGTTTCTATTTTAACACCATGCAGGTGCCGGAACCTAAGTTTGGTTTTCCTGTTACTGAAAGTGCTCGCCTAAGGCACCATGCTTTTACAGTTATGGCTTTGGGACAACTGTTACATTCTGTACCAATAAAATATGTGCTCTCTGGAGCAAACTCCCTAGGATGACTCCTTTGCTTTGGCACAAATGGACTCATTTAGTTTAGATAAAAGGATGTTCCCTTGCATCATTTTCATTTGATTTTTTTTTTTTGGTAAGATAAACAGTTAATTTTGCTAAACGAGTTTTCTGTTGCCATGACTTCACTGCAGACAAACACAAAGCCATCAAGCTCCTTTTCCTTGGGCGCTGGTTTTTTTTAAACAGGTATTTGATCATCTTGATTCTCTTGCTTCTTTTCTCAACATCTGGATTCCCAGCAATATCCTGCAGTCAGACAGATACATAATGGCTATAGCCACTCACTAAATTACAGAGATATTCCTGCACATACTCATCCCCTCACAATCCACTTCTGCCAGCTGTGCCAGTGCACTCTCTGTGACTCCACAAGCAGAGCAGGACTGCCTGCAATAGCAGGCAGAAAATCTCTCCAAATGAAACCCTAAATTTATGGGATTAGACCCTGAAAACCGTAATTCCCATACTCCCACCAAGGGCCAGCCAGAAGGTGCCTACTCACCATCAAGCCAGGCTGTTGCCCAGGATTGTGCCCCAGTCCAAAACCAGTCCTAAAGTCCTTCCCACTGCCTCAGTTTCTCTGGTGGATGAAAAAGGCTGCACATGCATCATCTGCCACCACGGGTGTTACAACATTGACTGAGTTAATATTCATGGAGTACACTGGGGATTAACAGTATTATAGACTTCACTGAGGGAGAGAGCTTTTTCTTTTTTAATGTCTGCATTGAATAGACAGACTAAATAGAAACAGCATTTGTAGCCTACAGCCATTATCCTAGTAAATGGCTTATTACAGCATGCAGCCTACCAGCTCACCTCCAACCAGCCTTGCTTAAATGCATGTAGGTGGAAGTGCTGCTCATTCCAAAGAACTTTCTTTTTCACTGTCTCTGTCTGATGGAGACTCTGGATAGCTGGGCTCACAAGACAGGGCTTAGGATATAAATATTTCAGTATGAGCTTGTTGTTCAGTACCTATTTACGGCAATCACAGAACAATTAATTACCTCCCATCTAAGACTAATTCCCGTCTCTCCCAAAAAGGGGGGGAGTTTTGTCCCAAGACTTTCAATTTCCTGATGAGTCACAGCAGACACACTACAATAAGCTCAATACTTCAATCAGACTGTTTCTCATCCAGATATATTCAATACATTACTAAGATGTGGAGTGTGCTATTTTAAGGACTGATTTCAGGCATTGTATGCATAATGCTTTCTCATCTGAACACGCGCTTTCTCCTGCATGAGACAGATGTACGTCCTACACCACCACCCCTTCTGCCCCCCCAAATCCTACAGGTAAATAAACGCTGCAAAAGCAGCAAGTTAAGAATTGCACATTTGGTGCACTGATTTCTACAACACGCAGCCCTCTCTCCCACTTCTCTAGTTCATTCCCTGCCCTTTGGCAACAAAATAACTTATGTGACAGCAGCATCTGACAAGAAGAAAACATTCCCAGACTGTGCGGGTTGCAACAGGTCCACAGCGTCTTGCTTTCCTCGTTCTAGGGCCAAGAATCACACATTTCTTGTTCTGCCCCAAGGAGCAACTCTGCATCCCTGTTACAAATCCTCAGTTGTCCCCATTTCCCACGCCACCCACTCACAAGATCCTAGGCTCCAGCAGGCAGGCAGGAGATGCTTTGCCCAGCCTCCAGCAACACAGCTTATGGGGATCAGCAGGTGCCCTGTGGTCCTCATTATTTACTTAATTTAACAGACCTAGATATAATTTATTGTGTCAATTGGGCAGCTGTTCCCAGCTGGGCCATTTGAGCCTACAACAGGTTGCACCCCACCTCAGCCTGACCACAGCCAGCTGAGGAAACTGCCTCATCCGAGCAGGCTGTGAAGAGCAGAGCCATGGTCACATCTCCCTGGACCATGTGCATGCCTAGGTTCTCACAAGCAATGCAGTTAAAAGCACCCAGACACCAATAGCTGCCTAAAAAATGTGTGGCTGTGATGACAAATAGGTTAAGGAACCTAATGTTTGGGTGACAGACTGGGTACAGATGACAGACAGCTGTGCTGCTGGTTGTAGAGTTGCTGCTGTGCCATCAAGGACATTAGCTGCTCTAAGAGCAGCCACAGCATGGACACCACCTCAAGACTAGCCCTGTGCTAATTGCTAACAGCAGTTCTCCCCCTGGCACAACTGGACTGTGCAAGCAGTTTCTGCACAAACAGCAGCAGTGCCAGTTTCTGCCAAGCCCATGCTAATTGCAAGTGATTCCAGCTCAAATGCTCTTAAGTCAGAAAGTATTTAGGTGATGTGTCTCACATCTCCTCTCTCACAGGAGACCAAGGTCTCACATTTGTCTCACCAGCTCTCCTGGGGTAAATGAACCTACCATCAGCTATGAAGAACTGTCACAGTCTCTTCTCTTTCTTCGTTCTTGGAAAAACTTTCTCATATATTCTTATTTTATGCCAACAAAAGTGGAGAACATTTTTAATCCTCACAATGCCCTCAGCCCACTGGTGCAACTGAACTGTCACAGCAGCACAGAGGACATGGTCACCAGTATTCCATTCAAGGCAGCAGATCCTCCAAGGCTCAGCAGCTCCTCAGATGCTACTTTAAAAGTGTCAATGTCTCCTCATTTATCTCAAAACCTAAGAGCACCTTAGGAACGTTCAAATAGTTTCACAAACTCTGTGGAAATGAAAAGGGTGATTGGGGAAGGATCATTTCACCTGCCAAAGCCCATCTTGGAAGGACTAAGAAAAGAAATAAACTGAGCTGTGTTTTAAGTTTAAAACATGGTAAATATCCTCTACAGTAGGCTCAGCTAGGTCGCTTTAACTAAGCTGAGAATATTCACCTATATTTTAATGATTTCCATTATATACACTATTATCTGTCTGGGTGTTTATTGGACAGGCACCAGGCTCCACAAGATCAACAATCCACAAGAACAACAGCTTTGAGCTTCAGGCGACAGAGCAACACAACCCTGAATACACACAAGGTCCCGGCTGGAATCTCAGCATCTCTTCTCTCCATTTTTTGAGTACCTGTGGTAAAGCTTCTTGAGGAAGTTTGCATTTGCCTATCCAGCTCTAACCAGAACAGAAACATCTACACTGTGCAGTTTTCCTCTCCCATGGATGGCAACCAGCGCCTTTGGAGAAAGCATCAGGCAGGAGCAGAGACCATGAGCTGATGGCTTTGGCCATGCTACAGGAAGTGCCTGTGGAGTCACTGCCCCAAAACTAGGGACAGTGACTTTTTTAAAACTAGTGTTATGAATAAAGAGAAATTATAGGACCACCAAAAAAAAAATTCCTCAACTTAAAAGGGATCATAAATTATCTTTTTAGTTTTTTAGAGAACAGTGCTAGTAGCATATGGGTCTGCAGCCTAAAGAGACAACTGAGGAGATTCAAGCTCATCTGATATTCTTAAAACACACAAGACCAGGATTCTCCCATGGCAGGCAAGTTCACATGTCTTCCTGAAAAGCCATTTGGAAAGTTTCTAAACGCAGTAGGAGAAAAATAATCCTGCCTAGTCCACGCCTGTTATTCCCTCTCCTCCCATTAGCACAGGGGGAGAAGGTTGGCTTGGAGCAATACAACATTTCAATTTGAATATGAATCACTCCTCTGGTGAGAAAACAAAACAGAAGCCCATTTCATATGAGCCTTATCTGAGATATAATGAAAACCAACACATATAACAGGAGCAATTGAAGTAAAACATAGTGAAAATACTGCCTCAAACAAACAAACAACACTTTCCATTCTCGAAGATCCCAAAGTGCTTTACAAACTCATAGAGCAAGGAAAAATTTCATCTGCCACTGAACATGGCTATCTCTGGATGGGTACTCAGCACCATGCTTTAGTTCATGATTGAGGATAGAAACTCATCAAGCAGGAACTGTGAGAGAGTTCAGGACAGCATGATCCCTCAGTGGGAACTGCACCATTCTTCTGAAAAAGTGGAAGTTGGGTTTAATTTTGATTCCTACAATTCAAAGTGCCACCATGTGGGGCAAGCACCTGAACATGCACAAGATGTTGTACTTAAAATTCAAGTGACTGGATGTATAAAGATGGAAATCCAACTCATGTATCCTGATATTCTCCAGCTTCTGACCCACAAGAAAGAAAACAGCAGCTAGGTAGAGGATTAAAAATTCTGAACCTGTCTGGGGATTACGAATTAATTTCTTATCATCTCACAAAGCTGAAGGTCAGGATTTCCTCCCCATGGTTCAGCCACTCTCTCTAGATGGAGTTTAGGGTAAAATGTTTCTCCTCTCCCCAGCTCCACTCCAGCAGACACAGAAATATTCAACAATCTTAGGAACAGGCTGGAAGCAAGAACAGCATTACCAATCACCACTGCTAATGAACATTAGTCTTGTGCTTCAGTTGCACTGAAACGTTGACAGAAACACCATTTTCACCCTCTCCCCTTTGCCCCTTGGCTCTCCCCATCCACCTGCTGTGACTGTGGTTCACCTCACTGACAGTCAAGCTCTGCTGTCACAGAGTTGGCCAACAGAGAACTGCTCCAAACTGAGGCCTTTCTCCTGCTACTGAAACATCAACAAACAAGAAGTCCTTCAAGGGCAGGGGACCTGGGCAAGTGATCGGCACATTTCCAAAGCTAAATGTTTACTTCTCCTCCTGGCAGCATCTGGAAGCCTGTAGACTATTTATCTGCATCTTAGAAACAGCTATTTAGTCCTGCAAACACATCAACAATTCACCTTGACTCAAAAGAATGGTTTGCTGAACTCTGAGGAAACAATGAAAAAATCATCTTTTTCTTACTTTTTTGCCAAATGTCTGTTAAAGCTTTTCTGAAAGGCATTTACTTAATCTTTTCCCATATTATATATACAGCTGCTATTTCAGAAAGAAAACAAAACTTGGTGCTCAAAAGCAAACAAATCTGGTTTCGGCCTGATCTGCCCAAACCAAAAGCCAACTTCCTCTTCCACTGGCTCAGGAGCAGAGACCCAAAGCCAGATAGTTCCTAAGACTTCTGAGAGGCTGACTTGTGGATAGGCATGTTTGAGTTTGTCTTCAGTACCTTGGGACTGCGTGACAATTCAAGCGAAAATGTCCTTAAAATGAACATGGATTTGAACACCAATTTGAAAAACTACTACCAAGCCATTTTTCTCTGTAGCAGCAGCATCTCTCCAACCATGCAATCATATTCATGACAGCTGGGAGACTTGTCCTCACCTTGATTTAAGCAGACCTAACTAATTTTGGTTTTGCTGGGGAGAGGGAAAAACAAATCAACAAATAAGAAAGGAAAATTACAATGAGCTTAACATGCCATACAGGTAAAGGGAATTGCCAGGAGATTCATGTAAAAAAAAATCATCACTGATTCATCAAACAAGTCATTTAGATGTCATAGGAACAAGCTATTAAGAGAAGTCGTTCTTCCTCTCCACCTTTTATTATTAGGTACTGCTGGAAGTGATCTTTTCTGCAAATCTCAAGACCATTTTGAAGTTCTGGAGATTTTAGGAAGTGAAAAGTAGTTCTCAAAATGAACTAAACTGCTTCAAAAATCTTCTATTAAAGGTTGCATCGTGGTTCTTTCTCACCAGTGGGTATTTCGGATGAACTACAAAAAAGCCACTGTGAAGTTCTAGTTGACGGTCCAGGTTGGATGAACAATCTGGTCTCGTGAAGTGTCCCTGCCCAGGGAAGGGCTGGAAGATGATCTTTAAGGTTCCTTCAAGCACAAACCATTCCATGAGAGTCCCAAATTTGGTGATACAGGTGCTTTTAAGTTGTAGAAGCTGAGCCACAGAGAAGTTACTGAAACAAGGGAAAGAAAAGGTCCAGTGCCACTGGAGAAAGCCACTTCCAAAACGCCAGGAGAACCAAGGATCCCCTTGTGTCAGCTCTGCCACAGCTTCGAGAAGGGCTCTGTCAGGGAGCTGGCACTGCCTGCAGCCAGCAGACTCCGGAATCTGCTCAGCCTGGCAGAAGAGTAGGAGGTGAGACTGCTGGCAGGAGCAGGCGGAGCAGCAGAGCTGGTGGAGATCATAAATGGAGGAGTGTTGTAAAACACGGAGGTGAGCACAGACTGACGCTCACCTTCACAGCTCCCCCCCAGAAAAGCACGTCTCCTCAGACTCTCACAGCTTTGAAACATGCCCAGATTTCTCCGGATCAATCCAGGAACCTCATCCCCATGCATGTTTGTTCTCACATGTAAACACGGCAAGGTTTTAACCACACACATTTTGCACAAGTCCCACGGGCCCAAACTTTCAGGTTACTCAGGAAACTTGGTCTTAAATGGGATTGTAAACCAAAGGAAAGAGATTATAGATAAAGGCAACAACCACAAAGAACTGCAGAGCAATTTGGGTTGGAAGGGAGCTTTAAAGCACTCCAACACTGAGGTACTCCAGAAAGAGGACCTTTTCTTAAAACAGGCCTTACTTAAAAGGATTGCACCAACAGATCTTCCAAATCTGGTTTAATCACATGCAAATATGGCCTGGGCTCCCTCCATTTAATATCACTCCCGAGTGGAAAGTTCTCATCAAAGCCATAATATATTCAGTTCCAGTAGAACAATTAGGTGACATTAGGTAGGCAGTTGTGACTCAGACATAAATGACCTTGCTATTTACCACTATGTGCTAAGCCTTTAAAAGTTTCCAAAAGTGATGGCCCTTTTCTGTGTGTACTGGAATATTCAAGAGCATTTCATATTGTTTCTCATATCAAGAAAAGAGCAATTAGATCAATAATGAAACAGGAGAGCTCCCTTTTACTTTCTGCGGTTTGCAAAGAGGTTCATGTTTCTGTGTGAGCACAGCCCTTGTTTTAGTGATGTGAAAGTGTGTGGTTTGTGCGATACCAGTTTCTTCTAATATTCGAGTTTCTGTTGTTATCTACCTACAATTTACAGTAAAGCATCTTTTATTCTCACACCTCTCAATCTCAAAATTAGATCAATTTTCCCAACAAGATTTTATTACCCATGAAAATCTTTAGCAAATACTGGAAAACTTGCTGACAACACACCCCTCATTAATACAGCATGCAATTGCACTATTGCAACCAAATCTACCTGTGCATGTGTCTGTCTATACAGACACGAGGCAGCAAACAGAAACCTTACTTTGGGGAAAAGGACTATTTTTATGTTTGGAAAAGCAACTAGAATTCCATTGAAATTCCTGCTGACAGGCCCAAGGCACCACATGCAGTGGGTAAAGATTATTAAGCAATACCTGAACCATTGTGTACACATCACTATTGTGCTATTTGTTGTGATTAGATTGCTACTATTTTCAAAATATTTCAGAATATTTAAAATTTGCCCCCACCTCTGCAAAGCACAAATCTAATTCTAGCAAAAATTTCTGAAGAACTGTCCAAATGGGAAGACACTGCAATTACTGAGGATGGGTACATACTGGCTCTAGCATCAAACCAAACTAAGCCATTTATACCATTTTGGCCCTCTCCACAACGGACAAGAGCACTGATATTTTAGCCAGAAATGTTAATTTCCAGACAGTTGTTTCTGGCCATGTGCTCTACTCCACAATCTTTGACTATGCTCTCCCTGTGCGCTCAAAGAAATGTATCTTTGTCAAATATACTGAAGGTCCTAAAGAGGAATTTCTCCTGCTGCTACAGCACAAACATCAATACAACAACAAAAATCTAAAACCAACTAGAACACTAAATATTTCTGAAGAAGCAAAGTAAACCAGCAACAGCAAGGTTTTTCAACCCTGTGTTGAATCACCTGGTGAGCTCTGTAGTCTGAAACTACTAAATGCACACACTAAAGAGTCTCCACTTCTCAGTGATGCCCCATTCTGCATCTCTCTGGGCCAGCCTCATAGTCTGCATACAAATATTGTTAATGGTCATAAAATCATCATGCCCTATCTGGCATGAATTTAACAATGATGGCATTAGACTGCACTACCCAGTCACCCAGCTGCCTCCATTTAGATTAATTCAGGCAAGACAGGACACAAATGTCCAAACTCTTTGATGCATCTTGCACCCACCCAGGGAGGACTTAGCTTTCAGCCAGACTGCATAAATCCTGGTGGGATTAGTCAATGTTCAAGGGACTCCTTTATGGGATAAGTAAGGAGGTCAAGTGCTGAGATCTATAAAAAAGGACATGACTGGTGTATATAATCCCCCACAAGGCACATCCCTCCAACCCTTTACAGTCAGCAACAGGGATGACTAAATGCACACAGCAAAAACCATTCCAACCAAGGCCATGGAAATGAAACTGGCAAACGCACCATTTATCGTATCATCTTAACATGTAATGAATGTATTTGAGTAGGTCACCAAACATGCCAAAAAAGACATGTTTGGAAGAGATGAACAGAGAAGACCATGAGACTACTGCTTATATGGTTCCAGCTGCAGCAGAACTGCTGAAAACAGTCTCCCTGCAGACAACCCTGGTGCTCTTGGAAAATACCAGCAGCTAAACCTGGACTACCACAAGACTCTTTAAGACATCCTTCTCAACTATTTGGGCAATGCTCAATAAAGCTAAGGTACACCACACTCTACTGTAAAAGTGCCCCAGCTAGGTGTTGCCACCATGGCCAGCTGCAGGTCAGAAAGTGCTATCCAACTAAAATGTTTGAAGTAAGGAAGAGTAAGCCAAAAATATTCTTCTAAATCACAGTCACAATTGATCATGGTGACCATGGAGCTCATGCATGCCAGATTTCAGAGGCACTTGGTTTCCTCACTGCTATATCTTCATGCAGGAGACCTGACTGCATCCTGCATCCCTCCAGCCTCAGGTATTTCACAAATTTGGATGACATTGTGGGATCTATCTTTGGAATACAGCTAAACCCGGACTTGACACAACAAACAGACGATGGAAACAGCTTTGTTTATTTTAACATGAACTCTTGACTCACCTTAGGAGAGCCATCAGCTACCCTACCCTTCACCAAAACACCAGAAAGGAGCTCAAGCTGCTGCTGCTGGAGCTAAACCCAATGCTGGGAATCGCTCCAAACATCTCTCTGGAAACTAGCGTGATAAAACTTCTGCTGAAGTCACAGAGCTCTCAGGCAGCTCGAGATGGGCTATCAGGAAGTGGGACCCATCTCAAAGCAACCACAAGCTCCTTGCCAACAGATTCCCAACAGCAGCACAGCACCAGCCACTGCCCTCACCTGGGCGCTTGGCCATGAGAGAATGTTGGAAAAGCCTCTTCCATTTTTCTTCTCCCTCGGACAAGTTCACCAATCACCACCACTGGAGATTAACTGCCTTCCCTCATCAATAACCTGAGTAGGATTTGGACCACTGACAAGATTTCTCCTCATCCTCCAGACCAGCTCGTGCACCATCCCCCCATCCTAACGCTAACAGAGTCTGTCACTGGCTCTGAGTGACCTTGGCACAAACAGTAATTCTTGTCTCTCTAAGCAAGAATTCGGGAAAGCAGCCTTTATTGGACAGGTATGTCTGGCTGAGATTTGTGATCAGATGCAACGCATGGTACAGTGTGTGACCCAGACAGATATTACCATCAGCTAACAGCACCACAGATTTCTTTCTTCCCTGTCCCTCATTAGCCTCAGAAGCTGGCCTTGCCAGCAGCAGTCATGCAAGCTGAGACAACAAAGCACATTAATGATGAGCCCCATCATGTTCCATATTAATTACTGTAGCTAGTAGTAAACTGTTGGTTATAAATCATATTTTGATAACCTGCCCTTTCCTTGACAAGAGAGCTCCAATGTTTAATGTTGCACTTAATCCTCAGATAATACCCCAGGAGTCCTCACTGTGCCCAGCAACAAATCAAAGCAACCTTCAAAAGGCTGGCACAGGTCCCCTTTTCCTACACACCCCAACCTGAAACTATCCCATTGCATCAGCTTTGTTATAGGTCAGCTCTAAAGGCTGGGTTGCCAAAACCAGCAGCACCCTCAGTTCTCGAGTGTCCACAGGGCTGCCCCAGCACTTCTCTGGGCTGGCAAAAGCCAGGTACATGTTATACACATATCCCAGCCTTCCAGAAATGCTTCACTATCACAGTGCTCTGGAGGCTAAAATAGCAGGGTAGCAATCCCCAGAATATCCCCACATTCAGAAGAGAACAGCATTACTTCTACCTAGGACTGAAACAGTCAACTAAAATCTATCCAAAACCATCATATACTTATTTTTATTTCTTTTTTAATTCAGTGACATTTAGCTAGAGGAACAGCTGTTAGCAAAGGTCTAGGAGAGGTGGAATCCCATTTTCTATATAAAGAATTATGTTTTGGAGGAAACTGCGATTTGACAAAAATACCTATTTAGCAAAGTACATTTTAAAAAGTGGAAAAATATGCTCTGCTTTTTCTAAGGTAGCAAAAGATCCATCATGGCTCATGAAAATGAGCCCAAATTTAGGAACAAAGTTATAAAATTATTTTTCCATGTACATTCAGGAAAATGAGGAGGAGGGATGTGGCCTCTAAGAAGCAGCATTGGGAGAGACCCTTCTTTGTCTCAGCCAGATGTGCCCATCACCTCCCACCACCATCAAAACACATGAAAAAACTCATCTTGGGCTTCCCACAGAGCTGCTCCAGCTTTTACTGGTTAACAACTGGCTGGCTTCAGAAAGAGCTGGGTCAAGCCTGACATAGTGGGCACCCTCCTTTATTGTACTCTGAGGGCACAACACCACACCAAGCAAGAACAAGATACTGCACTTGCAATGTACGCTGCTAAAATCCCAACAGATCAGGAGAGTGGTAACCAAGAATCCCATCCTCTCCTCCACAGACGGATGTGGAGCCCTACGACCTCACCCCAAGCTGCAAATTAAAAGTGCTTACAGCAGTCAAAGGTTCATTCTTGTTCTTCCACCACTGGTGACAGATGGTACGTGCTATTATTAAATCTTGATTTCCAGCTTATAATAGTCGTATGAAACCTTCTACCCTAAGACAAAAATTCACTATTTTTATTTGGGGAAAAAAAGCAGAAGTCTTACAGTTAAGTAACTTTTCTCTTTTAACAATTTCTTTTAAAAATTTGTAGCATACTTCTCCTAATTGGAAACACACAGAAAATAGGATATGGCCTATTAGTTAAAGGTCAGTGCACATTTAGCCACCTCTTTTGAAACTGACAGTATTGTCGTGACAGCCATAAAAGCTGCTTTGAATTTTAGTTCCCTAGAAAGTAAATATAAGGAATCCCAAGGCCGTAACCACAAGTGCCACAGCTCTTAACACTGATGTCATATTCAGCTGAATGTGTGCTGCAAAAGTCAGCATGGTAAAGCTTCAAAATCAGCTCATCTGAGGGAAGGACACAGTAATTATCCCCCAGCCCATTGCCCCCGGCTTGTTCCACAATGCCTTCATTTGATGCAGCATTAACAGCAGAAGTGTTTTATCCCCAAGCATTTACTGTGGGGCACTGTGGGGTTGGTGGGATGATTAAGGGGGGCTGCTGCAACCAAGTATCTCACACTGCTGCATGTTGTACTTCAGTTTGCAACTGCTCCTTCCAATTCCAACTACCAAATAAGCATTCTCTATTTTTTTTTTTTAAACCGGTTCAATTCATTTGTATCAATTTGTTTCTCTATCAATTAGCCAGGACATCGGGGGCTGACTTTCAGACCCTCTTCTAGTACCTTAGATGTAAGGGGACAGTGTAATTAATAGATGTCAGGTACAGTGCCCCTTCATCCATTGATTTCCTCCTGCTTAGGAAACACTCATGGAGAACACAATCACCCCTGGCTGTCAGGGGTCTTCATAAAATCCATAGGCTTGGATTCACAGGAACTGCTAATCATTTTGGATGTTGAGAAGGGGGAAGGCAGAGTCTGATCTTTGTAAAGCAGAGGAAATTTCTTATTAACTGCAACACTTGAGTTTACTTGAAAGGGAGCTTACAAGAACAGAAAAGCTTTCCGAGCAAGAGGCAACTCAGGAAAACCCTTTTGGTCCCAAGCTGCATCAAGGGAGATGGGAACACTCCCACTGGGCTCAGAGCATCTGCATCTCTGAGGCACCCAAACGAGGGATTGCTGCAGCCACCCCAGTTTGCTCCCCCATTGTCACACCACATCACAGTCTTCACCTTTCCATCACAGACAACATGGGTTTCATCAAGGTGTCTGTATATAATGCTGAACTTCAAAAAAACCCAGCATTTTATGACTATCTACCTTGGTTATCTCCTTTTAAGGTTTAATTTTTCTGTCTCCTACATAAAGTCCTCAAAAAAAAAAAAAGAAAAGCTCAAGGTATTTGATTATTTCCACCTCCCCACAGTTCTGCCCAGGAATGCACAGCTAACAAACCACGCAGGACCAGTATTTGTCCAAAGCTGGTTAAAATACCCTCATTTTGCAAATGCTAAACCTCGCTGTACATACCATGCAAATCAAAAGCACAGAATGAAGACAATCCACAAGCATATCAGGCAATCTTGCTGGATATTATGCTTACCTTTGCACAAGCAATAAAGCATTTTTCACTGTACACAGATACTCAAACCCAAAAATGCCTACCCAGAACTGCTCACTCTTACCTACTCCACAAGGCACAGGAGACCAATTCTACTTTAGAAGAAAAAAATACCCTTTCTTCTATTTGCTGAGTCTCTCTGGAGACATAATGGCACTTTGGCAGGGCAGCCTGTTTAATAAGAGATGATGGGGAGAGAAAAGTTCTCCAAGAAAGGAGATGTCAGTGCCATGCAGCCAGCACACTGCAAATGTTGTATTTCAAGTAAATATAAACAACAAATTATTGCGTCTCTCTTTAGAAGTCAGAGAACACTCCTTATGCAGTATTTTCTTTAAAATACTGCCCTGTGTAGGCAGCTAGACAATCCAGTGACCTGGTGTGTGACACAGAGATGCACAGGGGAGAACAGACAGAAGTAAAAGCTGGTCTGAAGCAACACCACATGCACGTGGTCCTGCATCAGCACCCACCAGAGCACACATCTGCTGGCAGCTCCACCCTGCAGCCTGCAAGGGCTGAGTGCCTTTCCCACTGGAAACCTTTCCGTGATGCTAATCTACTACAGAAGGAAAATCACTAGAGGAGGACACCCAATAGCTTCCAGCCAGAACACAGCACGCCTTCAGCAAGACTTTTGATTTTCACAGGCACACACTGAAGTTGTTCTTCACAACAAAGAACAGCCTGTCTGTTGCATAACTAACCTTAGGCTGCATTAGATAAGTTGTGCCTTCTCACAGATCAACTGACCTTAAATAATGTCCCCAGTGTATTCAGAGCCAATAGGTTTCTCTTTTAGAGCCCAACTGACAGGTCTTCTCCTTCCAGCTATTTCTTCAGAAAGGCACACAAAGAAGGTTTCAAGAGAAATCTCATGCTTACTGTTCCAAGAGCAGCTTTCCAGGCCAAAAATGAAGGCCAAGATCTCAGCTCCAGAGCTGTGTCTCCCTTTGGAGGCTTCTTGAGCACTTCACTGCCACAGCACAAGTGAGAGCCTTGGCAGGGCGGAACTGGGGTTGAAGCAGATGATAACTGGAAAACTCAGTCTATCTCTGGAAAGCTTGCTGCACTCCTGCCACTGAGTCAAGACAGAAGGAAAACAGCCAGCCATGCCAATGAAACACTGCTTTGTATTCTGAGTAAGGCAAAACAAAGGTCTGGTGATGAGGAGCTCTCACATGTCTTGCAAGGGTCAGCAGCAAAGGCAAATTCCACCATGGCATTTCCGTTCTGTCGCCCAGCCCATTGCTGTGAGTGGATACAGCAGGATCTTTCATTGCTTCTCCAAAAATGGCATTTAACATAGCTGTGCAGCATCACCCCACTGCTACATTCCACTCCAGAGGAGGAATATCAGTCCCTGCACAAAGCTGAAGTCACAGGGCACTGTGTAATGAGCAGGTGAGATCTTTTAGTATCATTTCTCCAATCTCCATCCTAGGTGCAAGGTGATGCAGGAGCTCTGCTGTCCCAGAGGTAGAAACACGTGGGAAGAGATGGAGACAGTGTCAAGTAAAGCAAGCCTCTGCACCCTCCTGGCAGGTCGTTTCATTGTCCACACAGATGTCTGTGTGCTCCCTGTGATCTTAGAAACAAAATGCTCCTTTGGGAACACAGGTACCAAAGCATCTGCCCAATAAACCCATGGCAAAGGCAGAGGCAGTAAAAGCCTGGCTGTCTTCTGACACCAGCTTAGATGTCATACAGACTCCTCCTGAACATCAGTTTCCTACTTAAAAATCAGGGCCCACAGAGCTTCCCTTACTGATATGTGTTGCTCTACTCTCCCAGCTAACACCAAGACAGACACAGAACACACATCCAGCAATTCCCTGATCTTTTTCAATGGAGCACATTAGAGCAGAAGCCCTGCCTCACCTCTTGCAAACAGCCAAGCTGGGCTTCATTGATAAGGCTGTGCCCTACAAAGAGCTGTGCTCTTCCACATTCAGGACATCATCACCTCTTGCTGTGAGCACAAGAGCCCCAACTTGTGAGTATTGCTCATGCCAGGGGAGGTCCACAGCTGCTGAGGAGCTTTCTAGTAAATCCAGCCCTGATGGCAAAGGAAGGGGCTTGCAGAGCAGAGTTACAGGAATCTATTCCTCTTGCATTAGCCAACATATACGAATACATCCTCATGCTTCATTAAATTTTAATTGGAATACACATGAATAGGCTTTGCTGGTTACTTAATCAAAGGGAGTCTGATTACAAGGTGCTCACATGAAAAGCTAGAAAGCAACATCCTCCCTTGCTTTTCTTTTGGACTTTTTAGGCATCCATTGTCGATTTCTTCAGGTCAGTTGACATTTTAAGGCTGCTGCAAAGAACCATAAAAAAGCAGCCACAAAGAGTAAATAAAGCACTTTGAAGGGAAACAGGACACAGATCATTAGCCCTGCATTCCTCTTTATTATCCAGAGAAAAATTAAATGCAAAATCCCAGAGCAGATGTTACATTAGCAAGCTGATCAGCAGTGCTAAAGACAGGGATGGCTTTGCTGCTGTGTGTCATGCATGTGTGGCTGGATTGTCTGGAGTTTCATTATTTTAAGTGTCCTTAAGTGTCTGAAACCACAGCAGATCTGAACCTATAAAAAATCCTACTCGTAAACTTTGGGATTTCCTCAGT
Organism: Hylia prasina; assembly: GCA_013397195.1. Taxonomy (NCBI): domain Eukaryota; kingdom Metazoa; phylum Chordata; class Aves; order Passeriformes; family Sylviidae; genus Hylia; species Hylia prasina. The sequence goes on along the minus strand of VYXD01011413.1, from coordinate 432,415 downwards.
AATCACATTCCCTGCAACACAGATGCTTATTTGTTCACATACGCTTCCCCTGAGGTCAGAGAAACTTTGCATGTACTTTCTTGCCTGCCATCTCCCAAACTTCTTCCTCACTAAAACCATGAGCTGTATGACCAGATCCTCAACTTCCATAAAACCCATACAGTTGGTACAGCTTAAATTGGCATACAGCAGTTTGCACTGGCTGAAAAAATCTACCAGCAAAGCAACTCCAGTTGCACGAGGCAGAGCTGGGGATGGGAGCTCAGAGCCTGACTGCGTGAGAAACAAAAAGCAGCTATGTTGTTCTGCACAGCTCTGTTTGCTAAGCAAATCAACAAAAACAACCAAAAACAAACAGACACGGAAAACAAAAACTTTCAGCAATTTAAAACCACAACAGACAACTTACTGGCCTGCTCCTGCACACTTGCTTGGAAGTGTATATATTCTGTACAGTGACAAGTTCTGGCAGCCAGGGACTGACACACTTTCTATGGCAATGTCCTAATATTAGAAAAATTTGGTCATAAGCTAAAAACGTTACAGAAATAGCATAGGATCATAAGTTACGAGCTGAGTCAGAATTCTATCTGCTATTTGACTTTTATACTATTTTATTCTTTTTTAAAAAAGGCCCATCGTGCTGTGGAGTTTTTTTTTAAAAACAGTTTGCTGCTGCCATCACTCATGAATTAGAAAGAGCCTTTGTCAAGGGGGAAGAAAGTAATTTAAAATGGCAAAAATCAATCTGCAAGGCAGCAAAGGACACAGATGCCCTCATATACCACAGCCCTGTGTGCAATAAGCCCTTTACTAACACCACAGCCCCTCTGAGTGCCAGTTCTGGAGGGCAAGGGGCCACCTCTTCATCAGGTACAAACAAGGACTCCCCCATCAGAACTCCAGGGATGTTGATGGGATTGTACACGGTAGTACAGTGCCCTAATTCCCAGGAATCCTGGGTGTACAATGCAGTCTCCTGCATAAAAGCATTTTATTTGCACTCTGTACTTGTAAATCACCGGTAAATAATTAACAGACAGCATAAGTATGTAACAGAACTGAGTCACAGGTGTTAGCAAAGGAAAACTGCTATAAATGGATATGTCACAGCAATAAGCCGCCTGTTCACCTGTTGGGTGCTGGAGGAATTAAACAATTTAGTTTTCGTAAATTAACCCCTGACACCCAGAACCTTACTAGAAAGCCCATCCATATTCCTTCTCTGTTATTTATGACCGTAACTTTTCCTCCTTTCACAGTCTGGACAGTCTTTAAATGAAGAAACAATTAAGTTTCCCAGGCTTCTGGCTGCTGTGCAGAGCCGTGGGGTCACACACAGGTCCTTTCATTCATCCCAGGGAGGGAAGGGGAGATGAAGCCTTGCCCAGCATCCCACTGGAAGCTGCCAGACTTGCTGGCTGCAGCAGCAGGAAAGGATTTCTCAAGTATGAACACACAAACGTAGCACAGGAGGAGACCCACCCTTTGCTCCACATCTCCTCTTTAGTTTCTCCCTCCTTCCTGCTGCCCCTCACATGTTTACAGGCTGTTTCTGCAAACTGCCCAGGAGATACTCTTTTCCCTACATGTAGCAGGAAGACAGAGGAGCAGCAATCTTCCTGCCAGGTGTGACATTGCAAAGAACTGCCATGAGGGCTCTTCACACTCCTCAGAACACCAAAGTTATTTGGCATCACAACATTTCAGCCCCAAATACGCAGCCCCTGGAAGGGCAGGAGGCAGAAGCCTGCTAAAACAACCAGGAACGGAAAAAGCACAAATCCTCAGAGAAAAGTGAATGACCAAAGCTGCTCAATCCAAGGCAGTGCACTGAGGAAAGTAAATCATCAGTGTCTCGCCATTCTTTGCTGTGGGTCCCTCAGAAAACACACAGATCCTCTGCCTCGTCTGCAGCTCTGCCTGGAAACAAAACCCAAAAAGGACCTTTTCTGACAACAGCTTCAAAATGTTTAAGCTCATTTCACCATGTTTGGTTTGGTTTTGAATACGGTAACATACAAGCAATGAATTCTTGATTTATTTTTTTTTTTCAAAGTACAGCTCCCATAAGCTAAAAAAGTAAATGGGAGTGCTTTGCTTCCTGGGGTATGGAACTGGAACATTTTTCTAGCACCTAATAAAACATTGTTTGGTTGATACTAACCATTAAAATATGTGTTTCAAGTCATGTAATGTTCCCTGTGAAATTTGCCTTTTTGCTCCATGAAAAAAAGGGCACTGAAAGGAATCCTGCAGCCATAAGGATCTCACTTAATTCATGGAAGTATCATTTTAAAAGCCTCACAACGTGATCAAAGCACTGTTGAGAACAGATGTTCCAGGCTTTACAAATTCCAGCATAAGTATTTTTTATTACATTTATCACTGCTAAATTCTTTCAGGCATATTTTTCCCCACAAGAAGCATGTAGGCACTTTCCTCCTTGGGGAGGACATGTTCACAAGTGGAATGGTCTCCAGCCACAGACCCTCTCCTCCCAGCATTCCTCCCCATCCACACTGAGGAGAGCTATGCAGTGTCACCAGCAGAGCTGGGCATGGTGAGGGCTACTAAAGCCAGAAGGAGCAACAATGGGGAGCTGTGCAGGAACCTGCTTATTCCTAAGTCAGGCAGCAATGAGCCCTCATTCCTAGAGGTGATCATGGAGGCAGAGAGCATATATTTCAGCTGCAATTCAAATCACAGCCAAATTTCCACCAAGAGCAAAGTTCCCACAAAGTTTAGCTCTCCACAGTCAGTTTCTGTGTATTCACAGTCTCAGGAACATCACCAAGTTCTCTGTTCACAGAAAGTCTAAACACCATGCAGTGCTGGGCAGTTTCATGAGAGTGAGCTGTGTACCAACTAAAGACTCACAACTACCCCAGAATCTGAAACATACAATTTATCTCTGAATAACATAGGGTTTTTTACCCCTTTCAAAAAAAAGGGATATGAAACAACCAGCTCCTTTCAAATTTCACACATTCACAGAAAAGGGTGTTTGTGAAGAGGACCCCACAAGGACATCACTTCTCTAATATGTGCCCAATTTAGTTTCACCTTTCTCCATGTGCTCCCTTCCCAATTCCTACAACCTGCTTACACATCCTGTTTCACTATGAACACAAGCTTCTTCCCTGGGGCAGCAGTGCTGCCTTCACTTCTCCTCACAGGGAGCTTAGACACCAGTCAAAATGGGAGCAAAATCACCAGGCAAGTTTACCCGTCTTGCTTATCCAGACTGTAAGCCCAGTCAAGGCATCACCAGGGCTGTGGCAGATCCTCACCCTGGGCTTCGGGTAACCCCAAAATGACAGAGCAACAGGTCCACAGTTAAGCCATCCATCAAAGAGATGGAAGAGTGACCTCTGAAAAAGCAGCACAAGGCAAAGGAGGTCTCCCAGGACAAGGAAAAATGAGGAAAACACATGAGAGGAGAGGCACCAAGGTTGCAGTGACAGGGAGGATGCTGAAAGCGAGCACAGATCTGGGGAACACGGACAACAACTCAAGCAAAGGCTGAAGGATGTTGGAAAAGCAAACACAAGCAAAGAGAGGGTCTGTAAAAAGCCTCTAGCAGCAAAGGAATCACAAGCAACCACAGCAGCAGTCTTCCTCTTGCCAATTACATCTGCTTTTCTGAGGGACCTCCTAGTCTAAGGACTTCTTGTGTTGTTTAAAACTCATTTACTTCTTCATTTATGAGGTTCAGCTTTGTATTTTAAGTACACACAAGAAATATTCTGAAAATTTAAACACTCACACAAAATCTTGCCATGCTGGCAACAGAAACTTTGTATGTGCAAGAGCAAATGCTGGCACACAAACATGTGCATTCACATCTCTACTACAGCTTTTCAGCAAAAGGACTGTTCCTCTAAGAGTCCTGAAAGTGAGAAGAGAAAGGAGGAGGCATGTACAGCACTGCCACAGACAGGCCATGCTCCTCTGCTCCAGCCTCAGAGCACTGATATCAAAGTCTGTTTTCCTGCAGGTCCTGTCCAGTCTCTCCCCTCATCTGTGGGAGCATCACCCCAACAGCTGCCTTACATCCTGGGCTGCTGCCACCTCTGGGGTGTCAGCCTGGGCCACCCCTGCCTTGCACTGCTCCAGTGACAGTGCCAGCAGACACGGGCAAAGGACAGTATCTTCAGAGCCCAGGATGCAATGAGGGAATTTCAAAAGGCGCTCCAGTCAGCACCAGAATTTAACGGAATTGTTCTGCTGAGTTATTAACGTCACAGCCCTGCTCCAGACCTGAGGCTGTTTTGTTATCTTGCCTCCCCCACTCCAAGTGAACTTGCTGGGTGCTTTCAAGAAAAAGGTGGTGACCATTTCTCAGGCCTTCTGATTTAGGCACTAAAAGAGAAAAAATATTCCTACACTGCTTCCCTCTTGTTTTTCTAAATAAAAATAATGTATAGCCCTAACTGGATAATAAATATGCTCAAAAGCTGTCCTTAAGTAAAAGCTTTTGATAACAAATTGCCTGTGCTAACCGCTATTTTACTGTTGAATTTTTTATTGTTGCTTAAGCACTGCAATTATGCTAATAAGCCTGAGAGGATGGTACACTAAAGCACTGAATGTGACAGATATAATACTCAATAAAATGTTAATCTTACCTGAAAATTGGAATCAAACAGCCTTATTAGTATTTATGGATATGGCACCTCCAACATGTTTCTCTTAAGAGGAATATATATATGCAATAGATATTTCCAAATATACCCTACTATTTCTCATGCCTCCACAGAATTTAATTCCAGGTGGCTATTACCCCTGCTGCTAATTGCCAGTCCCTTTTGGAATAAGAAAAGAGAGTGTTGCCTTCTGGGATATGCAAAACTCCTGCACATTGGAGGGCTTTTCCTTTGCCACCTGCAGGATGGCAGCTGTCTGTGGGGATGGGGACAGCTGTCCCCAGCTCTCAGCATGGCCACCAGGCTTGTGAGGGTGTGGCACCACACAACAAAGGCTCTGCTCTGCCAACCCACTTAGCTATTTTCCCCATATCCTCTCCTTTTATGTGCAAGGCAGGTAAATCCAGCAAAGGGTTCAGTTATTTACAAGTGCTGGAGAAATAACTTCTGGATTTTAAGATAGGCCCCTAAGACAAATTTATTTCTTTTACTCTAAAACTTTTCAGCTGGTGCTGACAGGGAACCAGACCCATCCACTTCAGTGCAAGTTACAGCACTGCTGATTTGGACCAAGAGCTGCTGAGCTGTTGCAGGAGTCTGGCATGGAGGTGCTCTGTGACTTTCCACAAGCTGCACTGCTTTTTGCACCTTTATTCCACCACCTAGTCCCACTCTGCTTTCTCAACTGATGGCATCATTTTTTTCACCACATGTGGGCTTTTTCTACGGGGATTTTTTGGCCAAATCCACGGGTTTCAGACCCAACCTCAGGGATCCACTGTCATGAACTTCCTGTGAATAAAATTCAAGTGGTCTTCAGCAACTTAACTTTCTCATCTACAGAAGGAAGAAAAAATAAACTCCAAAGAGCCATGTGCTTCAGACAAACTATACTTACAGTTCATGACCAGGCTCTAAAGGGACCATTTGTACACAATGGACTGTGTAGCTTTCAAGTGCTGCAGGTTAATACCTTAACAGCAGCTGCTGGTTTCCAGCTTCACTTCTCATGCTGCTCTCACCAACAGGAGTCAATTCCGCTGACAGGACAGCAGAAATATCAATTACCATCATGATATTTCCTGATGGTAAAGCAAGATTCATACCACTGGATGATGCAAGCTTCCATGGCAGCAAACATTAAGTGGGAGATATCTAGGAACTGTTTTCATGAATACTCACAGCAGGGAAAACCCAACTGACTTTCCATTGAAATCTGGGATTCCCAAAGGGCTCAGAGATCACAGCAGGTAACCCACAGGACAGAACCCAAAACCCCACAGGACACTGATGTCTCTCTTTAGCCATGCTTGCAACCCACGCTGGCTTGCACTGAGGACAAGGGTGGGAACAGGGTGGCTTTGCAGAGCTCAGAGCAGCTCCACAAACCCTCACCTGCTTTGCAAGGAGCGCAGCACGTGGAAAAAAAAAAAAAAATCAGTTGGTAAATCAAGAGAAGCTACCAACTGATTTAGCTGGCACCTCAAAGAGCCAGGAGGTGCATCCAGGGCTCCTCCACCCCAAGCAAGCCCCAGCACGAGATGCCAGACACCAAATTTCAGGAGCAGACAACTAAACCAGGCACACAGCTACAAAGTGCTGCAGGACCACACAGCAGCCACTCCCACAGAGGTGACAGGACTCATCCCTGCCACGTTAAGTCACTCTTGTCATTATTTTCAACCCTGCAAGGAAATCTAGATTGGACTTTGGCATATTGCTTTCTTTTGCTAAGCAGCAACGCTCGAATGTTAACTCCAGTCCTGACAGGCATATTTATGGACTATTCTTTGCAAATAATCTTACCCTGACCAGTCCAAAAGGTCAGAACCATAAAAAAGAATAACATTTAAAAAAAAATCACAAGGCTGGAAAACCATTACTACCACTGGCACAACCCCTCAACTTATTAACCGTCCTTGCAACAAGGTGAATTGCAAGGTCTTGGATTTATTTGATTGATTGAGATCAAAAGATCATGGGGGAACCCAGTCAATTGTATCTTCTACAAATGCATTTTGAGTTCAAGATTTGAGCAGATAGCTGCAGGAATTGAAAAGCTCAAGAGGAGGAAAAAAGAAAAGAGAAAAAATAAAAAAAGTGTACAAAGGTGACTTCACAAAGGCATCCCTTATTTTCTTCTTGACGCCATCTGCATTTCTTAGAGCTATTTGCAAGTTTCTTCCATGTCCCCATACCCCTGAGACACAACAGCTTATCTCTGCTAAGCAGAAGATGATAAGAAACAATGAGACACTGGTTTAACTCCAGGGCAGACACCAGTGTTTGCTGACATTATGGATGAAATGTAAATTTTTGAGAAACCAAAGTCCAACAAGAGGTTGAAGAACTTCCCATTGAATTCCAGATGTCCTACAAGATAAGACAGCTATCTCACTGATCTTCTTAACTGGACCAAGGAAGACAAAGCACCTGAACACCCCTCTTGTCATACCATGGCTTAGAGGCTGCCTGAGCCCAGGCTTCATTTGTCATCATCAGCAGCTCCCAGGGAAGGGATGAAGGACGAAGAAGCAAGAGAACTAAAGGAACAGCCATCTTCAGGACATAATTTCAAGACCTAGCTAGTGAGCCAGCATTTTTAAACTCAGGAAAACCCTGCTGTGTTTGCTGTCAAGACAAGACAAAGAAACACAATGGAGAACATGAACAGAAAAGCAAGAGCAATGAAACTCTCCTCCACTTCATCAGCCCTGGAAAAAGAGAGGAAAAGTAACCACATGGTATTTGTGTTTTGCTCAGTATACCTATATTTGTAGTATTGTGTTCTCATGTCACAATAAAGTAGATGAGATTACACCCCTGAGAGTAAGAGTAAATCCCTTACACAGACCATGGAAGAGACACAAACTCCCAGAAACTTATTACAAAGGATCCAGAACTGATACAACTTCCTGTTTTTACCACAAGTTTACAATGCATGCCAACAACAGAAGACTAAACTTCTTCTTTCCCCTGAGCTCATACTTCCCTCTAGAATAGCATCACCACTCAGGTAACAAAGACACAGTGTCAATTGCTGCTGCAATTCTTCACCAAACCATGCAGCTCATTCTGCAGATATGGTCCACTTTGCCTTTCACCTTATCAGCTTTGAGTAAGCTGTTAAGATAAGAATTTCACACAGTCCCATTTCTAATCATCAGTGGGTTAGTAGGACTCTCCAGAAGTCACCTAGTCTATTTTTCCACCACATGGAAGGATTGATTCTCCTAAAAGCAGATTTTCTCCTAAAGTCTGCTGCTGCTCTTGCAACTTGCTCTTAAACCTTTCCATGACTGAAACTGCCTAACCTCCTGGGGGGATCCAGTCCAGCACTCACCTATCCTTAATGCAGATCATTCACTGACACCTCAGCTAAATTTCCTTGCTGCAACTTAAGTTTATAATTTGTTTTATTTGCAGTGGACAGATTTAGTTTATTCCCTCTCTCCATGATAAGTTCACTATTTCCAAAATTTACAAGTTGAGGCAGTGCTGCTTGTCCTCTCTTGGATCATTCTGCTTCTGGTCACAGCACATTCTCAATCCCTTTATGTGTATGTCTTTCCTTACCTCAAGAGAGCAGGCACTTGGATATCACAAGGCTGTTTCAGGGGAAGACGCTCACCTCCAAAGGCTGATGCATTCAGGCACACACAGCAACAAAGCACTCTGAAAAAGAAAAATAGAAGATTTGTCTTCAGGATGGCAAGCAGAATCCAGTCCAGGAGTAAGGAAAAAAACAGCAGCTCTGAAGTGCAATTTTCCCCACCCCATTATTTAGCATGCAAACAGATCTTCAAAAGCAACATCACTGACTGTAGATACATCATGCTCCACCACTCGGAGTTGGCCACATTTCCTCTGACAACCACCAGAAGGGTTTGAAAAATTTGTGTTCTAGGAAACAAAGTGTTCGTGGACTTTGCAGAAAGTTCTGCCAAGGTATAAGCAATACCCAGCACATGTCAAAATCAGATGGCTCTAACTTCAAACCTTTAAGTTCTGTGACAGAGGACAAATTTTAATATTAGTTACCACTGGTGACTAATATTTATTTACAGTATCACTGAAACCAACAGAGGTAAGATTTACAGTCTACTCTGAGATTTAAGTGCGTGTAATTATGGGATAGATCCAGAAGGTAAAAGTCAGGTCTGATGAAAGGCTTTTGGATCCACAATATCCTCAGCACCTCCTGATCTTCAGGATGTTCTACCTAGCAAAATGAAATCTTTCATGAACCCATGTGTTTGGTGACAACGTGGAAAGGTAAAGAAGGGATTTACAGGAACAGTGTTCAGAAACACAGGGGAGAGAGTGCTGAATGACAGAAACATCCCAAATTTTATGAAAGGTAACAGGCAACATGGGAGAGCAGCAATGATACATTTGCCATCCTGCTTCTGGAGGCTCTCAGAAAAACAGAGTTAGATGGTAGCAGACAATTTGCAACAACAGCGTCTTTCAGCAGTAGATCACCTTTTACACCCCACCTCATCTAAATTCCTGTCTCCCCTCAGCAGGAGCTGCTCCTGCCCCCAAAGGATCAAGTGGCTTTGTAACAAATACGCCTTTTCCGATGCCTGAAGCCAAGAAACACTCAATTTGTCACCTGCTGTGAAAGCAAGATGCTTGTTGCACATCTAAGGATGTGCCAATGCAAGAACTCACATCTTGTCTTTTGCATGGATCATCCATCTGACCGTACCTTTGGCTGTGGCACTTTGTCCATCTCCAAGTTTTTGCCTGGGATGTTTTTTTTATCCTTTGTAATCCTACCCAGCTGTCCTGGGCTTTTGCTTTCCTTCATCACTTGCCCTCTTAGCAATGCCAACACTTAGAGCCAGCCAGCCCAACTGCTGTCAGCACAGGAAGGTGACATACTCCTGTTTAGCACCGACTGGATAGCAGAAGTGCTGTTTCCAAGGCTAAAGGGGAATATCTGCAACAATAACATCCCTAAAGCAGCACAGAGTAGCTGAGGAGACTGAGCAATAAATGCCTGAAGGTGAAAAACTCGAAGTAATCTCAAAATGTATGTTGGACAACTGATAAAAGACTCTAAATACATGCCCACCTTTAAGGGTGAAAGTAGCTCCAAGGACTTCAGCAAGATCATCTGCAGCATCAGACACGTTACCTCCCAAAATACTAGTGAGATAATGATATTTAGCAAGGGATAGAGATATGAGGAATGCTTCCACCAAGAAAATACACCCATTTCTACAGCTGAATTATAACAGCTGTTGAAAATCATGGAGTAGCATTGAATGGCCGCTCAGGACAGGGAGCCAAGACAACTACCACATGCAATTGAAACTGCCAAGGGATTAAGTTAGGTCAAATGTAATTACACAAATTGGATCCTGGCCAGAGTACTGGCTTATTCAAGAAAATTAAAAGAGGTGTTCAAAAGTTTCAGAGATTGAGTCCTCCTCCTGTTAATTATTTGGTGAGTCAGTCAGTGAAGTCTCAGTACTCTGGGAGGCCATCTGAAAAAGGAGAAAAAATGAGGCATAAACTTGAAAGGCATTAGAAGCGATTAGCAAAAGCCTTTGTTCTCCATGGCAATCCTGGCTGCACCAGCGCGCAAAAGCCTTTCATGTCCATGCTGAAAAGTGGCCTCAGTTCCTTTGATACTTCTGGGAGGAAGCGTTTAAATTTACAAATATCCCGCTGACAGAAGTTACAGACAACAGTCGAGGAACTTCTACATAACTCAGCCAGATCATACCCGGCTCTAGGGCAGGCAGTACTCCTGCTGAAGGGAGGAATGACAGCGGGACACAAGGAAGTTCACTGACACCTGGGGCAACGTCCACTCAGCATGCTAGTCGTGTATGAAAGCCAAGTCACGTCGAAAAGGAGGTTGCAGCCATGTGGGACAGTGGCTTCCTCGCCCTCATTCGGTTTCAGAAGAGGGAGAGCATGCAAAAGGCAGGCAATGGTAAGGAGACCAGAAAGGAAGCTTTGTGGTCTGGCAGCTGAGCGTCACTTGGAAAGATTAGATCCTGTTTATGCCTCTGCCATAAACCTTCTGAACGATAAGAGTGAAGTCACATATATCAAATTTTCCCACATATTTATTGCTGTGCCTTTTGTGGCTGAATAAAGATACAGAAGGACTATGTCCAGAAGAGACAAGAACTGGCAGGCAGGGATTGAGCGTCTGTGTTCAACCTTTAATCAAGACTTGTACTATAACCATGTACAGCACTACAAAACATGAAGTGCTCTGAAAAAACAGGCCTTGTAAGTCTCAGTTTTGGCACCTGAAAGAAGTAGATGCCTATGCTACCTCTGTTTCTGGGAGTCATCATTAGGATATACTCATCGCTGTCTTTGAAACAGTTGGATGCGACAGTAAAAGCAGTACAGAATTGGAGCTTAACCTTTTTTGGGTAGCTTATTCAGTACAATGTTCAGATGATGTACATGAAACAAACCATTTTTTGACTGACATAAAAAAAACCAGAGATTAAATAACTATCTTCTCAACAAGTACCATACACGAGGCATGTCAAGTGACACGACTTCATCTCACAGTGACAGCAGGTGAACACACAAGTGAAGCCTCTGCCATATTGATTTTGTGTGCTTTTTTCTTTTCCCTTTAACTTTTCATAAAACAAGCCAGGGAAAGGCAGACATTTCACAGCACAGATTGCTGCAATTTGTATTAATGGCCCAAGCATGGACGCAAGCAGCAGCTTGCTTCTCTTTGTGTGGAACCATCAACAGGGACAAGTCTGGTGGGACAACTGCTACTACAGCACACCTTGCCCCAGCCCAGCAACACCTCCTGCTCCAGGAGCTTCACAATGAGCAGGGCAAGAACTAAGAACACAGGAAAAAAATCTCTGCTGTCTTGCCATGCTGTGCAAAATCCAGGGGGGCAAGCAAACGTGGAAGAGGTTGCATGCTGTGCAGACCACACTCAGGCTGTCATTCTTCCAAAAGGTAGTAAAAACACAAATGTCCCAAATTCCTAATCCCTGGCACTCCTCTGACAAGGTGATCACTCCTTCGGAGTCCTCAGGCACCACACAGATGACAAAGGCAGAGATTTCTTTTGCAAATAGGAACAAAACAGCATGGCAGTTCTTCCCATTCCTCCCCAACACTTTCCAACCAGCCTCCTCTGAAGCAGCTCCACTGCTTGCACTGGAAAGAGCCACAGAAAAAGACAGGTCAGATCCAGAGCCATGACATGGCCAGTGCCATGCATGGGCACCACCACACGTCAGGAGAAAGCACAGGGCTGATGGTACACATGCTACAAAAAATTAGATTTTTCAGCACAAAACAGGGCACCTGAAGAGTTTGATGCTGAAGAGGGACCTACTGCCATGTTGGCCAGGGCATGCAGGGGAACATCCCCCTGTGGCAGCAGGAGTGATTAACCACTACTGATAATGGCCTCTAGTGCCTGAAATAAAGCACAAGGAAACAGCACAGCAAGGACTAATGCCAAGTGGCAATAAAGACAGAAGCAGGGCTGTTGTTCAAATAAGATTTTTTTTTTTTTCTTTTTTCCTAGGTTACTTGTTAAAAAAAAAGGTTCTGCATGCAGGGACATCCTGTTCACTATATTAAATTAAAGGGATGATTCAAAAGGGAACAGCTTTCAGCAGGCAGGGGGGGAAAATCAATTTCAGGTTGCTATGGACAACTGGGCTGTCTCTTGTAACATGGAATTGGGTTCAGCTCTACAAACCTGAACACTAAACATTCCCTCAAATACAACACACACTCACTAAACTAACGAATACAATAAAATACAGACTTGTGTCATCTCCCAGGTTTTTTGGCTGAATGAAGGACGAGCTCAAATCTGTTAATTGCTGCAAAACACTGGAGTTTGGCTCAGTGGTGGCTCTTTGACTGCCAGTCCAACACTCCCTTACAGGGGAAAAGCTCTCTAAGAGCCAAATAAACCAGAGCAGAGCACAGATTCACCTCGCTCCTTCTGTGGGCTCTGGGCTTGTACTGGGATCTAAAACCAGCTGCTGATCCAAGCTCCTGAAGAACTCAGCTAGAAGGGACTGCAAAAACTCAGCCTGAGGCTTTCAAGCATGTCCTGGCTGACACTGGACAGAGGCAATTTAACCTGCCCCTGGTCCTTGAATAGCCTGGATAGAAACAGCGCCCTCCACCTGAGCAGCTGACCTACGGTCACAGCTGCCAGCAGGAACCTCACCTGGAGGGACCACTGAGGACAACATGGTGGCCATGGTCCAACAGGTGTCCTCTCCCCATGCTTTGCACTGGAATAATTTGAAACAGGTTTTAAGCACCTTATCCACTCCCTGCAGGAAGAAAAGCCTTGGTAAGAGAGACTGGAGCAGAGATGAGGCATCAGATTCTGTGCCCTTTCCCAGTAGCTGTAAAGAAATCAAAGAAATCCATCTACATCAATCTCTCCATGAAGGCAACAGGAAACATTCCCATCCCACGATACTGTAAGTCTTATGGAGCAGTTAATGATTTTCCAATGAAATGTACCATCAAAATATAAGATTTTATTAGCAAAATCAATGATGTGTGCAGAGACAGTCCCTCGTGTGTCTTAAAAAAATAAGTCTATGAATAAACCTGACAGGAATAAAGAACACTGTGCAGTCATTACAGCTTTTTTACAGGATTCTCTAATAATGACAGCCCATACTTCTGGTAAGACACCTTAAGGCAGTACCAAAAAAAAATATATATATATAAAGAACAGAAGCACAGCATTCCCCTACACTTGGAAGGTGTTCTGTGTTTATTAAATTACAATTTTTTTCCCAACAAGAAGATAACATCCTGGAAACAAAACTACCCCAATGCTTAAAGAAATAATTACTGGTCACCTGTCTTTTTCTCCTTCTCTACCAGTTCAGTGTTTCACTGCATTAGAAAAGCAACCAGTGGAAATTTACACCCATCTAAGCCTAGCAGAAATGCAAGCAAGATAGAGAGGTTGTAACTTTTCAGCACCCACAAAACTCATGATGGTCCTAAACCATGCACACAGGTCAGGGAACTGCAGCATCCAAGAGCCCTCTGAGGACACAGGAATGGAATCCTACCAGTTTCCTGTTCTCAACTGGCAGCTATCATCCACATCAATACCACCGTAAAGATTTCAGACAGTCAAAATATTAAGGGACTGTAAATCCAACATTCACCAAGCCCACTACCCTATTTTTTGAGGAGCTGTAGCTAATGAACAAGGAGCACCATTAAGTGGCATTTATAGCAAAATGCTCAAGAGTGCACTTATGTGAAATAGTGCCAAAAAAACCACTTGACAGTTCTAACCCAAACACATACACAAGAGCCTAAGGTCCACTCAGAGGAAAAAAATTAAGTTTCTATTCCACCTGGCTTTAAACAGCCTCCGGATGCAGGTGGGGATGGATAGGGAAAGAGTAACAAGAATACCCAACAGATGTTTCCATTAGCACAGATTTGCCATTCATTTCTCTTTCTTCTACCATCAAACTCCTTTATTATCCTTGTTGAATAATTTACAGTGCTTGTTGCAAAGTACAATCTCTAAGAACAGAGACAGCAAACACTTGACAATGTAGAAGTTCAAAGAGCTGAGCCATGCATGACCTGCAAGCAGATTGTTGCTATTTCCTCGCATGTATAAAAGGGCTTTGCCTTCATGCAATGCTGGAACTTGTCATCATGAAACACCCTCCTATTACAACATGGCCCAGAGGAGCTACTATTTTGGGTCCTAATAACGTGCTGGGTTTTACAGGAATGAAAGAAGGCAAGTAACATGCAATAACCCAGCTGTCAAGGAGAGAAACAGATGGGATCCTCACAAAGCTACACAGATTGCCTTAGTCAAGTGCTGTCACAGCCCATCCCTGAGATGGGAAAGCACAGTGCAGGAGCTAGATGAAAGGAGCTCATGAAATTAAGTAGCATCATCACCTCCACAAGGCCTGTGAAGAGACAACACAGAACTGCTTTCCAGGCACACTGATCCCAAGGCAGTAAAACATGACTCAAGGTTGTCAAGCTGCTTTTTCCAAATGCCTTTCGGCTGAGTGACAATTGCCCAATTCTCCCACCTGTTTGGCCCCCATGAAACACAGAGAGCATCCACGGAAGCACAAGCCACATCTGTGGTCTTGGAAAAGCTCTCCCTTGTATAACAAGCACAAAGAGGGGCTGGGCTGGAGGTGTCCCTGCTCACACGGCCCCAGGTGCTGGCAGGCAGGCAAGCTGCCAGTGCACAGGTAGCACCAGGATTCACCCTGCTGTGGCTTCCAGTTCACAATGTGACTTCCAAACAGTCTAGGAAACCACTTGCCACGCCAGTTCAGCTCCCAGTGCCTTGGCACACTGTGAACCAGTAACAGACCAGGGGAGGGACTGGCCTGACCTTCCTCATTCAAGCTCCCAAAAAGGTGCTGCACCCAAGAGAACAACCCAGTGCTCTGGAAACCCAGGCCCACTTGGAGATACCAGAGCCCATATCCAGCAGACAGGGAACCTGTGCACTGTACTTCCAGCCTGAGCATAGCCATTCACGCCCACAGTGATTCAAACAACAGAGGCTGAAGCCAGATTATGAATGAAGTAACAGGATCGATTGCCTTACCTCCCCTCCGCCTCCCACTAACCGGAAGATGCCGTTCAGGGAAAATACAATTTAAAGGCAGAGGCTAATGATGAATCAAATTGATTTTTAGTTGGAGAAAATAGATGTAATTGCAGTCTACCTGCTTGTAGCTTGCCAAGTCAGAGCGAGCTTCAGGAGAACCTGACCCCCTCTCCCATTCCTCATCCCACCTCAGCAAGAAAAAAAAACTCACAAAAAAAGAAATTCTTTACACAAAACAATTTGAGTGTTGCTCGGAGCCAGCTCAATGCTGGCTTCCCTCTTCCTGCTCAACAGTACAGAGCCTGAATTAATAGATATACAGAGGGCCCACTTTCCAGGGAAAAGTGAATTCCAAGTTTGCAGCTGGGAAGAATGCATCGTATGTCTGGTATTCACGCTGCGCCCTCTCTTCCTCTTCCTTTTTTTGGCCGTATAAGGAGCTGAGCACAGCAGGCTGGACCAGTGAGTGCAGTGCTGCCTGCTCAGCACCGTTAGACCTCAGACTTTGTTTGTCTTTACTGGAAATCCAATAAATCCATCTAGGAAAAAGGCTAGTGCACACGCCATGGAGTGTCAGGCTCAGACGTTGCGGTCTGGAGATGCAGGATGCAAACAGGAGCCAGCTGAATGACACCAGCCCAGCAAGTGCTCCTGCAGAGCTGCAAGCACATGCACTGCACAGGCAGTAATTACCTTTATTACATTGCAGGGGTGGGGGGGTGTTAACTTAAAAACTAGGGACTGCTGCAGCTACACTCCTAAAGGGTTGTTTCACAGGTTTGCAGTGCCCAAGTAATACCTGCACAGGAAATAAAAACCAACCTGGCCATAAATGCACACACCTGGGGCTGGGAAGATTACGTGTCTCTGGCCGCAGACAAATATATCCTCTCTAACACACACAGGTTATTAACAGGAGTGTGGGATTGCACTTTAGAGATGCAAATTGCTGGGAATTTTTCCTAGAGTCCTGACAATTCTGAAGTTCGAGTCTATTGCAGCAATTTCAGCAGCAGACTGGGATTTCCATATCCCCAATGCAATTGCAGTATTACCTTCTGAAAATACAAAACCTTTTTGCCATTACTGCTTCTTCTATAAACAACAGACTATTTCTGTAGGCACCAGGGCACTGCAGGAGCAAAAAGGAGAGGAGAAGACATGCACCACATAACCTTCCCTTACAGAGCGTGATGGATGCTGCCCCATGGCATGGCAATACCAACCATCAGAGGCCCTATGCTTGGCCCTAGGATCCAAGTGCAGGGGCAGAAACAAGCATCCCAAACCCATCCAACCACCCTGTCTTGCCCTCCCAACCTCTGTCAAACGTGAAGTTCCATCTCCTTCCCAGCACTAGCATCTTTGGGCTGCAGTTCCCCATTGCCACCCTCTCTTGGAGGTTCTGTCACAGCCCCTGCAGCTGCCTGCTCCCAGCCCTCCACCTCCACACAGCTGCCTGCATGAGGAAAAGGGAAGGACAGTGGCCAGAAACCTCTTCATGACTTCTGAAAACAGTCTTCGTCCTTCACCTGTTATATCCAGATGGAGTCAGGGATGCTCTGAAGCACAGAATGAAGCAGCTTGGATGAAGACACACAGTTGAAACTCAACTGGGGGAAGGGAAAGTTCCTATCCTCATTAATAACAGCCTGAAATTAAAAGCAGAGCTTGTAGTACAGCTGCAATTTCAGCTACCCCGCTGCTTGTGTTAACAGTGTGGCTTTATTATGGTCAGGGATTAAAAACAGCTTCAACAATTAAAGGAGGGAAAAGAAAAAAAAAATAATGACTGAATGAAAGAACCACCACCAACAAAAATCATTATAAAAAAAAATTCCTGCGGGCTGGAATGATTAGCAAAAAACATTTGTGTGCTGTGAGGAGCATGAGTGAATGCTTCGCTCCTCACAAAGGCCCTGACAAGTATATCTGTCCCCCACCTGTGGGAAACCACCCAGTGTCCTGTGGCTCAGCTCCAGCCACCATCAGCCTCCCCAGGGATGTCACCTCCTGCCCAGGAATAGGTGCTCTACAATCACCCTGCCCCAAGCAGACAGCTTAGAAACTTCCTCACTCCTGCTGTCTAAATAACACAGCATTAAGAACAAAAATGGAAAGAAAACAGTCTTGCAATAAATGACTAACATGCCCCAAACTTCTCAGGAGGCACCAGTCTCACTGAACAGCTCAGAAGAGCTGAGAGCAGCACGCCTGTGTCTCCTGGAGGTGAGCTGGTTGCCTAAGGGTTCCTGAAGCCATTCACCCCACATTCCCTGGCACCTGCCCTGACACCAGCTGGGATGAGCTGCCGCAGGGAAACCTCAGTTTGTTGTGTCTCAATACAACAGTCGTTGCCTTTGAGGGCTTGGCCAGTAATGCTGATATTGAGCCTACTCATTTTTCTTTATAAGAATTAAAAGCAATATCTTCACGAGAAAGAGGAAGACTATCTCATTTCTCTTTCACCACCTTCCTGATAAAAGCATTCCCTGGAGCCATCACCTTTAAGGCAATCACCTACATTCACTGCAAAACTGCTGAGGATCAGAAGTTCCTTCAGGGCCAAGCTCACACTTGCTTTTTTTCAACAGTGTTCCTGCTCAGTGCCCTCACAGGTTTTACCATGAAACACAGTTTTCTCCTGACTGCAAAGCAGGGGATATAAGCAGCTGACCAGAAATTTTGGAGTTTGGGATTTCTTTTACTCCTTTTACTTCACTGTTGCTTTTGCCTTTGACCAACAACAGAAAGCACAGCCACAGCACAGCAGGAAGGCATCAGTTTTCTCACAAACACAGCCACACCTACAGCTCTTTCTCCACTGCAGAAGGTTTGGCTTTCAAAAATCAATCCAAACTTGGCCCATCCACCAAAGCCGCCACCTTTGCACTATGTGGATATTAACCCAAGGACCACAGGACATTCCCAGAGATACGCTCTGGGCAAATTCCTGCATCTATCACAGAGCTGCAATGATGGTCATCTTCACCAAGACAACAGATCCAGATTCCTCCAGCGTTTCCCACGAGGGCACACTGGACAAATCCGGTCCTCATGGCTGCTGCAACCCAGCAGTAAAAGCAATGCTGGGAACACCCAACAGTTCTGAGCCCCATCCCTGCTATGGGATGAATGCAGAATCATTTGCCGTAAGGGATTAAAGTCACATCCCTGTCAAAGATGCTATTAGTTAACAGAAAAAATCTTTGCCATTTTTGGAGACAGAACCATGGACTCAGAAAAATTCTTGCTGCTACAATGAAGGACAGTAACATCCAACGCAAATAAAGAAGATCCATCATTATATGACAATGGCAGTGCCCAGACATCTGCCCTCAAAAGCCAGCCAAACACATTTTACACTGTTTGCTTTCACGAGCTCAGAAATTCAAGTTAGGCTGTGCCAACCCCTTTGCAATTCCCTTCACTGGAGGGTACAAAGGACTTAAACAGAACTGCACTTGAAGCCATGTCTGCAAAAATATCACACCTAAGGTAGCAAGTCCCCAGCAGCCACACAGCTTCTGCACCATGTCCAGGGCAGGTTTGGTATCTTAGAAAACCAAAATGTCCTTTCTTTTTACCCCAAAGTCTCCAGTATTTCAAAACCATTCAAATTAAAACTAACAAGCCCCACAATATACTTTCTCAGACACCAGAGCAGTTTGTAAACACCAAGGTGACTGCAACCAAAAGTCACCGTGGCATAACAAATTTGGATAACATGACTTCTTGGTGGTTTCAGTTAAAGGGCTTTGCCCTTCTTGCCTTCTTAGCATTCTTTGATGCTGCTTGCCTCTTGGCAAGTGGGAGCACATGTGGCCAATACAACACAGCTGCTGTTCGGCTGTGAGAATGAACCAACTCCAGGCAGCCTCACAGTCCCACCATGGAATTATATCCTACCCCCTGCTTTGCAGACAGGAGAAACAGAAGCTAAAAAACAAACAGGCACCAAAGAAACGCGAAACCAACCACACACAAAACAACACCTCCCAAAAAGGGTACAGGGAAAAAAAAAACCCAACAGAAGATGTGAAGTTTGGAGCTGCACTGCCCCAACGCACTCACTCCCGGATGGAAAAGAAGGGGATGCTTGAAGGATGTGAGATGACGGCTGCACCAGGTACAGTCTGGCAGTGGGTAAATAGGCTGTGGCTTAGGGGAAGTGCATGGAAGCAGGAAGGACTGAGGAAGTGCCAGCCAGCAAGGAAGGCGCTGTGGCCACAAGACGTGGCAAAAAAAGGCAAAAAAAAAATCAGATTATTTAGATCCTGTCCTTAGAAATAGATGCTACAGTTTTTCTCTTACATAGGACTGCACTGGAAAGACTCATGCTCTCACCCCAGAATTTGTGCCTTTCCTTGTCACAGTTTTTTTTCCTTGTCACAGGTAATGTCCATTCCTGCACGGGCAGATGGGGACCAGCACTATGGCTGATGTCAAGCTGGACTGCTCCTCCTCTTGAAAAACTGCTTCCAGCTCCAGCAGAAGGATCCCTATGCCCTCAGATGGCTCAAATCAGGCAAGTGCTGAGCAGTGCCTTTACCTAAAAGCTTTACTAATATCTGAAAGAATTACAATGGGGCTTCTGCATATTCTTCTCCTAAAATGTATCTGATTCAAACTCAGTTCTCCCTCACCTCCTCTGACATATGCCTGTATTTCTCCATTAATAGTTGAGCTGCTGGTGACACCCTGAGCAGCTTCCAGAGCTTCAGCATATCAGTGAAATAACCCACTGCAGCTCAGGGTGGAAACAACATCAGAACCAACAGCTCCCATGAACTACAATAGCTCTAAGAATTCCATTGGAGAGTTACTGGAATTTTTTGGGTTAATCATGCCAATATCTCAAAATCAAAACTTTGCACCTGTACAATGCAAGAACAAGTTTGTTACAAATGTCATTAACAATAAAATATAACTGCATTTCCAGAGAAGGAGATCTGGGTACCTACAGTGGGTTGTCAGAGAGACTAAGTACTAAAGTCAAGGAAAGAACTTTGGTTTGCCCCTTTTTCCAGCCTATCAAAGACACAAGCTCCCAAGAACCCAAGCCTTTCCCCTTTAAATGAGGAACCAATCACCTTTCTACACCACAAGTTTTGGGTTTTGTGTCCATTTCAGCATGTGCAAGCCATGAGGCACCAAGGGGACCTATGAGCTGCTGCTTCCCAGAGAGACCAGACACTCCTCAACAACAGCTTTCAGTAGTTCAAAGCTGGCACTTTCCAGTTTCTGCCAATTTCCTGGATTCCCAAAAGGTAGTCTATGATCCTTCTAGATTGACAAGTCATTTCTTGTAACAAAAACATAATGGTCACTTGCTGCAAAGAACCATGAGCAGTCCAGCTAGGAGATGTCAGCACAGCACAAACAAGACTTCAGCACATCATACATGGAGCTGAAAGCTCTGAGATGCTGTCCTCCTGTTTCTGAAGTACCATTTGTATTAACTGGACTTAGCATGGATTTTAAACATTACCTGAAAACTTTCCTCAGTACAAGGGGGTCATTCAGGCACATTCACAGGAGCAAACCTCCTCTTTAGGGTGACCTAAAGTTGGAAAGCTTTGATCTAGCCAACACTGGAGAGAAGACTTGATCAGAAAAGCACCCAAGGTCACTGCTGGCCTTGGAAAGGCTGGATTAACTACAGTAAGGACTAGAAAGAAGATCTGCCTAGTCTGGAGGCCAGAGGTCCAAAAGGCAAGCCAAAAAGTAACACATTCCCTTTCCTAACAAACTGTTTTCAGCTGGAAGTCGCCTGGCAGCCTTCCTGCCAGAGGATGCTGCAGGTCAAGGCAAGGGTTCATTCCTGGCCAGGCCGAGTGGGGACACAAAACTTAAGAACAGACAGTGCTCTGCAAACATGGGCTGGAACACCAGGAGAACTGCACCTGCTGGGCTGTCCTCAGACAGCAAGGGATGCTGCTGGCCAGGACTGGTGTGCCAGGAAGCACCAACCTGCTCAAAAGCAAGGATGGGGGAAGTACTGAGGTACAGTGGTAGCCAAGGCAAGTCTTCAGGCACCCAGCTGCTCCACACCTGCCTCACAAGCACCTTGGGTTCCTTGCTTCTGTGAAAATCAAGAGCAGCGGCATTCTGTAAGAAAAATGTCATTTAAACTCCTTATTAAAAGTAATTTCCTCTCCCACCCCTTTTCATTAGCAACACTCAAGCATTCATCAAATGATCCTGCTACTTCCAGGCAAATCGTTAGTCTTTGTACAAAGAACCTATATATTAGCACTGTCTATTGTTCCAGGCATAAAAAGTTGTACTAAGAATCAATTGAGAAGCACAGAGTCCCATTCACCTAAATAAGAGTTTACCTCAAATAAACCTATCACACTGGGAAACCCATAAGTGCTTGGAAACAATGCTCATGTGGGGAAAAGATGCAGCAGTAACCACATTACTTTTCCCTTCTAGGCAGTTGCTTTCCACTTAAATTTTATACAATGCACCTGCTTATTGTTCTTATTACACAACATTGCATTCAACTCAAATCCATGCTGCAAGTATCCCACTTACAGCAAAAAGACTTCAGAAAGGAAAAAAAAATATATATTAAAGGCAAGCAATCTATAGAAGCACATTACACAGCACCAATTCCAAGCAGTCTGTCATTCTGATCACACCAGATGGCATTTCAACTCCAACAGTATCTTTCAGTGAAACATCCCTGTTACAGCATTATTCTTGATGCACAGAGTCCTTTTGAAATGAATGGTATGAATTCTCTTTGTCATTTCAAAAGGACTGTGTGGCTCAGAGTGCTTTACCTTTTCACATCTTCCTTTCCAATAACTTGCAAAAGAGTAAGGCCAAAACAGGCCATTCTTTAAGGCAAGAATCAAAAATAAATAAATCAGCCCTTTCCTTGGGAAGGAACTACAGAATAGGGCTGTGAATCTCAACTCAGGAGAGCCTTATGTGTCATTCCAGATCTAGGCCAACTCAGAAAATCACTTAAGCTCCTGATTAACTGTAATATGTGCTTAAGTTGCTTTGACTTCCGTAGGACTTAAGCATATACTTACGTGCTTTCCTGAACAGAAATACTCTCTTAAACCAGATCTTGTTTTGTAGGGTTGCAAAACACACACACACGTGCAGCTCATGCCCACAAGAAAGCTCTGGCTGCAAACCAGACTGCCTGAATTTTGTGCCTCACTAAGGACCAAAGTATTTCACCCAGAGCTTTAGGTAAAGCTGAAGTCTGGAAGTGCTTTATCTCAGCTAGGGACTTGGTGAAGATTCAGCTCTCAGTTTTAGACTTGGTAAGTGATGCTAAGACTCATGAGAAAGCCCACAACACACTGCAGCTGCAGACGTTTCCAAGAGGAGAAAATCTCCCTAGACTCAGTTCCATCTGCTCTAAATCACACTGTGGACCAGCCACAGGCTGTGAATGCACAGAGAATGCAGAGACAAGGAGGACCATTCACTGGTCCCTTATGAACTACTTCTCCTGGTTATGCCTCAAAAACACCATAAGGTTTTGTCCACATGACAAAAGACATACAGAGTTACAAGCAGGAAGTCTCTCAGCATCAAATGGGATGCCAGGTTCCAACACCTCTCCATGTTACCTGTGAGGAATACAGTGATTTCCCCCCAGCCTTCTACCTCACCTGGGCATTGGCAACTGCTAAACTATCCTGAACCTGCCCTACTACCAAGGAGCTCTCATGTTTCAAAATAGAACCTCAGCCAAAAAAAAACACCCTTTGCCCAACCCCTCCCTCACCAGCTACTCTCTTGCTATTAGAGTTAATTGCAAGCACAACGTTCCTACAGCTTGGCTGATAGAAAAGAACTCCTGCTACGTAGGGGCTTGGTTTTCCCATCTTGCCTATTCTCAAGGCAGTACAATAAATTATTATTATATATGTTGGCTTTGCAAATGACTAAAGCATCCTGAGTGCCTGCACAGGGACATGCTGTTTCTCAGCTTGATCTGAAATAGCCAAGATATTAAAATCCCAGAAAGAACTGAGTTTCTAATGGAAAAACTGATGTGCCAGATGTTGACACTGATGATTACTGTGGCAGCCTGGGGCAGAGCCCAAACCCTGCTAGGTTCGATGGCCTCACCATTCCCTGTTCCTCAATGACCCACACTGCAGTCCAGCTGCTCCCACATCCACCCACCTCCAAGGTTACTCACCCGGAAGAGGGATGCACACTATCCTTTCCAAGCCCTGGACCTTCCCTTCTCTTCCACTGGCCATCCAACCCAAGCAAGGGATCAAGCTCTTCCGTGCTGAAGACAACACAGGAGAAGGAGAATTTCACAGCAGGACATTAAATGGTGCAGCCAGGTTTTGGATTTCACGAGTCCAGTGGCTCAACCCAACGCTCCATTGGGGGAAGCCCCCACTGAACAAAACCCAACTCATCAGCAGTGCAAGATGACTGTGTTTTACCTCTCGAAACCCACCTCTTTCTTACAGATGCCACCCAGTGAAAATATTACGATGAGAAAACTCTGCAGATTCAAGATATCAAGGCTGAAGATCAAGACCTTTGCCAGGAATCAGGAGAGGATCAGGACAGCAAACCACACACTCCCAGCACACCTACAACTTCTCTATACCCAAGATTGGTGTCTGATTCAAACCCACAGCAGCCTTTACTTCTCCCCCAAAGAGGTGGAACAGGCTCCAGAAGCAGTGGGGATGCCTGATCCCCCTGCTTTGTGCAAAAGCCAACACCAAAGGTGTTGCTTACCCAGGCAGCAGTGAGGAGGGCAAGCAACACTGTTCCCCACTGCAACACAACTTCAGGGCTTTTCCCCCTACCCTGGGACCTCCAGCAGCCTGTGAAAGGGGATTCTGCATCTCCAGTAGCCCAGGGGCTCATGGAGCTGAGGAGAAGTCTCAACATGCACTCCCACACAGAGCGGAACAGGTTTGAACGGGAGGGTCTCTGTGGGAGTCTTGCACTGAATATGAAATGTACAGTAACGCCAAGCTTGTTCCAACTGAAGGCTAAATGCCTGTCTTCCCCTCTCAAAACACATGGATGTCAAAATATCTGCTGATCAGACAAATTACAGAAACAGAGACCACATAGTGACTGCAGGGAAGAGAGCCACTGCTGCAAGCCTGCCCCAGGGAAGTGCAGCATCCCAACATATAAAACAGAACACCATCCAAAAGTGAAAAGAAAACAGAAAAGTTTACTGCCTGTCATTTAAATATGGATTTCTGTTACAGAAACACACCAGGAGCCTGCCTGCCCTCCTCCCTCAGCCCCTGCAGGGAAAGACATCATTTTCCTCCAAAGGTGACAATAGATCAAGTAAAAACAGAAGTGACAGAGATGGGAGAGGAGTTACAGGATGGTGCAACTTCTCATTTCAAAGCAACAAACTCCTTCTACCATCGAGTTTATTTGAGTATCAACAAATAAATCAATATCACTTGAGAAAAACACAGGTAGTTTCAGTATCTAAACTTACCCTGAGTCCCTTGCCAACCCTTTCAGTATGTGAAAAAAAATATTTCAAAAAACCCAGTGGCTTTCAGTAGTTTCTTTCTCCCATGGTTGCTGTGAGAAAGTCTTGCAGAAACCATGGTAGAAATTAAATACTTTAAAACACGAACATGATTGCACACATCTATTTAGCATGAAGCAAAACTCAAAAAATGTTTTTCCCCAAATTAGAGTGCGACATTTCAACAGAAGGGAATATATTTTTTTGAAGTCAGTGCTGTCCTTTCAAGCTGACCTTCAGTCACCCGAATCACATGCCCAAGACCACCAACACGATGCAATTTCCATCTCCAAAGCTGTGGTCTTTCAGGATTTATTGTTTAAGCTGCAAGGGAAGCACATTACATACTGCTGACAGTGCATTTGCGCATGTGAACAAAGATGAGGCTGAGGTGAGATTAGGACAAACTCAAGGGAATTAGCTCAGTGGGTTATTTATTTCATGACAGCACAGATTAAAAGGGCTGACTGTCCCTTTGGCCTTACAAGCACTCATGTGAGTTATCAAGCACGTTTTATTGGAGGGAAGGGGAAGAGATGTTATCATCCAGGTAAATATCTCAATAAACAGTTGAGCATTTGATGGACAGCACTTTGCATGTGATTAGCATGAAACCCCCCAGGATCCCCACGTGTCTTACAAGGAAATGCTCTTTTTAAGTCTTACTGGGGCGGGTGGGCTGGATCAGTCCCAGCTGAGAGGCAAATATGCTGAGTCAGAGGGATCAGCTGCCCAGCTCAGGATATCACAATCTTCAGGCAGGGCCAGCCTTGCCCAGCCTACTCCAGTTCAGCAGCAACACCTCTCAGTCCCAACTGGTACAGACAAGCACCCTGCTCATGCCCTTTTCCTGCTGGACCAGGCTTCACTGAGGCTCTCGAGGGATTGAGTAGCAGATTTAGTAGCAAAAGCCAGACGGTCTCATTCCTACTGACCCACTCACACCGTAACATATTTCTCATTTCCGAGTGACTGGCTGTTCTCTCTCAGTCCTGGTTAATATTATTTGTGTTTTAATGCTTTCTAGGAACCATTCCAGCTTTACATCACAACAAATACCACCGGGTAGGGGAAACACTTAATTTGACTGGCCTTGTTTTTGGTACTTCACTTTAGGAACTGGTCCAAGCAGTCAGAGAAACAGCAGTGCCTGCCCCACGGCCAGACCTCTCCCCACATACACTCACAGCCCCACTGGGGATGTTGCCTGGAAGTCTGAAGGTGGCTTTCATCAAGGCTGAATTTTGGAGCTCCTCCAGAAATCCTCCAAGGAGCATGAACAAGCCAAATAAAGAGAAACCCACAAAAGCTTGAGATCAAAGGGCTCTTTGGGTTCTTTTTCTTTGCAGACACATTGGGTATTTCCCATTTTCTTCCTCTCAGTCTCACCAGCAGCACGTGTTTGTGCAGCCATCATTGCCAGAGCAAGTTCCCAACTTACAGGCTGAGCAACTTCTGTACAACACCCAGGAGGAGGTTTTTGTCACCACTTCAGGCTAAGAGCTTGCACTGAACTGCTCAGTGACGCCCACCTCAAAACTTCCTGAGCCACCTCTTTACAGGCCATTACTCCCACTAAGCTTTTAAAGCCCACTTGGTGTCCCTTCCTTCCCATCCTCAGGTCCAACTCATGAAACTCTTGCTCTACAGCTGCCAGAATGACTTTCAGGTGTGCCTCCTGCCACAGGAAGAGCTGTTCACCCACAGTAACGTTCTGTTCCAGCCCAGGCTGGTTATGAAAGACTTCTTGGAGTGCTATTTCTCTTTTCAGGTCTGGGAGCTGCTGCTTCCCAACTCAAGTTTGCTCTGAAGCTCAAACCAGACCCCAGTCAAATGTACCTGTTTGCACAGAGTGGTTTTATCCTTGCACCAGTTTCAGTCAGAACTCACTTTACCTTCTTTCAAACAAGGAGCTGTTTTCTTGCTGAGCAGGGATGTAACCAGCTCACAGACTTAGAAGTTAGCTCCTCATCTGCAATTCCACATCTCCTTTGCAGTTTGAGCATTATTTTCTCTCACAAAGAAGAGCCAAAAAAAAAGAAAATTAAATAAGAGAGTGAGAGAGAGAACCCACCCAATCAAGAGTATTTGCTGTCTGGGACAGGCATGACAAGCTCAGAAGGTGACTATTCACTGTCACCAGTTTGCCCCAGGGAGGGGAGAGGGGGACTCAGTGTTACAACATGTTAATTATTTACTCACAGATTTTCTCAGGAACTTGTAACCCACACCCAGCATCTCAGGAGCACATCTGCAGGGTGCAGGCAATGAGGAAATCAGGGAGGGAAGAGGAGGAAATACTTCAAGTCAGCAGGAAAGTGTAAAAAGCTTGAAGCCAGGGGTTATCAACCAGTCAGAATGACCCAGTTAAGCAACTGAGAGGAGGAGGTTAAAAACACCAAGGAAGGCTGAATACTATTAGGTTCCCAAAATACAGACAGCACAGATAACTGGCACAACTGACCATGAGAATTACATTAAAATACAAATTACACAGTATCCAGCAGGATTTTAAAAAAATCCTCAAAAAACTTAATAATGTACCTCTTCCCAGCAAACCCACACAGTGCCATGGAGCAGCAGAGAGGATCTGAACTCCAGACAGCACCTGGAGGTCACCATCCATTTATTCCCAGGGAGTATTCTTCCATTTATCTCCCACCACCAAGTAACAACACTGATGCACAATAACTTTTGGTCAATATTTCAGTGTTTTGGAGGGGAGGGAGTTTTGTGTTGTACAGTTTTTCTTACACCAAAAAGGTACTAGAGAGCTTAAAAGTTCAGATCTTGAAAGCCCTGTGAGCTTTAGGGGAGGCAGGGGTTCTTTCTAAATTTTTTCCCCAATGCAAAAATATTTCCCATTTTCCACCCAGCCAGTAATTTTGAACTCTGCACAGCGAAAACCTCTGTTCTGATAGTGATGGTTAGAAGTGCTCTGACACCTTGAAGTGTCCAAGGCCAGGTCGGATGGGGATCTGAGCAACCTGGCCTACTGGCAGGCATCCCTGTCCATGGCAGGGCAGCTGGAATTGCATGGTCTTTAACATCCCTTTCCACCCAAACCATTCAAAGAGTCAAGGATTAGCAATGCCCTCCAAATTAATCTTCTATTCACATTAGCTTTCATTTTTTTTCCCATCAAATTACTCATTACTCCTCTTATATATGACTAAGCAGTGGACTGAATCAGGTCATCTTGTTTTTTGGAGGAGGAACCATTTCCACCACCTTGTCTGCACAACAGAAACACTGACTCTGCCACATCCATCCCCATCACACTGCTCCCCTCCACTCCTCCCTGGGCCAGTCCAGCTCCTAAGCATTGCTCTTCTGTAGGTCCAACAATCCCACCCACATGCAGTGTAGTAAATGCTTGCTTTGAGTTTTTGGTTGGTTGTTTTTCCTCTTTAACCAAGTGACATTTTTCAAATCAGATGACTTTTTCCACTTTAAATGTTAGCAAAGGTGGGGGGGTAATGTGGTGAGGAAATCAATCAGTTCATCTTTCTCCTCCAGTTTGATGCAACACTGCCCTTACTCTTACACAGCAGCAACACTTTTCAAATATATTTTTCACCAAACTGTTAAAATACTGCAGAGAAATTACCAAGATGCCTAGCCTATACATTTTCTATTTTATACCACCAGTCAATTACCATTGTTGAATGCACTAGAAATAGCTGTTCTCTTTTGTATTTTGCCAAGCTTATTCACGTGAGATGCCATGCCCCTGCTGCTATTAAATGCCCCAAGGAACAGAGCAGCTCAGGTATCAGGAACACACACCAGACAAATCCTCTAAAGCCACTCCAGGATAACACACAGAAGCCAGGAGTACAAAGTTTAGGAATAAAATCTTTTAAGTTCCTTGTGTTGTTAAAAAAGTCAGCCACCAACCCAATGAAGATAGGAGCACTTGGAGCACTACTCCTATAGCATCAGAAATTGTTTGAAACATGACAAAGGCAATTTTTGTCCCCTCCCAGGTGCACCAATGACAGTAGTTATCATTTTTAGCAGTTTATCTTCCTGCTCAAGCACAAACCACTCAGTGGTTGGTGTTGTCAGAGAACAGCACCTCACGTTTGCCAAAGCGGGGAGTGAGGAAAGTGAACTTCCCTGCATTATAGAAGAGAAGGAAATACACAGCTCTCCTAGCTTCAGTGAATGGAGCACAGAGCAGCTTTAACCATGGAGACCAGGACAGCAAGCAACTGCTTGGACACAGGGAAAGCAGGAAGGGGAACCACCTTATATCCAGAGTGACTTCTAGCCAGGAGAAGTGAAGGGGTTGTTCTAACATCCATCTCCTGCACATGGATGCAACACTTTGTTTTCCTCTCTCTTCAGCAGCTTCCCCACAGTCACAGAGGTTTCTAAAGAGATGCTGCTTTCTCTCCTAGAGCACACATCAGTATTTTAAGCACTCACCACCAAGTTCAGCTTTACCCTTCCCCTTCAGACCTGCTCTGCCCTTTCTTAAAAGGCGAAAAAAAAAAGGGTGGGGGGAGCACACTAGAGGTGACACACTGCTTGTGTGAAAGCAACAAGAAGCCCTGCTGCAGCACCTAGGTGTGGAAGAGGAAGCTTTGCCACTGATCCAGCATTCTCTCTGATCTGCATGCCAACAGGAGTGGGCAATTAGCCCAGTTACAGATCTCACACCATTTGGCTCCGCTTTCTCCTGGGAAACATGAGATGGGGTGGATGCAAACACCTTACCAAAGCAGCAGTGGCAGCTGGCCACGCTGAAGGGGAGGCAGGAGAGGTTACACAGCACCATGGCAAAGCAAAACCCAATCTCAGCATTCCCCACCGTGCCAGCAGTCTGCAGGGACAGGCCCTTAACGCGAGCCCAGGTTCTACAGAAGAGCATCAGCCACCCCTCCTGCACTGCCTGTTCCCCTGACCACAAGCTCCAGGAGGGTTTCTCACTGCCCAAGAGGCCCATGACTGCTGGCAATGTCACACTGCCCACCCAGAAAGGCAACACTGAAATCCACTCCTATTTTCCATGAGCGAAGCGAAAATATTACCCACCACTGCCAGCCCTTGTGATGGGTAAATGCTTTTGCGATCAGGGGGACATCTTTATTTAAATGGCATCTGTAGGGCAGGTGCCATCAGCTTCGTCACCCAATCCATTGGTGTCAAACCCTTACGCAACCGGTGCAAATAAGCCCCGTCACTCACCCAGCCTGCTCACACAAAAGGACCGTGTGCCAAGCACGCTGACCCCTCCATTAAAATCACCATCATCCAGCTTTTTATAGAAAACAGCTGACCTCCTAAGGACTGTCAGCCACCATAACATGAATTGCAAAACTTTCAGGGCCAGCCACACGGCTTGGGCTCCACCCGCCCAGGTAGGCAGCGACTTCAGAACGCAAAAGGCTCTCAGAAAATACACCCAATGCAAATCACTTTATTTCTGGAAGAACAGAATTTTTTTCCCCCCTCCACGTTTTAGCTTACCCCACCTTCCAAAATAGCCTGAACTTAGTCAAGAAAGGCATGTTCATTTTGGAATGAAGCTGCATGCACACAACGCGCTCACAGAAGAGCTGTGGCAGAACAACTTGTTCCTCAATAGCTATTCTGAACCACGTCTCAGTAACAGATCCAGAGTACATCTCTGTAAACGAGACATGTTGATCTGACAACCTGGTTGAAGTGGTGGGTAGAAATTTAAAACTTTTACAAAAGCATGAGCTCTCACTGACAACTCCCTTGAAGTAAGGGCACATCGATCCAAGAAAAAAAAAACAGGCATCATTCACTTCTTTTCTAGAGACCTGCTTTGCATCTTCAAGTGTTCAAAATTCATCAGTCCAGCCCCAGTGTTGGTAAGACCAACTTAAAAAGCAATACAATAACATTTACTGTGTTTAAAGTTTACCCCCTGTTTGGGAAAAGAAATTCCTTTTTCTAAAACATTCCTACACAACCAAAAGCTTCCATTTATTTCAAATGGAAGACAAGATATTAAAGGAAACTACATATTTAAGGAAGCAGGGGCTGTAAAGGGCTTGATTTATAGCAGAGCTTACAAGACCACAATCAATAGAAATCACTGAACATATTGAACATTAAAGCTAGGACACTGAGTATCTCAAAACTCCATTTTGCTTGTTATTATTATTTGTGATTGCAAGGTCCCAGATCAAAAACTGGTTCAGAAGAATTACCTTTATCCTCACTGCTTTTACACAGCCTGAACACTGCTTTCTGAATGAGAAGTTTTTTTGAAATAGTGTGTTAGTGTTTTTCTTTTCTGATTTTGTTTCCCCCATTCAAAATTCCACTCAGCACTGCAAGTATTAGTTGATGCAATGCCTTTCCACATGCCCAGTTTCACTGTCAGGCTCTCAGTATCCAGGACTCTGGCACAGTGAGAAAATCTTTGGGAAGCGTCACTTAAACAAAATAAACTGCAGGATTTTTTCCCCAAAAAGGTTTCACAGGCTTAGGGTTCTATACAACAGCTTGTTTTTACAAACTGTATATTCAGGATCTGGTTTAAATCGGTGTCTTGTTTCAGCCACCCTGCCTAAAACATGCATTACTTCCTTTACAGCAACGTGAATTTGTTCACCGTGGCCAACTCATACCATGGTGCATATGCATATATATGTGTGTATAGATATATATATACAGGCATGTGCTGTCTCATCTAAGCTGGCCATCACCACCACAAGGCTCATTCA
Source organism: Hylia prasina (assembly GCA_013397195.1). Taxonomy (NCBI): domain Eukaryota; kingdom Metazoa; phylum Chordata; class Aves; order Passeriformes; family Sylviidae; genus Hylia; species Hylia prasina. Next base: position 400,927 of record VYXD01011413.1, on the reverse strand, counting down.
GCCAGGAGGAGGATTCCTAAAGCATTATCTGCACCCGGAGCGGTTTAGTGTTACTGGGCTGAAAGGAAACAGAGAGACATCCTGTTTATAGGCTGTAGAGCCCGATGGATAAACAAGTGCACCTCAGTCAAAGGCAGAGTGGGGCGCAGGGAGGGGAACAAAAGGGCAGAAAGAGAGGCTTAGCGGCTGTGAGGAGCCCGAAATACCAGGCGGGAGGGATGCCTGGCAGCACCACCCGAGGCTGCCCCGTGTGCCGGGGGCTGCAGAATGTACAGAATGTGCCGCCCCGCCGGGGCTGCCGACCCTGCGCGCCCCAGCCCTGCTCGTCTTTCACCCCGGTGCCGGGCCACTTCCTGGCACCCGCTGAGGAGACACCGGAGATGTTTTTCCACACCCTCCTCTCTGCTCTCCCAACGCACGCCCACAGCACCGAGGCTTTCTGTGCATTTTGTGTTTCATCTGCCAGCTGGGCACGCTCAGGGTTTTTGCAGCGCCGCGGTGGGAAGGGCGGTGAGCAGTGTCAGCCGTGCCTCTCTGCTGGCCACCTGGGGAAGCCCAGAGCTTTCCCTTGGCATCTGCTGCCGGCCACGGGCAGAGGTGGACCCTGGGACACAGGGGACAGGGTCTGAACCAACCCAAGGTCACTGCTGTAAGCCCCATCCCCAGCTACAGCAGGGAAGAGACAGTCCCAAGACACATTCCTCCCGTTCTCTTCAGTCGGGAAAACACTGGAAGTCCATCACCAGGTTAGAAGGCGGTACCAGACTTACTTGAGTTATCACTTGTGTTCATTGGCCCACCATGAGGGAGTGGGTCAGGGACAGAACTATGGGATGGATGCAAGAAACAGGAGATCTATAGAAAAACCCTACAAACCACCCTCTGCTTCTGACATTGTTCTGTCCATCAATGAAGTGACAGAATAATGTGAAGTTCTACCTTGGTCCAGACGCAAGAGCCCCTTGTGCCTCTAGCAGGAGAAAACCCACAATACTCCTCTCCTGGACTGCCCTTGACCACGAGGCAGAAACCCTCTGGCTGTTCAACACCTGCCAAGGCACCAATGTTGTGACCATGGTGACTCACTAGGCCAGTTCCATGGAGTTCCAGGCTACCTCCAGCCTCTGCTGCAAACCTTCTCCAAAGAACACCTTGACTCCACAAGGAGCCAGCAGACAGGGACATCTGTCCATTGTTAACAACACTCTAACAAACAAGAGGCAAACTGGGCAGGGGACATGGAAGACCTTATGGGCTCAGACAAATAAGGAGCCCAACAGGGATGCTTCCTACCTGGCCAGTCTTCATGTGAAGCAGCTAATCCCACTTTCCACACCTTTGCTGCTCCACTGATCATTTTTCCCCCTTGACTAGGGAACACAGGGAATGAACCCACATTCCAGCACAGAAGGGAAAGTTTTGGCTCCCCTGCTTCCAGTTACAGACAAACATCTCATGCCAGCTCACAGAGAAGGATTTGAACAGAGCACTGACACCTCAGGGCAACCCAAAACAAGAGACCCAGGTCAAGGCTCAGGTGTGACTTCTCACATCTGTTTCCTTTTTGGTTTTCACTCAATTATTTTCTCTGTAGGTCCAGAAACTCTCTACAACAGAGAGACAAACCTCAACATGTTCCCCACCCCTTCCAGTCTGAAAGGCTCCATCCAAACCCTGTCCTAAGCATGAGCAAGGGAGAATTACCCCTGTGTGTACACACAGAGCTTGCTGGTGATGCCAACATTCACACTCTGAGCACTTCCATCACAACATGGCTGGCACAGCCAATGCCTCACAACCACCACAGAAACACCACAGTTCTGCACAGAGGATACACAAGAACAGGACCTGCTCACACTGACACGAACTGGGGATGAGGCAGTGCTGCCAGGCCCTCGGCTGAAGAATCGAGTGAGGCCTGGGGAATCTGAGAGCTACACCCAAAAGAAAGTCCTGAGCACATAATTTCTCACTAGTTTCCCATCCTACTCTGTTTCCTGCAACAGAGACACCTCTGACTCATACCAGGTTTCCACAGGGCCTGACACAACAGGTCGACAGACTCTCTTTGAAATCAAACAACAGCAAGCACAAGGTGACTGTGTCTTGGCCAAGAAAGACCTAGATTCAAGACAGTCCTCAGAGGCACAATTGCAAGGCAAATAAATGTTGATTAACTTCCTCCTCAGCTCTGTGTAGTTCTGATGCCTTTATTTTGCCTTCCTTCCAGCTGGAAAGAAAGTTCATTGAGAATGAAAGCTAGTGACTCGCAGTGAGCAGTGACAGATGCTGCCTGCCTGCATGTGTGAAAAAACTCTGACAGGCAGAAATAACACACCTCACATGTCTTGTGGTGGCAGTGAAGCAATAAATACTCTAATAGACTACTAAGGCTCATAGTAATAATGCTGAGCTCCCTTTACAGAAGCCACGCCCCATGCCAGATGACATCTGCCGTGGTATAGATGTTCCTGGAACAGGGAGATATTTTTAAATCTCTCAATGTGGCACAAAACTGTGAGTGTATCAGCCAAAATACCAGCCATCACAGCGTTTATATATAGCCTTGCACATACCCTCTATAGATGGGAACACAGACAGATACATGGTATCTAGCAGCATTACAAACAGACATTCTTCTGCTGGTCTCCAGTACTTGAGAAGAAACTTCCCAGCCAGCAGCACCACCAGTGTCATCCCACCCTGTGCAGTTCTCCACGGGCTTCTGTTCCTCAAGTGTGTTAAGTACTGCATCTCAGTTCTCATCATCAAAAGCCAGTCCCTCCACTTCCCACATGTCCCTTCTTCTGCAGGGCAGTGCAGGTGAGAACAGCTCTGAGCACCCCTCTGTACAAACACCTTCCAAACCAGAACCCATGAGCCCCAAAACTTCCTCGGCACTGTGACAGGTCCTGAGAAGGGGTTAGAAAATCTCCAAGGCAGTCCAGTTCACTCAGGGACACCTCTGACACGTACAAACTCCAGGCATGGTTCCTATCAGAGGCAGGAATACAGAGGCGCTAGTGGGAAAAGAATTTGCAAGTTCCAAACTAGCAATAGCCCCCCATGGAGCACCTGTAATCACTTCCCAGGAACTCTGCTGGCACCCTAGTTACTGCAGGGGAAAAGGAACAAACAAAAATGGTTTTTAAAAGTGGCTTCGGGTCCTACAACACATTCTCTCACGAGTATGCAATGTGCATCAGCACTTCACAAAGAGCACAGCAGCCGTCACACCCAGGGTGATGTTTAAGCTCTTGATACAGTTATCTGCCTAATAATAACCCCAAAGAGCACTCCTTGCCTGGCTGCCTGCCAGACCACATGCAGCCTCTCTGCCCTTTCTGCCCTTTTTTTTTTTTTAAGTTTTTTAACTTTGTCAGACATGGAAATGTTGACTCTAAGAAATTCAGCCTCTTCTGTGAAACAGATTGGCTGACACTTCTTCATTGTTGTGGAAACCATGACTTGGGTGCTGGAGAGGGGAGACAAAGGGGAAAACTCGTGTATTTTGCCTTCACGTGTGCTTTATTTTCTCCTCTGGCAGGAAACAGTGAGAAAGACTGACCCAGCTGCCGTCAGCTACGTTGGAAGTGATTGTATCAGCTCCACCTGCTTAATGTGGGTATTATTCAAGACTGCAAGGACAATGATTTGAGGCAAATCAGCAGTGACTGGTGTGTTCTCGAGGGACAAATGCTACACTGGTGCATGACACAAGTGATCCACAGCAGTGGGACAACAGTGGCAAGGTTGGGAGGAGGAAGGAAAGTGGGAGAGAGGGATAAACATCTTCACCTGTTTTTCTAGGGAAAAAGAGATATTACAAGGGGAGCATGGCTTGTTTGAACATTTCAGAGTTTGCACTACATTATTTTCCAGTACTCAGAAGCAACAAATGAACTGCACCAAGAGATCCAGCAGCCACAGCTCAGACAGGAACATCATGTCCATGTCAAGCTTTTAAAGCCTTATAAACTGCAAGGAGTTCAACATGGTTTCTTTATCCTCAGAGAATAACAGCCTTGACAAAAGAGGCTGTGAGGTGCCACACTTTGCCATTCACACCTGCTATGGATCTGGCCCTGTGCATCACTGAGCTTAAGTGTGGTGTAGCCCCACTGAAGCAGGTCCTGCAGACCACTCCTCACAGCAAGCTGCCTGCCAAAGTAACAAAGGAGCCTCCAACAAGCACGTGGACAACAGCACAGGCTGAAGCAACTGCTGAAACACTAGAGAGGCACTCCAACGGTGTTTTTAAAAGGCAAAGATAAAAAGGAAAAGGGAAAAGCATACCTTTGCAAGTTCCAGCACAAGAAGAAAGCCCCAGGTCACTGCTGTAGCTAATGAGAAGGGCGACAGTGGGCCTCAGCAAGACTGTTGTAAACATCCTCATGACTTCTTTTTTTTAATCAAGTGAAATACATACAAACAGCATCCTGTCCACAGCAGGCTGCTGCTTTGACATGCATACAGCTAGTAAGACCCTGTGAAGTTTTAATAGGCAGGTCAAGCCTACAGAGACTTTGCTACCACCCTCTCCTGCCTCCACGACGTACCCCACTCCCCAGTGGTTTTACTCTGAGAACTTCACAAGCTTCCATCAGGATTGCTGCTCAGGGAGCAGACAAAGCACACACAGCTCCAGCAGGAGAGAAGCCCTTTAGCTCATTCTGCATCGTATTCCTCCAGGATCCAAGTAAATAACAACATCTCACAAAAACAAATTACATCAGGCATGGGACCCTCGTGACCCAAATGGGTGAGTTTTCATAAGAATTTACCACTTTTACCTCCACACAATCAGAGAAGTGGAAGCAAGCCAGGAAAGAAGGGCGGCATCGCCCTTTGCAAACACCTAAGGAGCCCAACAGAAAACACGAAGCCCAGCACCTTTGGAGACATCCCCCTGCACACTCCAGCAGGGCAGGGTCTGCAGATGAAAAAGACCCACCATGAAAGTTCTTCTGTAGCAGCTGATATTTCAGCTATTAAAGAAGTTTCTGTTTAAACAGACATTAATTGCATATGCTCAGGAATTTCTCAGTTTTACCGCTTAGAAAACACCCAAAGCCACTTTGAGGCTCTTCCTTTTTTCTCTCCCGCCTTTATTTGCTCTGTAAACACATTTGTGTGCGCCCTGGATCCTGTAACGTTCTGCTGCAGCAACAGCAGCTCCAAAACAGAGCAGCAGCAACCTACACATCTCACCAGGGACTGCTGAACGTCCTGGGTCCTGCCCCTGCCATCACAGCCCAGCTCCTGGCAGGACCTTTTCCCAGCACAGGATGAAGCAGAAGATGCCATTGGTGCCATTTGTACCCGATAAGACCATCAGCAGCACATGCTCACGAACTCAGCCTGCTCCCTTACAGGCTGAAACTCCCCCAACAAAACCCTACCTGTTAGCGGTGGGGTTTGTTTACTAAAGTGCTGTTACAAGTTTACCAGCAGATCAAGGCTTTGATTGTGGGGGGTGGAAGACGTGAAATAACTGCAAATACTGTGTAGCCTTTTGAAGAGGCCACTGAGGTCAGCCCAGCGATACTTCCCATCCCATGCCAGGCAACAGCGGCAGGGAGGCTCCTGCGCACAAATACCATCAGGGCCAGCTGCTGCAGTAGGGCTGCACAGAAAGCTGCTCCTGAACATGCTGGGAAGAAGGACAGGACAAATGGAATCATGAAGCTTGGATCAATTCTTTGCCTTACCATATACGTACCTACATGTAAATGCTTATATACACCCGGCAACATCTGTGCAGCTTTGGGCGAGCTTTGACCCTTCCTGGTCAGTAAACAAACCATAAAATCACTGCCCTAAATTACACCTGGAGGCAAGAGAACACCCAGCAGCTCCATCTCCACCCCATCACTGCACACAGCAGGAAGCTTCAGCAAGGACACACCTTTGGCTGGGCTGGCCATGCCACCACCACTAAGCCCAGCAAATCATCCTCTGCAGTGCCTCACAGAAGGGCTGGGTAGGAGAGGGGAGTCATTTTTGGCAATGAAAATGTAATGGAACATTTTGTATCGATTGATCGCGGGATGAGTCATGTTTAGAGTGACTCGCCTCCTCTTCCCCTCACTTCCCCACCCCCAAATTATGGACTGCAAGAAAAGAGCAGAGTTAATGGGCAATTTCAGATGTTCTGAACTCAGGTTCCTCTCCTGCTGGAACAGCATGCCATGACAGTGGATGGACTGAGCTCCAGAGAGGCCCTACATGTTCCCATGCCTTACACTGGCTACAGAAGAACTGTGTCTAACTAATGGGCAGCTAGGAAAGAACTAGAAGGATGGAGAACTACTTTATGGAGGAAATGAGGAGTTGGAAGGAAGATCTGAACAGGATCAACAGTAAAAGGAAACACAAAAATGAATGGGGACCAGACACATGCCTCAGAATAAGATAAGCAAGCTGGAGGTACATTTCTACATATGCACACACATTGATCTCTGACTTACTGTTAGAGTCTCTAGAGGACTAACTAACTTTGAGGGTATAAAGTAGAAGATGACAAGCTGCTTATGCACTTGCCTATTAGTGTTTGGCAGTGGGACACAGACAGGATGTGACCACCCAGCACCCCACCACACCGGGCATTCAAGCCTGGCCAAGAGATCTTCCAGCTCTGGACTCCAGCCAGGACCAGTACACTCCATTCAGAGAAGAAACTGGTACTTCATACCCTGGGAGATGACTAATTGCAGTAGCTGAGTTATGGCATAGTTTTTAACACACAGCGAAGAGACATTAAGGTCATCTTAACTCTCGTGTACACCACCCCCTCCCACAGCAGACTTGCTGCTCTTTTTTTCCTCCTACTCCTTTTCTCACTTTCTACCCTCCCCTTCAACATTCTTTCCTTTCAGGTCTTCTCACCTCCCTCCGTATCCATTTACCTTCCTCTCTCTATCCACTCCTCCAGCACTTGAAAAATCCTTCTCATCACCCACAACTCCCACAGCAAAAGCCCTTCTCTTCCAGGAATCTGCTTTATCTGGAGTCTGATCTCCAGCAATTACCTGTGCTAACCCTTCCACAGACCTCAAGTGCACATTTGTCTGCCTGTCTCTGCAGAATCTTTAGGACAAGGATTGTCATCTTCCCCACTTGCAAAGCACAGGATACGTTTACTGGACGAGTTAGTGATAATTAAGCCACCTCAGCACTTCAGGGTAACTCACTGTGGGTTCCTTTGGTATTTGCCTTCCCTCCACTGCAAACTAATCTACCTGTAAGACTTTTTCTTCCTTATCTCTGTTACAAGGTTATCACTTGAATTTATCTGCATTTTTCAAAAAAAGTTGAGACAGGGAGGTGGGGAAACAAAGGACCTTTACCAGCCCAGTTCAACCTCAGCTCAAACCCTGAGACATAGAGGAGCTTGTGGGAGCACCACGGAAAGAGAGCACAGCCAGAAATAACTCACTGGGATTATTTCAAACCCCACATCTCACTTCTGTTCAGTCTTCAGTAGGTTTTTGGACAAGCAGACACACATGGCTGTTTGGTCAGGGAACAATTATCAAATCTGCATTCAATCCCACCAGCCAAGTGTGTGTCTGCCTTTGGAAGGAAGCTGGAAAAGAGATTAGTAGACTGTTGAGATGCAAAATCAGGGTAGAGGAAATAGAAATTACAAAGAAAAGATTACCCACAACACACAGGGTGTCCAGAGATCACTAAGAGGCAGCCTGGGCTTCAGTGAATAAAAACATCAAAACAAGGAAAAGAAAATCCTCCACCCATGTCAGAGCCCATGCATGGAACTGGGCTGGTTGGTTGGCAACCACAGCCATGCAGAACGGGGAATTAACAGGTGGAGCACTTCTCAGGAATCAAGGTGATAAAACACTCGTTCAATTAAAATAAGAGGGCAAAAGTACTTGCTACACAGTTCACTGAGCTGAGATATAGAACCAGCTTTTAGCATCATGAAAACCTAAGCTATCTGGGGTTTCTGCTCTCTGGCTCCCTGCACTCCTCCACCATGTGAATTTCACCCTGTCCCCCCACACACACCAGCTCCTCACCTACATGAGGATATTGCTCCAGTCATTTCAACACACCCATCCTCAGTGCCCTCCCAGCTTTCAGAAATCCTTCACTGGGAACATGCTCAAAAGCCACATCCTTCTCCATCCCTGCAGCCCTAACAGCCTCTACAAGGTTATCTGTTGCAGCTTTCTGACACTCGCACATCTCAGTGGCAAATTAGCTGATAACTAACAAAGCACTGCAGGAAACACACGTGTCAGGAAGCCTATGTGATAACACCAGTGTGTTCTGAGAAACCCCATCCACATCTGCAGGAAAAATTACAATTTTTGTTACTGGTTTCATCTGAACTCGCCCTCAAGACCACACAGCAAACAGGAATGTCTCCCAGCAAATAACAGCAGGGCCATTCAAATCCCCCTGTGCTTAGACATGGTCACCAAATCAGCAACAAGAAAGGCACAATGAAAATTAAGAACAAAAGTCAAACAATCACTCAGAAAATAACAGGAAGCCATGTAAGAAACCCCAAGCCAACAAGCACCCCTTCCTTCACATGGAATTCACCTTCCTGCATAGCAGCATTTCACCCAAAAGAGATGGAAGAGGTGGTGCTTAATGCTGACCCTGGACACTTGCCCAGAAGTTTTTACATTGCTCAGCACCCTATGTACAAAGGGCAGCAGTGGTGACACTCCTGGTGAACTCCTGCTGGCCAAGCTGTCTGGCAGGTATAGCTAAAAAAGCCGGGTTTGGAAAATATTGCCTTTTTATAGCTTATCTCAGTGCAGACAGCTGCCTCACACCTCTAGAAATAGCAGGATTTAACAGCCATGTTTGCAGGGACAGATTTTAAAGGTTCCATCTTCTAAGAAACAACCTACACATTCAGAAACAGGAGGCCAGATTTGTTTTGATACTGGAACCCCCTTCCATATGCTAAGCATACCCACGGATTTGCAAAAACCCTGCTCTGAAAACGAGATGTTCATTCAGCAACAGGCGACAAGTAACTTGCATTTGCCTTCCTATAGAGTCTGTTCCCAGCATCATCAGTAGCAAAGTAGCAACATGATTAGGCTGATATTGCCTTTTGCTGAAAATTGTTGGCATTTTAGAAGCAAAATAGTGGTGGAGGAGAGCATTAAACAGTGGAAAAACAAGACTAATAACTTAAATACAAATACCCCACGGGCACAGCCAATCAGCACCTCTCTGTTGTTCCTCTTAAGGTGGAGCAAGTCAGGATCAGATCCCAAAGCACTGTTTTGATTTGTTTGAGGTGATAAGGACTGAGCCATGAGATTCACTCCCGTGTCAGTCCCACAACTGCAAACCCCAGTTCCAGGAGTCTGGAGGAGCTTCCTCAGCCTCCTCAACTCTATCCTGCTAGTGAATGCAATAGTGATAATGATATTTTCCTACTTTTTAGCAATAACAAGCGTTTTTAGATAAAAAGCATCAAATTCTCACGTATTTAATACTGGAAGTGCTGATGCTAAGGATGTAAATGGCTCTGAATCTAACAGGGCTTTGCAAAATTTCCATGGTACCACCTTTTACTAGCAACTAGCAATAGTTGGACCAGTGGACTTCAGCATCTTCCTCATCAAGAAATTTTTAAACTTTTTTTTTTCCTAACTGAATGAAGGGGTAGTAAAGGCAACAACCTGCTGTGAAATGACCAAAATTCCTATGAAAACAACTCATTAGAGGTGTTCAAATGCAATTTAAATTACTAGTTGTTAAAGTGCTCCTCAATTTCATGGTAAGTTTCCAAGCAAAATTACATGCTATGTACTATTTAATTGATTGTTTTCTACTTCTTAACATCCATTTATTCCCTCCTCCTGTCCTTTTCTTAATTTCAAGGGATGATAATGACTTTTCAGGGAAGAAAGGGGAACAGCAAATGGAGTTGAAGAGGGATTTACCTGAAGAACAAGGATGTAGGAGGGAAGTGGCTGCCAAAAACAGGCAGCTTCACCAGAACTTGTCCCTCTGATATTTTTGCAGTAGGGGTGTGAGACAGCACAGCAAAAGGATTCTTTTCCTCTCCACCACAGGCAGCCAGGCTTCTGAAACCCAATATTTCTTTAAAACATTGTCCTCCCCCACCAGGACAAGCAGTTAGCACAGTTAACTATTCGAGGACATCAGTAAAGCAACAGGAACAACCCATTTCCTCCTTCTGGGCACATTAGTCCTTGAACCAACACACTCACTGGAGGCAAACAAGTTGTTCTCACCTGGAGACCTCATCCCAAATGCAAATACCTAACTCACAGGAGCAAAGTCCCCCCCGAAGCTGACTGAAGAATTAGGCTGTGAGTGAGACCACCTGCTGTGTGACCAGCTGGTAGAGGAGAAGGTGTATGATAGAGCTAATAACAACAGACATTTGTTAAAAGCCTGCACTCCACTCAGATCCCAGAAAGAGCAGCCATACCATCAGGTGAGGTGCCACCTGGAAAATTCCAGTGAAACGATACGTGTTGAGATCATGTCACACACTATCAACACAGATCAGCTTTATGACATAATGCCTTTTGGTTTACCTTTAAGCAACTGAAGCAGAAATATTTTGTGCTCAGAAAATTATCACTTTATTAGAGTAAGAGAGATGAGTTAACAGCATCATTCTGCCCGAGGCCGCAAAGCACCCACCTGTCTTCAGGAGCTGAGCACAAACCATCACATGAGATACAGAGACTTGCACTTTTTCCAAATCTGCCACACAGTGCCCTGATTTCTATGCCTGCAAACCACAATAACAACACTTTCCCCAGCCCTCAGGCACAATTCAGAACTTAAGGTATCCAAAACCTCTGCCTAAAGAAATGCAAAGTTTGAGATGTGCAGAGGTTTGTACCCTTCACCCCTTCCATGCCCACATGTGCTAGTCCTGGGCTATCGGGGGCAGCTTCTCTTCCCTGCCCTGGGGCACATACACCCAGCCCTTAGTGCATACCCAGCTCCCTCGGAGCAGTCAAATCACAGTGCTGGTGTAACCCCTTCACCAACTGTGCAGTGTCAGCCCTGGGCTGATCAGGGCAACAGCCAGGATGAAGGATGGGCTGGGAACCAAACCTCCCTACGTGGGAGCTAAAGCAAGTCCTTTGCATTTAACACATCATTAAAAGACGTTGAGGGAAGCTTAAGAAAGGCAGGCATGGAGCTCTGAACACTCTTGAGGGCCAGTGCCATGGAAGGCTTCTCAGGCTGGAGTGTTTAGTATGTGACAGGCTAGAGGAAGAAAAAAAATCTTTAGATGGCTGTATTAATTTACAGGTCAGCCCTTAATGGCTCTGTTCCTGGAGCAGGAGAAAATCCTTTGTGGATCCTGGATAGCATCAGTGGTCACTGAATCTGCTCAGGTCCTGGAGAAACACCAGATGGAGAGCCCTGGCAGCCTGCAGTCCCAGCCGTGGGCATCGCCTCATCCTCCAGAGCTCCCCCAGCTCTGCCCAGCACCCACCAGGAAAGGGAGGCACAGGCAGCACATGGGGAGCTCATCCTTCACAGTCTGTCCAGCTCTCCAGTCACATCCTCGCAGGGGTGAGATGTTGCACAGAGAAGAATCAGCACATGAACATTAAGAGTCACAAAGAGCTTTCCCAGACGTGCCAGACTAGCCCTGCCTGAAGCACTGGCTTACAGCACCCAGGCACTGCTCATCCTTGTCTTCCAACAAACAGCACGTCCTGGTGAGCAGGAAAGGGAGGAAACTGCGAGGGGAACAGAACAACATCACTTCCAGTCCCACTGTGCTGTTCCCAAAGCACCAAGCTCAGCCACAGGCAGCTGGAGAAGCCTGGATGTGCCACATCCATGTGCCACCAGAAGCACGGCCATCGCACGGGGCCACCTGTGCACAGGCAGAGGCAAAGCACAGCACACAAGGAGCAACACAGACCATGGTCCCACTGCCAGAATTCACAGCTTGGCACCACCATGCATGACAGAGGGTGTCTGCTGGAGGAGTCATTGGGCTGAGGCTTCAGGTGCTGTGACAGCTCCACACATGTCCCCAGGGCCCTGCTTCCTAACCCATCACCTCCCCTGCCCATTCAGGCTGGGCACTCTTTAGGACAGCAGTTCTTTCCTTTGCACCAAGCTCAGCCCAGCCAGGCTCTGACCCCAAAAGCTGCAGTAATCCAGTCAGCCTTTTGAAACAAAGATTAAAATGCTGCTGAACTCTACAAAGCCCCAGCATGTCCCAGCTGCAGAAAAGGCTCCAGTAGTCCTTCACCACTTTTTGTGGCCAAGTGTTTTTTATCACACATCCATCCCCAGGCAAACTATCTTTCCCTGTTCAGGACAATCCAGACAGTTTTGCACCTCAAGGACCTGCTGCAAATCCACATCTTTGGAAAAACCGGTGAGTATTAAGCCCTATTTAAAAGGGCAAATAAAAATCAACAAGAGGTTTAACTTTCTAACAGAGGACTTAAATTTAAGATACAGAGTATGAAGCAACAAGTCTGAAGAAGCCTAAAAATACCAGTTAGCTGAGAAGATACAAGGATTACTAACCAGCATTGGGAACTATAAAAGCATTTTCACCAATGCCCCTTCCAAAGTAAAAGGATGAAGTGCAGTGCTTTCCATCTGAGGCACAGGACTGGCTGCTCCATGACCCCCAGAGCAGTGTTAAAAGCACTCTGTACATGTTACATGCTCCAAATGACAAGAGGAATGCAGGATGGTGGATCTCTGCTCCAGATTCCCCAGCATGGTTTAAGCTGCCATGAATAAAACAGGAAGAGGAGCATCTTCCAGGTTGCCCCCACACCCCTGACTGTCTGGATGAACTGCAGCTTCCTTTCAGGAAACAGAAAGGAAAGAGCAGGAGGAGAGCTGGGGGAGGGGGGAAAAAAAAAGCAGCCAGCTACAATATCAGACAGATTAAAAACTTAACACTAAGGAAAAATACAGAACAACAGGAAAAAAACAGACACTCAAACTTTATCCAGTTATAGTAGCTAAACTTCAACTAAGAGAACAGAGTTAAATATTAACATTTGAGAGAAATAAACCCATGTGTTATGCAGCCTTTTAACACACACTTTTGCTTAAGAGACAGAATTCATACTTAAGCTATGTTTTCCTTGCTGAGAACATGAATATATCCTCTTTTAACTCCACAGTGCTCTGCTGCCTTGCTGCACTATCCGGTGAAACTAAAAGAAAAAGCATGACTGAATGGGAACTGGCTTAAATTATCTTTATTCCTCCTCCTGAGGAAACATTTTGCCTTTGAGACCAATCCACTAAGCCAACTTTCCCTGCTACAGAAGGTTTCATTGGGTCCCTTGCTGTTGATCCACATGCCTGCTTCCACCAGCAATGCACACACTTTGATGCAATCCATCTGACTAAACAAAACAACAACAAAAATATCCCACGTTGCTTGCTATAACAGCAATGATGCACTTACCAGCATTCAGGCAAGCTCCTTTGCTAACGTGCCTCCCTCTCGAGCACATCGAATTTGGAACAAGGTCCAGGAGCAAGAGAGAACTGAAAACTGACCACAACAAGCTTCCAAAACAAGAAAAGGGGGGATAAAAAAAAAAACCTTACTACAGGAATTCAAATCCTGCTTCCACCAGACCCTGAGTCACCTCCCCTCCCTTGCAATAGATCAGAGCAATGGGTAAACATTTCCAAATATGGAGATCAAAACTCCAAAGGATGTCAAAAAAAAAAAATCACCCTTCTCTCCCTGGCTTTGGCACAGGGATGACTTGCCCCTCTGAAGCATGAGCTGAGCACATTGCCTTTGCTGACCTACACACAGCCTGGACATGGGGCCACATATAATCACCTTCAACTGTGCTTCAGAGGCTTCTGGCATGATGGGTGACACTGCACCTCTGTCCCCTACTAGGGATGCACAGGAAGATTCAATGGGAGCAGCTCCAGGAGTTGTTGCTGCTCAACTCCTGCAACAAACCTCTCTCTCATCCCTCAACTCACCAGCAGAAAACCTCCTAGAACTACTTTTTGGAGTGTTCTCTGAAGGCAAATAGGCAGAGTCAGGCAGTGGTTATAGCATCACCAGCTTGGCCCAGAAAAGGCAGGCTCAACCATCAGTCACATCACATCCCACACTGCTGCTCACCTGGCACAGGGAAATCTCCCCAGACTTGGCTCATCAAGCTTATAAAGAGCATGTATTTGAACTTGTGTTATGGAAAAAAAACTACAAAAACAAAATACAGGTCTGCAGAAAGGCACAAACTGAAGGACAACACAAGAGATCCCTGCAGGTACAAGGAGCCCCAGGATGGCAGCACCCATCAGTCCCTGCTGGGGCACACAGCACTGTACCCCATGTCAGGTGGGAATTGGGGAGCACCCAGCCTCCCTACCCCTGGAACATGGACTTGAGTGTCAGTGCTCAAACCCACAAACCAAGTTTAAGAGGCAGTTTTCTTAGAGGGTATAACTATCCCAGCAGAGCAACATCCCCATGCCAGCGCTGCCACAAGCGTCAGTCCCCAGTNTTTCTTAGAGGGTATAACTATCCCTGTAGAGCCTGCATGCACACCAGAGCAACATCCCCATGCCAGCACTGCCACAAGCGTCAGTCCCCAGCAGCAAAGGCTGACCTGCAGGCAGCAGGAGCTGACTCTGCCTGCCAGCATGGGACAGCAACCTCCTGGTAGCTGCAGCCCTCCCTCCAGGGGCACGCAGCCTCTCAGGAATGTGCACAGCAGGACATTTTCAAGGCAAACAGGCTGCCGAGGCAAGGCAATCCAACCAGACCAGAGTGATTCCCCAGCACCACCCACAAGATGCTATTGAATTTATAGGGAAGGAATTCCAGAGCTGACTCTGCCCATGTATGGCCAAAACAAACTGTAAAAAAATCGACATTACAGTACATCTGGCTTCCACTGGTACTGAAGCACAAGCTGAAAGGGAGGAGCTGAAATCCTGCAGTGACAGAGGCTCTGCAATTACCTCCAGGAACTGAACAGTGGTCAGGGCCCGTGGCAGCAAGACTTTAGCACCCACAGGTGACAGAAAACATTAAAACCATTGCTTTAAAAGGTAACAAACTTCTCTGCCTTTTAGAATACAACCACATTTAACTCTGTGATCCATCCACTGATAAAAAAATCAACTTTGCCAGGCAGCACCAGCACATGTTCATCACAGTGGTGGTTATAAAGGCAGCTTTAAAGAGCCAACAGTCCAAGGGGCACAAGTGGTACACCAGGACAACCTCAATGCATTGCAGGCTGGGACTAACTCTCCATGGGTAGCTGATTAATTATTTTTCCAAAAGCCCACTAAAACCTCCCACAGGAGCTGTGTCCCCCAGCCAGCAGCAGGGTCACACGGAGATTTCTCCATGGTCAGAAACAGGAGGAGATACTCTCAAAACCAGTGTAAAGTGTCATGTCTGTGCAGGTTTTACCAACTCTGACTCAAGTTTTCCAGCCTTTTGCAGAAAACAATTCCCAAGGTATTGCTTTTTACAAGGACAAACAGTGGAATGAAGTAGAGAATTGTCTACTTCATTCTTAATGTTATACTTAGTTCAAGGAAAGGAACAAAAGCCTGGAAAGGGAACACTTGGAAGAGCAAAATCCCCATCACAGGCACACACCAGCCCTTACAGCTCTGGTGTCCCATCAGAGATGAAGAGATCAAAGTTTTCCCTAAGAGTTAAATGCCACCACCTTGCCTGCCCTGCCAGCAGAGAAATATAAGCTGTGTCAGCACGAGAGGCAGAGGGCTTACGGAATGGGAGAGGAATGCAGGCTGCAGTGGCACACATGGAGGGGACAGGGACACGAAACCCAGGGGAGTGAGGGCTGCTCACACTGCCTTTGCCTTTGAACAGGGGTCAGGCAGGGCCCTGGGGTTATGGCCCCTGGGGTTGAAACCTGGGACTAATGCTTTTGTGACCTCAGAGGGACTCCCATTTCAGCAGTGAAGAGAGCTGTTAAGAAGGGGTGGGAGCTCAGGGGCCTGAGCAGATGAGGACAAGCCATTTCCCAGCTCCTGGCAGGCAGCCCAGCGCTGCTTTTCAGCGTGTGCAAGTCATACCCATCCAACAGGAACAAGCACATGTCTCTTGTGCTGTGCTTGCTGATGGGAGACCCACAATATGGCTACTCCCCCAGCTTGACTTCTCCCAGGACAGCACTAGGATATCCCCTCCTTTTCCCAGCTGGAATGGGAATACCCTCTCCCTTGCTACTGTGCTCACTTTAAAACAGGGGCACCTTAAGCACCTGTGTTCAGCAATTCTGCTTCAGAACACCTTCCACCCCAAACAACACAGAGGAGAGAAACCAGAGGGATGGACACATCCAAGTCAACCATAGCCTAACCAGGAGCACCCTGCTACATGGCAACACAAATCCTCCTCCTTGCCACAATACTAAGCTTGAGAAGTGGAACCTTGGGGGCCTGGGAATAAAATCCAACTCAAGCCTCCTGCACAGCAGTACAGATCGTTATAAAGCAGCCTCTTGGTCAGGGTGGCTAATTTAAATGAAAAATTAAATTACATAAGCAGGTGACTGAGAACATTTGATTCATAAAAACATCTTGAAAGGGCAGAGAACAGAGGGATTGCTGCAGAATCACAGGGACACAGGCCACATAATGCAGCCAGCAAGGAGCAGGGATGCTCAGACATACACATGCACAACCACACACACAAACGCCTGCTCCTCCACCATGCACAAAGGCAGATTTAGGACTTGCAGGCTGAAGTCCTGTGCAGTCAAAAGCCAGCACAAATGTCTGTGACAGTTCCACAGGCAAAGGCAAAAAAATGGGTGCAGAGGAATAAATATAGAAAGAAGTCAGGCAGGCAAAGCAGGTGCTGGCTTGTAAAACCTTGGCCAGAAAGGCTTCCCAGGAGGTTGAATCTGGTAGTTTTGCAACAGCTCCACAGAAAGATAGAAGAGACAGAAAGAAAAAAGAGAACATGAATGCATATGCATTCTTTAATCGCCATATATAGTATATACAGACATTTGGTATATACACCCCCAAGCTCTCATATGCCACTGTATAGTATATACTATATATGCATTGCCATCTTTGTTTCCATGTGCCTACACTTGTACAGCCTGTGTCTGTGTGTGTGTATGCAGTTCTGGTGTGTGCATTTGTCATTACCCCCACGTTGCCTCTCCGTGCGTGCCGTGACACCACACGTCGCTCCACAGAGCGTGTCTAAAGCCTCAGCCTGGGATGACTCCTGGACACTCACAGCCTCTCACTGCTGAGCCCTTCCCCACCAGAGCCTCTGGGTGCAAGAACCACCAGGGAACCATCAGTTTGTCTTTGTATTTTCCAGTGATCCTGCTCTCCCTCCAGACTTCAAGAGCCATGGACAAGGTGCCAATGTCAGAAAAGCCTGACATGCTTCTTGTCCCTTGTGCCTGTGAATTGTGTTCACATACCAGTTGTCACGCTGCACAGCCTTACTGGTGGGATGAACTCAGAGCAGGGCGTCTGGAAACACGCAGGGCTCCACCAGACTCACGACTTCAGGTTTCCTTCCCAGCCCTGAAAAGAGAGAGACTTGAATGATGCACACTGGATGGGCTTCTCAAAAGCTTATCTCCAAAGCCAGCAGTTTAACCCATACAGTTTCTGGGAAATGCAACATTTTTCTCCCCAGCTTTCTTAAGCAGAAGTGTCCATATTCCTGGACTCCTTTCAGCACCTCCAAAAGCAAGACCCACCACCCTGAACTGGGCCAGTTACCAGCAATGACCAGAAAGATCAGCTGTCAGAGTCTGGGCAACAACTCACACCTCCTCAAGTCACTGCACCTTTACTGCTCTTAATGCCATTGAGAAGGGAGAGGGATAAGGACATGCCAAATGAGGCATAAAATAAGAGAACAGGGTGAACCATCACTCATCCCTGGCCTTGGGCACAGTGAGGGAGCTAGAAGGTGCCATTTAAGGCATTTTGAAGCTAATGGGGTTACCATTACTGTGAGCAGAGCTACACCACCAGCCCTCCCCCTCAGCATAGCCTTTTCTCTCTGGAGCTCTGTACATTTCCCAGGACTATCTCACCCTTTCCTGATGCTGAGAAGCAGACACCACCTTTTCCTGATGAGACCTGCTCAGTGTTGTGTTTTCCTCTTCTGCAGATGATGAAGTTAGAGCAGAGGGGACAACCAGGCCACGTGGCCACCATTTCACACGTGGCATGGACATGCCAGGACACATGTCAGGGAGCATCCTACAGAGATGGGCAGCATCTGAAGCACACACTCCTTCCTGTCCCCATCAGCCCCTGGCCAGCATCCTGTCCCAGCCACATTCTGGTCACTCTAAAGCCCTAACTCTGCCCATGACAAGCACAGGCTTGTCATTGCAGGTCAGCAGAAAAAGTTTCTGCTTCTGTCACTCTGGAAAAGCTCAGTTCAGACTTGTTTGTTGTACCTGTGCTGTTCACGATGGCGCATGTGAGCCCACAAATCTACCACAATGAGCAGAATGTGTTGGTGGCTCACGGTCCAAGCCCCTCTTCCCTGTCAGACAGTGAGATGGCTTCCTGCCCTTCCAACACCCCTGGTCCCCCATGCAATGTCTGAGCCTACAACAGCTAGGAGAGCAACAGGGCTTTTGCCTCTCCCAAGCAGTGGCACATGTCCATTGTGCCAACACCACCAGAGCACACTGAACTTCATTCTGACCCAGCTCAACCCCATGGTCCCTGTGCTGGCACCCAGCCCTGATTTCCCACAGGGATAGGCAGGTCTGAAAGTCCCCAGGACCATCAGAGTTCCCATCAGGTGTTATGAGGACAAAACCAACTGGAAATTGCAATGGCCTCTCTCACTCACTGCAGGGACGAAGATGAGTAACTGCAGAGGTTTATTGCTGATGAACTCAGCCAAAGAGCAATTTCTCGCCATCAATCAACAAGGAGACAAGTACAAGCAAATATTATGGTTGTGCATGTTTACTTTTCATTTTAAAATGATGTAGAGTTACATACAATTTCGGTCCTTCCCACAGGCTCCTGGCAAAATGCCCTTCAGCCTTATCTGCAAAGGCAGAAGACAACAACACTCCCCTCTGATTCCAACACTATTTCAGTTCAACTCACAGCAGCACTTCCAGGAGCTCCAGGTAAGACAATACTTCTTGGGACCCAACCTGTCTTTAAAAAAACTTGGCTCAGGACTGCCTCTCACCAGGTTTTACTCACAAAATGTTTACAAGATCAGTGATAGGATTTGGCCAGTTGAACTGCATCTCCCTGGCTTTGCTTCCCAGATCAGCTGTCCCTGTCACCTGTGACTGGGGTTCCTGCAGCAAGGTGAGCAGGACACTACAAACCCTCCTTGAGGAATCCAGCTGAAAACTTGCTGTGAAACCACCCTCTCAGCAGCAAGTGGGGCCCAGCACCCCACTGATGCCCAGGCAGGCACTCCAGGAACTCCTTCCTGGCAGCACATCCACAGGTGAGAGCAGGACAGGGACAGCAATGACTGACTGGTCACAGCAATATCCACCAGAGCCATCAAACTACTCCATTAAAGACAAAATGATCAGAAGCAGTTCATTCACTCACTGGCTGACAATATTGATGCTGTATTACTGACAGTAACAATGTTTCTCAAGAAAAAAAATAAATATGAATTTACCACACAGCACAGAAAGCAACCTCTTCTGTTTGCAGATTTAGATCTAAAACCAGTAGTTTACAATGCCCAAATTAAGGCATCAGTCCTGTGTTATGGCTTGTGTTTTCTTAGATTGTTCAGATTTCTCAGGAACGGGCAGTGGAAAAACCTCTGCAAGAATTCCAAGTTTCAAAGAGCAGCAGTCAGCATTTTCAGACAAACAGGCGTCCCTAACATAACTCCACAGTGGCCACGTAGAAATGGAAGTAACCAGACACCACAGTCCCTTTAAATGAAAAATCTTACCTGTGAAAATGACTTCAGCTAATTACACTTCTCCCAGAACAGCCTGGTTTGAACGGCATCTGTTTTTCTGACTACTCAAAAGCTGCATTCACTTTTAATCTCCTTTACACTTGAAAGTGTTACCAATATTTAGAGTCTATTTATTACTATTATTATTTTTCAAATCAGCATAGCTGTACTTGTTGAAGCCCAAGTGCAAACACCAGTTGAAGTGGGATAAAGCGGCCTCGTGCTGGGATCCTTTGTTCCATTCCTTCATGAAGCAGATGGCTCAACCTGACAGCCACAAGGAAAATTGTCATTTTAACTGTTCCAGTCACCAATTTTTAAACACAGACAAGCTCTCAGCCAGTCACCCATCAGCAAGAACTGACATGGGTCGTCCCCCCTTTGATTGGCAGGTGCACGAACAGTTCCCCAGATGCCAACCTCATTCAATCTGACCTTTTCATTTTAAATGAAAACCACTTAAAAGCTTGCCCTGTTCTGACATATGTCTTTTTATGTCTTTCCCACTCTGTGCCAATATATGTGTTATTTGCTGGCCAAAGTTCCCAAACTCAGAAATCTCACGTTATCTCCTCCACTGCCAGAGCCCTGACCCTCAGGCACTCTGGCCACTGCCAGCACTGAGGGAGCTGTCTGAAGTCTCCACATTCTCACACATTGGAAAAATCAGACCCCTTTCACGCAAACCTCAATCTGGAGTCCAACTCTGACTTAAAATTCAGCTTATATGCATTGGTAGCTTTACACCTGAACACAGCCATACATAGGCACTCATCTTTCCACGCTGGGACAGTGACACATGCAGGATCTGGCCCTAACAGTTTTCTGTGCTTGCATCTGTGCCTTGAAGGTTTCATGGAGTAAAATTAAACTGCTCTATTCAACAGTACACTGCTGAAGTTATCTAACAAAAGGATCACACGAGACAACAAAAGCTGGGGACGTGTTTCCCCCTGCTCTGCTGCCAGCACGGCACCTGCTCAGGGAGTCACCAACACAAACAGCCCTGCTGCTGCCTTTTGGGGTGTCAGATCCTGTGCTGGTGAAAAGCAGTGACTGTGAATGGTTTCAGTCCGCAAGGAAGCACACACCCCTCCTGGATAGCACCCGGGACAGAGCTGCTTCCAGTCCCACCACAACCCCACGTGTCAAAATGAGCTATAATGGGGCTTATCACTTCCGAGCTCCTGGTCCAGCCCTCGTCCTGGAGGAAAGCTGATGCTGACAGCAGCACAGACCATCAGCCTGGCTGGGGAAAATGAGCTCCCATAACAGAGCAAACGCCCTGGCAGCCCCTACATGCTACAGGGTGCAGAGCCTGGTGCTAAAAGCATTGCCCTAAGGGAGCCCCGAGCCTCCAGCAGTGCACAGTGGGCTTTGGGACCAGGATACATGTTTTTGTCTTTGCTGTCCCACTTGATTTTCAGGTTTGTCCTGTGTTCATTAAATGTGACTAAAACAAGAGGGGGAAAATGAGTTAGGAGAACAGGAGGGAAAAGGGAACACTTCAGCACAGCAGCACAGAAGGGATGGGATCCAACTTCCACTGAAGCAATGGCATCCAACTCCCCCAGAGATTGCCGTATCATAGGAAATGAAAAGATCATTTGGAGCAGAACAGATCTAAACAGCAGCTAAGGAAGCTGTGAGACAGCCCTACCTACAGCATCCCAGCAGCCAGGAGCCACGCTGAGCTCGGGCCACTGGGCACGATGGTCAGGAACCAACCCAAAAGCTGGACCAGCCACACTGCACTGCTGCTATTTTAAATGCCCAAGAACAGCTAGAAAAAAAGGGTGGCTAAGGAATGAGAGGAATCAGCATGTCTGTGCCAGAAAGCCTGCGGGTCCCATGCTGGAGCAACCTTTCAGCAGCTCCCATCACTGCCAGCAGCACTGCCTGTGATTTACATGTCTTTAAATGACACCAGGATTGGACCCCGTGTTTTCAAGCACAGACTACTGACCTCACGCTGCTGACACTCCCTCAGTTTACTTGAAGATTTTAAAAACAGCCTCAGTGAGTGTTTTTTTTCATTTTTTCTTTTTCCCCCCACTGTTTGCTGTCTGCATTTCACTAAGCCTGGTCAGAGACACCCTGAGCAAGAGGGAGGCACTTTCACTTTCTCACTCAAATGCACCCCAGCTCCTTGATCAAAGAAGGACAATCAATCTGCAGTACCAGAGTACCACAGATCCTGGGTTTCAAACAATAGATAACGTTTTTCAACTCAAAACATAAAAAAAAATGCCATTCCCTGAGTCCCTAAGGAATGGCCATCCTCCCCATGCAGCACTAGTAGAACATAATACACCTCTTGTATAACCTCTTGTGTTACACAGCAGAACAGCCCAATACACCTCTTGTGTTGTAAGGTGCTTGGTCAAGAAAAACACACTGACAGTGTCCAGGTGCACAGGGGAGTAGAGCAGTGCTGTGCCCCAAGGCAGGAGCCCAGCCCAGGGACTCCTGCAGTCCACTTTTAAGCTGAAATCTACTAAGGCAGAGGTGGCATATGCTGTGCCAAACCTAAGGGCTTCATTGTAATGTTTTATAATAAAGCATAATGTTCCTTTAACCATTTTGGGTTTAAATGGCCAAAATTACAAGGCAGAGAACACCTTCTCCCAGGCTTGCTCAGATGCCACCACAATGAAACCCTTGGCAGCATGGCAGGCCCTCTTATTGTGGTCCTTCAAATCATTTCTAAAATTAACTTCTAAAACTTTGAGCCTACATGACCAGACAGTCTTCTTGTTCAAGGCTCACATTTTTGGGCAGATCATTTGAAAATAGCAACAAATAGCTGGCAGACAACTGGATTCCACACTCCTGTGCCCACGTGGTCATGCTTGGTATTTTTGAAAACATTATAATCCATGGAGATATTTAAAAAAGCACAATCAACCAGGATCAGTAAATCTTTCTGGTTTAGAAATGTTTGCCTGTCCAAGCACTAACCATCTTCTTTCACCTTTATACATTAATAGCAAAGGTATTGAAGTCCAGGACTGGCCTGCCCTATCTCAGACTTACAACAAATACCAGGTGGGATGAGCATGTATTAAAAAAACAAACAAACAAACAAAAAACACCTTCCTCAGCGTTGCTTCTCCCCTTTCCAAACGGCTGCTGGGAGAGGCCAAAGAAGCATATTCCTTCAAGAAAAAAAGGAAAAAGCTTGGATGGGGCAGAGAGGCCCAGGTAAACGTGGACATGTGGCAATCACCCAGCAGCATGTGGAGCAGCCTCACCACTGACTGCACCTCATAAAACATTTCTGTTTTTAAGAAATGTTTTTACTGTCACAAATAGAATAATAGGAAAAAACCCAAGGGGTTTTTTTTTCCTTACAAGAAATGAGTTGCAAGCTGACATTTCCCTCAAAAAGCTCCATTTTGAGAAAGGACCCATTTATTCCAAATATAGATACAAATTTCTGGAGCAAATTTCTGACAAGGCCTAATACCTGCTCTTATTACATCTGAAAAGTACAAGGGCCAGAGATAGCTGTGTATGCATCTGCCTTCTGAACAAGAGAGTACCATTACTTCCATCATAGATGGGGACTCAGACATGCAGAAGATACATTAAAAGGCTGGTTTAATTCCTAAATTATCCTGACTCCAGCTGGAAGCCAGACTCCTGCCTGAATTTGGCCCTTATGGCAAAGGAATAAAAAAAGAAACAAATAGCAGGGGCTGCACTTGGGGCTCTACTTTATGCTTTTCCTCCATGTGATGGAGAAACTGGGCTGCTCCCACAGAGTCCTCTCTCCAGGGTAGGGATGGGGAGGGACAATGGCAGAGGTGCTGCCCTTTACTTTGCTGTGGGTGACAACCTGCTGTGACCACCACACAGAGCCCTGGACCTTCACTGCAGAAAAAGCTGCTGCCCCTCTCCTTCCCCAAAGGACACCTGAACATCACCAACACCAGCCCTGGGGTGTGCAAACCCCAACCTGACACTAATAACTGGACAAAAAAAGAGAATGAGAGGGCCTCCTGCACTCAGAGCAGCACGGCAGTGGGAAGGAAAGGCAATCCCAGTGCCCCAGCTCAGCAGGACCATGCACGTGCTGTCCCACAGCACAGCTGCCAAACACCCATCCATCCATCCAGCACAGCCACCTGCAGGTGATCTGCCTGCAGGATGACAAGCACCTCCACACACTGCCCCTGCTCTCCCCCAAAAGGTGACAGAGATGGGGACAGCACATGGTTGCCTGGCACCCAGCCCTATACGTGTTCCCATCCTGCCAGCTGGGATTTGGGCACAAGCAAAGGGAAGGTGGCAGAGCCTGGATATCCCTTCACCACCTTGTGCAAGAGAACTGGCACACACAGACTTCCTTGAGAATTCTGTGGAATATTCTCCCACCAAAGGGGTTTAATTAATTGCCTGTAAAAGGAGACTGTGATTTATCACTTAACTTTTCAGCACAGTAAGGGCAAGTATTGTCACATCTTTACTCTCCTTAAAAATAGATAATAAAAAAGAATTTAGACCTTTCACGGCATTTTACCCTGACCTGGAGAAGTAAATACACTGGACTCTCACTGCATTTCCTTTATTATTTGCCTAGAGCACCAACAATGACTATAAAATTACAGCCCTGAACCTCTATGATTTGGTTCACTTTGTCTCCATTCCTCAGTGAAAGGAAAGAGGCTTATGGTTTGCAAAGTGGCAAAGTTAACAATTACACATCTCTCTGCACCCTTACTGGATCTCACCGGTGCTCACAGGAAGAGAGCACACTTCTTCCCATGTACCTGATGGTTTCTCAGCACAAAGTTTTCTTGGCTACTCATTTTCTGTGTTCTTCCAAGAGTTTGCCACGTGATATCCTCCCAACCTGCTACACCTGAGTGGTGTATTCTGGAAGAGTTCAGCTCTACTCATTTCAAACCTTCGCTACAGTGTGCAATTGCAGCATCACACCAAAGGTACAAACCACTCGAGACCAGGAAAGGTCTCTTCAGCCTTCTTCTGTCTCACAGTGTGATTCACAGGAGCATCAACAGCATAACACCACCATCACACCTGTCCTCACCTACTCCTACCCTACCACACTAAGCTTGTCAGCAGGAATTTTGTCACCAGCATTTGAAGCCAGTATTTGTTACCGAGCCAAGTGTTTTTATTTTTTACTTGATGGGGGAAAAACAGAAAGGAACTGTGGAGGCTTTTGGAGGCAGAGATCTCTCCAGGACTTGCCAGACAGTATTTTCAAAGACTGAACTGGCACAGCACCAATGTGCAAGCAAGACCAGCAAGTCAGCATCCAATGTGCAAGCAAGACCAGCTCCATGACAGTTATCAGCCAGGCTCAAGGAGCATTAGTGACCGCAGTCAGGAAAACAGAAGGCAGAGGAGACAGAAAGACAAACTAATACTGCTCCTCTCACAAGAGACATATGCCTGGTCACCACCCAAGAAGGAAACACAGAATAAAAGGAGGGGGGACCTTCCTGAGCAACTGCAACATCTTAGACATCAGTGGCCGAGCACAAGTCAGCACATGCCAAGACTGACCACACACCAGTGTGTGAGATACCACACTTGGCCTTCAGCCTAGAAACAGGAGACACGCGTGGGAGCAGTGTGGGAAGAGCTGGCAAGCAAAGGCTCTGTCCTATCAGGGCTATGAATCTGCATGTTGCACACAAGGGCTCACAGCAGCCCTGCAAAAGCCATTTGCCCATAGCCACTATATATACATTACAACCCCCAGAAATACTGCTGACCTGACCACCAGGTCTTTATCAGAATTCACAGAGACCACTGAAGGTCAAGAGAGCCATCACCCAGGCACAGAGGACAAGCACAGTGAGCTCAAAGGGAACTTGACAGGCCAAAAATGACCGCAGTCACGGAGGACCCGGGAGAACTCGCTCATGTCACCCTCTTTTTCTGAGGCACTCAGAGGCAACAAAGCCTCTGACCTTTGATTAAACCACGCTACTCTCACAAGAGGGGGCAGCTTAGGGGCTCAGGAACTCAGTAAGAAACTATTTATCTCAAGGTCATGGGTTCATACCCTCTTCAAGTTCTTTTTTCTTAGTCAATTAAAACAGGAGACTTGATCTGCATTAAAAAAGCCGTTGCTAAGGGCACAGCCAGATACTGCCTCATCAAACAGGCAGATTAAGAAAATACAGCCCCTTTGCTGCTCTCTGCACATGCCACAGCAGAGCACAGCGATTTTGGGAATGCTCCCTGTGCAAAGTGAACACAACTCACTTTTGTACCCAGGGTGGGAAAGCAAAAGGGGGCATTGCAGATGAGCGGGCACAGCTGCTATCACCAGCCTCTGCAGCAGGTCAAACACATCCATTTCCAGAGCATTATGAATGGAGCTGATCCTGCCCCAGCCTCTGAACCTAGTCCTGAGAGATTCCTGCCCATCCCTGTACCGTTCCTTTGAGAGGATGGATGCTCAGCCAGTGACTGCTCCCCAGACAGCCATTCCTCCTACCCCAGCTGCTGCTCAGAGGCCCAAACCCCACCAGGAGGTCATGGTAAGGATAAACAGAAGGCTGGAGAGGTGCTTCTACTTTTCACACACAGAGCAAACAGCATTTGCACAGCTCCAGGCTCTGTTTCCAGACAGCCCAACTACTTCGGACTGGATATCTTTCAGCCCTCAGCCCAGCAGTGCTGTCAGTCAACCCTTCCAATTTGCACTGAAGGAGCACAAACACTGGCACAGACACTCAGAACCAGCCAAAAAAGGAGGAGACCCTCTGACCCTCTCCTACTGCAGGTACAGTCCTGTTGAGGCAAAAATTTGACAGAAGCAGAGACTGGGCAAACAGAAAGTAAAGGGGACATCTTCTGCTGTAACAGCAGACCCAACTCAACATGTGAATTGAAGTTAATGTATATCTGAAACCAATTACTGATAGAAACTAAACTATCTAGCAACTGGGGTTCCTGGCAGTGAGCACACACACACATTCATATCTCCTTCCTATTGTTGCTGTTTTTTAGCCCATAAAAGCCAAGATAAAAACTCGCTCTGGCACACCGGGTACACACATTCCCTTCTTTTGCCTTTAATGGCTTCCCACCAAGAAAACACATCCTCTATCCCAAATGCAATTATTAGCTTCATAACATTTTTAACAACCCTGTGCTTCTCCTATATTTATCCTTTGGTCCAACAGCAGACAAAGGATTCAAGCACAAATTCCTTCTGTACCAGGATGGAGCTGCTGGCCCTGATGGGGTCCTCCCATGTGTCAGGGCCAGTGCAAAGTAACACGACACAAGCAAGGGGTTTGGAAACAAATAGGAAGTCAGCACAGTTTTGTTCTGTTCACCAAATATGGTAATTATTTTGGAAAAGACTACATACCCTTTTGGCTTTTAATTAGCAGCAAACCAAGTCCACTCGGTTCCTATGAGCGAGAAACTA
Organism: Hylia prasina; assembly: GCA_013397195.1. Taxonomy (NCBI): domain Eukaryota; kingdom Metazoa; phylum Chordata; class Aves; order Passeriformes; family Sylviidae; genus Hylia; species Hylia prasina. The sequence goes on along the minus strand of VYXD01011413.1, from coordinate 373,553 downwards.
TTAGGGGTTATGGATCCCCAACCAAGGAAAACAAATCTGTACCAGTCCTTCACCCTCAGAATAACTTCTGATTGTCAGGCACAGTTACCAGGGGAATGAATAGCTCCTCCTGCAAGCTCCTCACTCAATTAAACCAATGCAGACAAAAACGCTGGGCAGCAGCTGCTGGCAGCACGGGCTAGAGTCAGATGCACACACTTGGTGCAGCGAAGCGACTGCAGCAGGTTCAGAGCACTGAGGGACAAGACAAGCACCCCACAGCCCCTGTCATCGCAGAAGACACCCCAGACTGGTCCTTGAGGTGCTGAATGCCAAAAACTGGTGGGGTCTGTGCCCTGAGAAGATTCCAGGAAGTTTTAACCACATGCAGGTATTCAGAGCCATCATTCATATTTTATGGAGACTGATGAAGAAGTGAGTGGGGGAACACCTCAGGAAAGCCCTTTTTTATTAGTAATCCAGAGCTATCCTACTGCTGCCCCAAGCATTTCACTTAGCAGCCTTATAATTACAACTCTGTCTGAAAAATCAGGACAGCCACCCAGCCAGAGCACAAAATAGAGGCCAGGAGAAATGAGTATGACCCTCTGTCCTTCTTGAAGACTTCTTGAATCACAAACTGGAGAGTCCAGAGACAACTCCAGAATAAATTGCCACTTTCTTGTCCTCAGAGGTGTTAAAGCTTGCAACTACATGTTGACATGCAGGGAAAGAGAGGCAGGCAAGTAAAGATACAAGCCAACCAGGAGCATCATGACTTCACACACGATCCTCACAGAGGTAGGCACATCAGCACATGGACAAAGGCAGGCAGCAGACAAAATCCACAGCTCCCTCCTTTCAACTAGGCTTTAATAAAGTGGGAGTGTATAAACATACTGCTAAATCCCATTCTTTCTCACAAACTAAAGTTGTGTCTTTGATGCCCATGGAAGCCCAGCCCTCACACACTGTGGCAGAGCAGCCTGAGGCAATGGCAGCAGGTGCCCTGCCGAGCTGAGCCCACACAGCCACCAACACACACAGCTCCAATGGGATCTTCTAGCAGGTGTTACTGGAATCCTGGGCATTTCTCGAGCAAAGTGCAATGATATTTAACTTCCTTATGGGCTCTGGAGGCTGCCAAACATCTGTTGGGATTAGCTGGTTCAGGTTTGAAAAGTGCACGCAAACGCCAGCATAAGGAAGGGGATGGCCTATTTATGGATGTGAATGCTGGACCAAAACCCAAACCCACACTCTGCATTTGCACATACGGCTGTATCTCCCCTGACACATTTCACTGTTCTAGGATGGAGGCATGAGGTGTCCCCTGTAGCTCCCAGCCTACTTCTGGTTGCTGAAAACTTCAGTGAGTCATATTGCTCCCCTCCTCCACTTCACCCCATCCAAATGTACAACTGACTTTTGCTGACAGGCTGGGCCAGCACAGCTCCACCAGGAGCCCCCAGATGGGGGTTGCCCTTTGCAGGGGAAAACCACCTTCCCCCAAGCTCCATCCCACGCTCTGGAGTGCTGCAGATCACACTCACAGCCCACAGACCTCCAGCAGGCTCCCAAACACCCAGCTGCAGCTGATCTGCCACCCAAATTCCTCGCAGCAAGGGACTTCACAAGTTTCATGTTTCTCTTGGGTGTCCCTCCCTCACACAGAGGCCTCTTGTGAGTAAGGGTTGAGGAATGAGACAGCGACTGCACACTGCACAGAAACTGCAGCAATAAACAGCCGTGGGGGAGATAAACTCCCCAGGAAGGATGGGAAGAGCCCAAGTAGGTTCCAGAATGAACCGTGCTCATTTGTTCAAAGAACATAAGTGGCAATGGCTTGCAGTGGCAGAGCCACAGCAGCCGTACGTTCCCATGACCCAGAATTGCTTTGCACCAAGTTGTAAGTCCTACATGTACAGCTTTGCTCTGTCAGAAACTACTGCTTCCCTTTACTCCACACATTTCAATACTTATCAGGTCTTTATCTTAGTTACATTCTGCTAACAAACACTTTTTACATCCTTTTGATCTTTGCTCATAACCAGTCACTATGTTCACAAGTGAATCATTCAGCTCTTCTCTCACCATTCTTTATTTTCATCTCCCAGGGCGGGACCTCCTCAGACCCAGACATCACTTCAAGGGTGCAGCCTGTGCTCTGTGCTTGGGTTCACAGGAATTTGATGTACAGTTTGCCAGACTCAGCTCTCCTTCAGGTAGCAAAACAAGCACCAGGCACAGCCAAAGATGCTACTGGTCAAATTTAGAGATACGGACAACACAAGAAAATGTTGGCTATGGGATATGGAAGCAAAAACAAAGGATGAAAGGAACCCAGGAGTATACCAATACCATACCCAGAATTACTCATATCTTTCATTAGATGGATAGGTCTTGTCTTTCTGGAGATCAAAAGCATCTGGAATCACTTTCATTCTTCATCAGGTAGAATTCTGCACGCAACTAAAACACACAAAATACATTCCCATTCTAGCACGTGCCTCTACCAAGGGAGTTGAAACTAAATGAGATGAGCCAGTGACTTTCTGATAACACAGCTACCTTTGCACATCCAGCTCCACCCATGAAAGTGGGCACACCCTTAATCAGGCATGAATCAAATCACCTGAGACACAAGAAATTTATCAAGAGTTGTTGCAAAAACGCATCAGGTTGCTCATGCCTCACTGCACTCCATGGGATGGGGAACAGCCAACACAGGCAGGCGGCTGCCCTGAAGCCAGCAAAGCTGGAGCAGATCACTTCCACTCGGACTTCTGGCACCTGACAGCACAGCCCCAGACCTAACACACCACCTCAGGTGTGCAAATGAATACAGACTGGAGGCTTGGCATCCAGGGAAGCAGGGTGATGTGGATATGAGTAGGAGAGCCCAGGGAGCGGCCTGACCCCAGACAGGCTGGGGACAGACAGCAGAGATGGTCACTGTAACACACTGAAGCAATCCTCTCTACCCTATCCCAGGGCAGAGCACAGAAAAGCAATACACTCCAGCAGTGCAAAGGTGAGGTGATAACAAGCCACCTGCCCTGCATCCACAGACATTGATACCCAGCTGTAGGAACAGCGCCACAACACACTGCCTGTAGGCCGCGTGTGCAATGAGGGCATGGAGTAACTAACTTCATCCAGAATGACTTATAAATGAACACACCCTGCAGGGATCCTTGTGTGTAGTAAGGCAACGAGCTCTGCTCTTGTAACTCCTTCTCCCAGGCTACGACATAGTCTTTAAAAATTTCTCAACTAAGTTCCCCAGCCTCCACACACACCCCAAGTTCACAGTTCTCCCACGCAACAGAGCAAAACACACCGTGCCAAGCCATGGAAGGAGGCACACAGGCACTCTGTGAGCTGCCATTGTTTCACCCAGACACTTCCAGGACCTGGGTGGGTAGAGTGCCTTGGAAAGACATGCTCATTTGTATTGTTTTAAGTTCACCTGCTGCTCTGGCCACATTCCCAAATCTCAGATGCAGAAGGAGACACTCAAAGAGGCTCTACATGCCAAGAACGTTGCACTAATTCCTGCAGCAATGCAGTGGTCCAAGGCATCACTCCTAACTTCTAAAATATGCCTCTGCCCCACAATCCTTTATTTAATGCCACTGTTAAAAGTCTGCAAATGTCTGCACCACTCACAACAGGATCTCCTGCCCTGTATAAGGCTGACTTCACTGCAGTGAGGCTCTGGTCACTCCACATGCTACAGTAGGAAAGAAGCCTGATGTCTCCCCAGTAACTTTAACCCTTCTGCACTTCATTTGCTCCCCATCCATCTGCCTTGGGAACAGGTTAGGATTTGAGTACAGGACAGTACCCAACAGTGTTTGCTAAAAGACTCGCTTATCTTCAGGCACACAAGTAACTGCAGAGTTCAGCTGGATTACTCATACACTTGAATTTCAAACTTAATACACAGAAGGTTCACCAAGACCTCCTTAAATGGCAAAGATGCAATGCCATGTTTTCCAAGCTCGGCTCAGCATCCCAAGGAACTCAAAAAAGAAATGGATTCTCTGAAAAAGCACCAAAGCGAAACTGTGCTAAGGCAGGCATGATTCTCATTCTCCAAAGAAATAGCCTGCAGGATCAGAAGTGATGAATAAACTTTAAAAGAAGTTTCAACTAGCCTGAAAAATGTCAATCACACTGTACATGGGAAAACAAGTCACTGAGGAAGCATCGAGCAGATGATATAAACTCCTCGTTACTTCTACTCCTTGAAATATGTTTTTATACATAAATACCACCCTGACCTTAACCATCTTTATGGCTCATTTCTGGACCTCCTCACCACAACATTTCAGTTCCAACACCATTAAGCTGGTCTAGCCTCCAAATGCCAGCTTCCACACTAAGCTAGGCATATTAATACTCATGCAAGGTAAGTATAGGCTCTGCCCCCCACTCAAGGATAATGATGATAATGCATAAGAGGCAGGTACAGCAGGAAATATGGGAGAAGATAAGCATTAGTGCAAGGAACAGTTCAGAGTAATCTCCAGAGTTGAACAGAAAGGATGTTAACTTCAGTCTGTAATTACAAACAATTCTTTCCAAACATTCCTTTGCTTTATTATCAGTTATGACTGCACACTTAAAAGAACAACCCTGGTCTAACTCCTTTTTATTCCATGATTTCAGTGTCAAGGGTGATGTGAGACAGCTAGTTTCACGCCTCTCCAAGCCTCAGTGTCCCATCAGTAAAGTGGCAAGAATAATTCTCCTTCACATTGGGAAGGCACTACAAAAATAGTTCCTCCAACTTCCAAAGTGCTCCAATGAAAGAGCAAAGAGCACTCCAGAAAAGCACAAAAGAAAATTAATAACTCTTCATTCTGCCTCGAGTTTGAACGGTACGTGGTAAATAACGCTTGGGGCCACACACTGCACAAAGAGAAAAGCAACTGAATAGATGCTCATTAAGTATCACCTTCCACTCTGGACACAAAGAGTACGTGCTCTGGCAATTAAGTGGCTATATCATAATACCTGCTTGCAAGGGAGGCTGAAATTAAGGTTTCAACGACCTTCATTCTGGCATTTCATAGCTTTGGAGCGCTTGGACTTTGCAACTTTAACACCACTCTTCAACAAATCACAGGATGTGATTAACTACAGGTTTGCCACGTGGCTGCCACAATCACTGTCCATTTTTTCCGGGGATATCCAGATTATACTCTTGTCTTGGCCACACTGATACCTTGAGGTATTTCTCAAGATTTGCCCAAACCCACGATAACCAAATCAAGTCTCCATCTCAAACAACGAGGTGTGGTAAATCCAAGCCAGCCGCTGTCCTTCAGCAAAGAGCTTGAACAGGAACTTCCCTGACACCCAGGCTAGTGAGGCAGCGATGATGCAGCAGCTGGAGCTACAACCACTTATCAGCTGCTAATTCAATCACTCTCCCAAACCAGCGCTGCTGCCTGCATTGTCTGGGAGACTCCTTGCTTTCATTCATGCCTCACTAAGTGGAGTAATTCAAATCTGTTAAGGTGAGGTAATAAACTGCTGAAACAGAGAGCTCCTTAGGGTATGTGCACAACAGCACGTTGAAAATGCACAGGCACATTACTGACACAGAAAACACCCCAGCTGGGGTACAACCACCACAGCCACTGCAGCAGGACCACCCACAGGTTACCTGTAACAGTACCCCAACATTCTCCATCCAAAAAGCAAACCTCACCAACCTGAATTCCATGCAGCAGCCACACCGCTGAAAATGCCCTACAGGTGATACTTAAATATAACAGAGCCAAATTTAAGGTAAGGTTTGAAGCTGGACCATTTCTACCCCATCACACAGTGCAACCCCCTACCCACCCCATGGGGCTCCACAGATCCCTTTCAAGGCTGGTGGGACAACCTGTTCAGTCTCCTCTATCCCACCTGCCTTTGCCCAGCTGTCTGGGCTGGTCTCACTTCTGAGCATCTGGGTCCTGGTTCCTCAGCAGCATTCCAGCCCTCAGACCTGACACAGGCTCTCCATGTGAGAAGAGATCAGGAACAGAGGGAGAACAGAAGATGACTGCAGCTCCCTACAATGAGATCAACCAGCCAAAACAAATAAAAAAAAAAAAAAGAGAGGGTAGTTACAAATTGATGCATAAACAAGACCTGACTGTGCAATTCAGAGCTAACAGGGCAGTTTGCTAAATGTTAATTAAATCCTTAGTGCCTGTTACTCCAGTCATGGAGATCAACTTATTTTTAAATTAAATAAGCAGTAAATGCTTAGATGAACTTCTATTAAATTTCACCGAGTGAGTGAAGTATGTGGGGCTTTTAATAGACATTAAACAAGATAGTTATGGCAAGTTAGCTGATATTTTATTACCTAAAGATAATGGCCATATTAAATCTCAACTAACTATTCCACTGGCAGCACAATCATCCAAGATTTGGTGGAAATTTTCCTGCCTTGAAGCATCACTAAGCAGCAGGAGCAGGGAGAGGAAGGCAGCCAAGAGCTGAATGGCACCTACCTAGAGGGTGCCCATGCGCATAAACTCTCTCAGACACAAAACAGGATCCCTCCCAGCCAGATCTGCAAACCCCAAAGAGGGTTGATGGGCTATTTCCTAGCAACAAAACTGGCATAAGCCAGACACCCTCACGCATCCCTCCCTGCCCCCAAACCAACCTAAGTAATTTATGGGTTTGCTGAGGAATCACAGTATTCCTTACACTATCAAGGGCAACAGAAAACATCCTAACAGCCTGCAACACTCAAAAGCTTGTAACTTTGTCTAAGAAAAGGTTATCAGCAACCCACAACTCCACCGATGTTTGTTTTCCTTCCCTGAGCATATTGTGATAGTTTGGAAGTTCTTCTGACTCACACGTGTGTGTCACTGTCACCCACAGATCCCAACAACAGATACTGACAGTCTAAAATGACAGAGACTTGCTGACAGTGACTTAAAAATGATCATTTCCATGCCAGCTCTTGCAGTTGCTCAGAACCTGATCGAAACCAGCTCTTGGAGATCAAAACAGAATCTCCACCAAGTCGTCTCCACCGATAACCTTAATTGCAATGATTAAGTGTGGGTAACAAGTTTCAGTTTTTTTCATGTTTGACTGGAAAACATCACCAGCCCTACATAGCCTGCCATGCCCATAAGCAGGATGAATGAAAAGAACCAACCTTGCTAAACTCTGCTTCTCAGGCAGGCATAAGCTCTCAAAAGCTTTAATGTTTTGTGGGGTTTTTTTCTGGTCTGTGGTTTTTGGTTTGATTTGTTGTTTTCTTTCCTCTGTTTGTTTCTATTTTGCAGAACAAAGAGCTTCCTAAATCAGAAAGAGGAGAACACTGAGTTCTTCAAACTTAACTGATGCTCTCCTTCAGCACCCCAATGTACACATGGACACCAAACACAAGATCTTCCCTCCAATCCCTCCTCTGGAACCCTTGTTTCTAAAGTTATTTCAAGTATTTTCCTATGTATAACCCACGCTCTTTAAAGGCATTGTTCCTTGTGAATCTGCGCATCAGATAACCCACATCCTTTCATAACTTATGGTTTCCATCTCCTTTGTGCCTTCCTCCTCTGTTCAGGCTGCATTTGCAGTAATCTCTAGCTTTTCACAGAATTACGCTGCTGTGAGAGCAAAAGAAGATGAAGAAGCTACTGGGGTGAAAAGACTGGCTGTGGAGGACCTTGTCTTGCAGACAGGAGTATCACTGTCACACTCACATGTGCACACAGCAAACACAGATGATGAATCACAGACTGCTGGGTCACATGGACTTCATATTCATCTTACTTCCCTGAAGGTTTCTCCCCATCTAAAACAAAGTACCTAAAAAGCACACACACCTAACAAATCATAGAATATCCTGATTTGGAAGGGACCTTACTCTTGGCCAGTGTATATTTCTTCATCATCCTGATGCCATCTTTAAAACCTTTCCATGCATTCACAGGGACTTAACTCCACCTTAGCAGGGCTGCCACAGAGCACACCAGAGCCTGGACAATCAGTCAAAGGTGAAACCCAGACCTGGGGACAGCCAGAGCAGACCGTGCAAGTGTTTCTCAAAGCCATGTCAGGGAGAGAAGAGCTCAGTAAGCAAAAGGCAGAGCTGTGTGGATCAGACTTTCAGAAGCTCGAGGAGCAACAGAATGCCACGGAGGATGTATTGTTCACACAACCATGATGGGCAGAGCAATAGAGAAACCACTGCGGGCACCCTGAGGGTATTTGTTTCCACAGACACACGGAAACTCTGTTCTTGCAACAATCTGTCATCCACTCCAGCTACTGCTTTTCTCTATCTGTGTCTACCTAGTGCCAGCCAGAGATGCTTCATTGAAACCTACATGAAACTGTTTCTTCTTTCCAATTAGATGTTTATGACACAATGGGCACCACCAGATGCTGGTACAACTCTGAATCTTCCTGACACTCATACAAACATCCCCTCTTCTTTTCAGACTTGGCTAAACTCTTGTCCTCAGCAACATTCTGCATAATAAATGCCACCATTACTTACACTGAAAAGCACTTAACTTTCTTCGTTTTGAATCCACCACATTCACCTTCATTTTCAGTTGTACGAAGTAATAGACATCCCTTTTCCACAGCGCTCACTCTTTCTCTGACACTTTTCTAACACATGTCCTTTTAATAGGAGTGATCCCATACTGCTGGTAAAACTCCCTCAGGTTTCCCAGCTCCCAACCATTCTTACTATCCCGCTCCAAAACTGCATACACGAAATTTGACTGATCCCAAACTTAAGTTCTATAGTAAGGCAGGTGGACACAAGCAGTGATTTTAACAAACAAGACAACAACTAAGCTTCAAAATGGAATGGTGTCTCCACTCTGAGCATGAACCCCCACACCATAATTCTTACTAAGAGTTATAATTAAAAATACATACTGATGATAATGTATGTAAAGGGACTCCAGCTCCACTGAGACTGCAGCCAACACTATTAGGTACCTTGCAAAACTCACTAGTCCATCTCTGGAGCTTCATCCCTGAACATCTTAGAGAAATAAGTGCTTTAGAAAGGGATACACACCTGAATCTGCCATTACTCTGCTTGAAAACTTGAATTACACCACACCAGTTCCTCATTGTGCCCATTACCTCACTAACACAGCACAGCTGACGGGTGTTTCTCAGAGGAATGCAACTTGGAAATACAATGCGCTCTGCAAATTTCCCAGAGACAAGTCAGGTAAACTACCCACAATTCCTAAAATCCAAAAATCACTTCTGGCCTGCCAGTCTAAAGCCATGCTTTTGCCAGCTTCTGCTGGTTTCACAACAGCAATCAAAGACAACATCATTCAATACTTTATCCCCTAAAGCTGGGTGACTCTGCACCAAACACAAATAAGAGAAAGGATTCATAGAGCTGGAACGCATACATGCTCACCAGCATCCTGCCCTGACATCCAGGCTGATCTCCAAACACGTTCCAAAGGTAAAAATCTCACTTGTGTGACAGGAATTGGAGTTTCTCTCCCAGCACCTCTGCCCCACCAGTACCAACCACACCAGGCAATCAGGGCTGGCAAGACAGACAGCTGTACAGCGAGAAAAGCAGTAACTCTCACTGACCCAGGCACCACGGAGACTGAACATCAGCAATTCAGAGCAGCTTGGGGCCGCACCTACAGAAGCTTTAATGAGACAGTTTTACCTTCATTTTCCTGGACATGTCCTTCATTTGCACCCAGGAGCTTACCCAGGCAGCACACAAGGGCTGCATGCCACCAGCCAGGGCTGCTGGCAGCATGGGCCACACAACACACAGGCTGGGAGTGACTTTTGGGAAGCAGGTCTCCTACCCACTACACAGCATCTCTCTACAGAACCATAACTGATGGCAAATTACTGCTGCTGCTATGCTGGACCCAGGTGTTCCTGATCTGGCAGTTTTACCCAGCCTACACAAGCTGAGCCAGGTGGAAAAAGAAAACCTGAATAAAACAATTAACAATTAAAGGAAAACCATCTATAAAACAAAGGCAACAGGCCTGAAGGGCCCATCAGCAGCACCTGCATCATAACAAAGTTAAAGGCAGGATTTGACAGGGAGGGTAGGGGCTTGCTGAGAGGTGGCTCTGTGGCCACCACCCACACCATGAGCTGCTGATGGCCCATCCCGCAGGGAAAAACCCTCCAACAAAGGCTAAACAATTGAAACAGGGGAATAACAGAGCTAATAAATTTAGGAGCAATAGGCTGTAAGGTCATGGGGTGGTCAGGGGGAAACAGACCAAACCAAGAGGCAGAGAGAAGTTTTCAACAATAAATCTTTATCCACGGATGCACACATTTCCCAAGGGAAATCCCAGAGCATTATTTAGTCTTTTGTGGGCCAGTCCTGCCTCAGCAAGGGTGGGGATAATTAGAAAGTCCCCCGCATCCCTAAACTGTGCTGCTGCACAGCAGGCTGAGCTACACACAGGACAGCAGTCAACATTTTTCAGCAAGAACACAGCCACATTAGTAACACACAGATTAAATGCTGTGTCCTCTTCTCCCGCCCTGCATGTTCCCCTACTTTCCTGATATCCCATTTCTCCAATTACTTGGTGAGCCAGCACCTGCTGTACCACGCAGCTCCCAGGCACACTCCACTCTCTCAGATATTCCTTCCCCAGAAATCATTCCTGAAATGTACAAGCACAAACTCTACAGGTAAATAACTTAATGGAAGCAAAGAAATCCGTGGCTTCTATGTGAGACCTTCCTTTTTTTGCATGGGTCAAAACCCCTTTGTGCAGAGGGACCGGGGTGTTGCAGATGTGGAGGGAGACACATCAGCAGGTTTGACAGCTCCTGCGAGCTCCTTAAACTTTTGTGTATCAATTGCCTAGCAAAACAGAAAGAAACAGACAGGAAACTAACCCAAGAACAACACAACTGGGCTAAAAAGTCAATTTCTAAAGGTGTAGGAAAAAGAAACAAACAAAAAACAACCAAAACAAAGCAGTTGAATCCAACTCTCGTTTGTTTCACCGGCAGGGCCAAGCTGCACCTCGAGACACAGGCGGCAGAGCAATTAGGCAGGAGTTGCTTCATCAACGCCTCCTCGGGAGCACTGCCGGCTTCCCAGCACAGCCCCGGGGCGCGGGGAGTGCTCCCGAGCAATGGCAGGGGTAAGGTTTGCCCGTTCAAAAGAGGAGAGCAAGAGAGGGGGAGGGCAAAAAAACACCAAAAAACCTTATACTAAAAAAAAAAGAAGCCGTGGGTGACGTCAGGGTGTGGGAAACTTTTCCGACCTTACCTGGCGGGGAAGGCAGGGCTTCCCCCCGACATATAAAAAGCTGCCGGAGCTTTACGCAACTTATTATTTACTACGAGCCGCGGCCGGGGGTCGGCGGGGCGGGGCTGCGGCAGCCCCCGCCCGGGCCAGGTGCACCTGCGGCACCGGCACC